>QPKB01000001.1:9985736-10450274 GCA_003546025.1 Camphora micrantha
GTATTGAGATCATAGATGCAACAGCAGTAAATGAATGTGATTCACTGGTAATGCAGTGAAGAAAGAATCACCAGAGACAAGGATGCCTGGAAGAGATGTAACTCCAACAAAACCAGCTATTGTGATCTTCAAATCAGAAGAGAATTCTAATCTCATGAACCCAGAAGTTTGTACATGAAAAATCATTGTAACTCTTGTCAAAATCTAAAAACCAGGATGTCCAAGAAAGCAGTTGACCAAGGATTTTTATAGAAAATATTCTGCTAATCCTAGTTTAATCATTACAAGATTAATAAAACTAATACCCCAAAATAGATCACTTCTTTACTCTTAGGTGAATTGCAGTTTAGAACTATGAAAAATGAAAAAAATCTTCCAAAAAAAAAAGTCTGTTAAAAGACTTGCAGACTTTGACTGAGTGGCCACACTGGTTCTGACCCGCAGCGATCCCAAGAGGGTTGACTGGATTATTAGGTATTGCCGGGATAGAAGATTCTTGACAACCAGCGAGTGGTGATTCAATTGGCCAAGGACTCTACGACTCAGGAAATGGAGAGGTTTTGTGTTCGACACCTACCTTCGTTGCCACCTCCCATAATTTTACCCAGTATATGTTGATATGAGGGTTTGCATGTGCCCCTAAGAATTAGTTCTCGGCTGTCTAGAAACGAATGTCCCTCGGCCTAAGGCTCCTAGGCTGGGCCAACGAGAGACACCCTGGGTTATTAAAAAAAAAAGAAGAAGAAAGTTCCTTGCCTTTCAGCCTCGATCATTATATCTAGGAAGTAGAAACAAACCACTGCTCTCAATTTTTCTTCTCAAAGTATGAACAAACCTTAAAGTCAACAGAATTATATTATAATTCTTTATAAAGGTTGATGTGCACCACAATTCAGTGACAGTTCAATTTTGGCTTTCTTTAAATTTTTAAGTAGCCCAATGACCCGTGCTTAGCACGGTATCTACCTACACTGCAAAATAAATAATTACATATTAAAAAAAATCACCTCTTTCTATAGGACAAGTTGGATAAAATAGAAATAGAAAATTGGAGCAAAAAAGTTATACTTACATAGGAACAACTGAAACACGAGTGGTTTGATGGAAAAATGAGTGGGGTAGTTGCATGAGTAGTTACATAACCGTCGTTCAAAATTATAACCGACGGTCAAAATTGAAGCCAAAACCTCCTAGCTTAATATATTATAATTGGAACGTGAGCCAAATTAAACACTTGATACTGTCATAAAAGATCCCTTCGCTCCAATGCTTGTAATGTCAAATCATGATTCAGAAAAGTTTCAAAAAAATCATGATACAAAGTTGATGACTGTAACTGTATCTGATCCCAGAACAACCAAATGAAAGTTCAGTTTTTTTATATATTTTTCTACAATTACAAGGTGCATAAAGAAGTACCACAGAATCTGCATTGTATAGACTTTAAGCTCCTCCAAGTAGCGCAAAACCTTATACGAGATCAGTAATATGAAATTTTCAACAGATGCAAAGACAAGTTTCTCCTCACTCTCCAGTTAAGAGACTTACTTTTTTTTTTTGAATGACCATTCATGCCAAACATTCAAATGCACAGTAGAAATGTAACAGACAACAGGATGAATTTCGCCTATTGAGCTAGACTCAACTGTACAACATGCATAAACTATACAGAAGCGAGCAATATGACAATCCCCCTGATTTTAAAGGAATTTCGATTGACTGCAAGTCGAGGAATTGGCATGAGGAGGCTTCTGCATCGCGTTTCAGATCCCTTATCCATCCCTCTTGGTCACCTCTTCCGTGGGGATCTTTCAAGGCTAACTTTGACAGGAGTGTTGTTGGTAAACCGGGTCAATCCGGTATTGGAGGAACAATAAGAGATAGTTTCGGCTGATAGTATTTTACCCCTCTTGGGTCCAGCTGGCAATTGCTTGTGAATGAGGCTGAGCTGCGTGCTCTAAGAATGGGTCTTCGAGAATAAGCTCAGTTGAATCTCAGCAACATTATTGCAGAGGGAGATTCTTTTTTTGTTATCTGATGGGTGTTGGGTTTATGGAGGCCGCCTCGGTGCTTGGCAAATGTGATAGATGAGGTGCTAGAGTCGGTTTTGAAGCTTAAAGTCTCATTTTCCCACGTTAAGCAATCATCTAATGTGCTTGCAGACAGTCTTGCAAAGAAGGGAGTTGGGACTTGGGAAGGATCATCTGGTTGTAGAGATGCTTTCTCATTAGGGGTCCTGCTGAAGGGGCCTTTGGTGGTTATATGGTGCATCCTTTTATTTTTATTTATGTTTTGTTTTTCCTTTGCTTGATGCTATTCAGCATGTCTCTTATGCTGGCTTGCTTTTTAGTAAAATCAGTTTCATTCAAAACAAGAAAAGCATGATGATCTTCCATTGATAACCAGTCTAGCCAGAAACACATATGATGCAAATTTATTTGCTAAAAGAAAAGGAGAAGGGAAATAGGGAAATAAGAAAACAATAGACATCTAACCATCACTAGCTATAAGACCAATCAAAAAATAAGAATCCGCAACCTCAGGTTTGCAGAAAAACTTGCAACACACAACCTTAGATGACTCAACTGCTTAAGATAAAAGAAAGCATAATAAATCAAAGTGAAATGACAACAATGCAATTATTCAAACCATCTCTTAAATTGGCGCGGGGGTGTGGGGGGGGGGGGGGGGGGGGGGGCGCATTGGTACCTCTACAACAGCAATATGGGAAGTACAGGGGTCTAAATTGCCAGCCAGCCAGCCAGAGAATACAGCCGCTGCACTCTGCAAAACTCCAGAATAACGATCACTAAAAAATCAAGTCATTGCCAACTGTAAAGGGAAGATAAAGATTGAAGTTTGAACACTTTAAAGCATATTTGAAGCATTACGAATTTTTAAATGTTTTATGTCACAAAAAAATTTCAAGATTTTGGTCCTCACTGGGACATAATGGGTAAGTTAAAAAACAAGAAGTTCAAAACTATAACTAAAAATCTCATAAAAAGCTATATAAGTTTACCAATGTAGACAAAATGGGGAACACCTCATGGAAGATTATTAGATATTGGAAATATTTGAAAGAAAAACTTGTGCTATTCTCATAATTATTACATTTTATAAACTTTACATAGTGAATGGTGAAATTTTTCGAAGAATCAAATATATGTGGCACTAGTTTAGGGTACTTTCATTGGTTGGGCTAGACCAAGCTCATAGGAACACTCTAAACCATGCTGCAGCAAGGCTTAAGCCGGCCCTCATGTGAATAGCAGTAACTGGTGTGAAGGGCATTTAATTATGAATAAAAAAATGAACTCACTCAGTAATTTGAGAGAGGACTGATTAGAAATACATTATGGCATCTTCAGAAAAGGCTATAGCTAGGAACCTAACTTTAGTAGTAAAACTGAACTGATAGTTGGTTTTAATATTCTCCACTTTCTTGATTCCAAGTAGTTGGTTCTTTAACAAAATTGTTAACCAGTATGTTCCATGTGACAGCATTGGGTGTGATACCATCATTCACTCCTCTGGTTAAAAGCAAGATGGCATCTTCAAGCATGCCCACTCTGCAATGCCAACTGATGAGTGTGTTGTAAGTTATGGTATCCGGAATGACTCCTTCCACCTGTAGCTTGTCAAAAAGATTCAATGCTTCTTGAATTCTTCCCATCTTGCAAAGGCCATTTATAAGGCTATTATAAGTTACTATGTCAGGCGTCAACGCTCGTTGAAGCATCTCTTTTAGAAGCTCAAGTGCTGACTGTATTCTCCCCACTCTACAGAGACCATTGATCAACATGTTGTATGAAAAGTTATTTGGAGAAATACCCTTTCTTAGCATCTCCTCAAACAAGGCCAAACCTTTCTCAACAGACCCATCTCTGCAGAGTGCTTTTATCAGTCCATTATAAGTGATAAGATCAAGTGAGCAACCATGAAATTCCATTTCATTTGCAAGTTTCAACGCTTCTTGTAATTCACCCTTCCTCAAAAGGGCATGAATCAAGGTATTGAAAGTTACATTGTTGGCAGCCACACCCTCCAGTAACAAGTCCTGATAAACCTTAAATGCTTCCTCCAACCGGTCACCCTTGCACAGACCATGTATTATAGAATTGAAGGTAAAAATGTCTGGTTTGCAGCCCTCATTCGACATCTTACCAAAAACTTCCATGGCTTCATTGAGCTTCTGGTCCTTGCACAGAGCACTTACAATGCTATTGTATCCGATCAAATTTAGTCTCAAACCCTTTCTTGACATTTCCTCTAATATGTCATTGGCTTCGTTCAAACGACCTTCTTTACAAAACCCATCAAGCAACATAGTGTAAGTGATAATATTTGGCGAGCAACCATTTATCCACATCTCATCCAGCAATTCCCTGGCTGACCCTAAGCGGCCTGCCTTGCAGAGACCACGGATTATAATGTTGTATGTAAAAACATCAGGACCACAACCACTGGGTAGCATGTGATTATGGATAACAGCTCTCGCATCGTCAAACCTTCCTTTCATCAAATACCCATTGATAAGTGTATTAAACAAAACCACATTTGGGTTGGGTGCTTTATCTAAGAGCACTCTTGCTTCATCTTCTCGGCCCTTTCTACATAACTCATGCATCAAAACCCCATAAGTTGCTACATTAGGCTTGCAACTACGGTGTAGCATTCGATCAACCAGTTTTAGTGCCTCATAAATCCTGCCAAGCTTGCACAGACAATGAATGATGTCGTTGAAAGTATCAGTGTCAGGTGAGCAACCCATAAGAAACATCTCTTCCAAAAGCTTCAGAGCCTCTTTTACTCTAACATTCCTGCAAAGAGCATGTATGAGAGTCTGGTATACAACTGAATCTGGCACACACCCATGCTTAGTCATTTCCCGCAAAAGTGAACATGCTGAATCTACCTCATTCACCAAACAAAGTGCCTTCATGACAATGGAGAAAGTGAAAACATTAGGGGAAACCCCCTTATTTAACATCCTGAAAAACAAGGTAGAAGCTATTCCATGACAATTTTCAGCTACTAAAATATATCCAAAATGACATTATATGATCTAAAAGTTGGCTCACAGTCATAGACATCCTTCATTTCATCAAGCAGTCGAGATGCTTGTCCAGGCAGACCGACCCTCTTGTACCATTTCATAATCAAGATAAACAAGTCCTCTTTAAAAACAATCCCTTCTTCTTTCATCTGAGACAACAATCTCTGTACAACCTTGAACTCCCCAGCCCCACCCAACTTATCAATGAGAGTGCAATATACGTCGAAGGTATGGGAATAGCCTTTCTGGGAACCAGCCCAATTGAAGATTTCCATGGAGGTGGACACATCAAGGGGAGTTCAAGAAATTTACGAACTCCATCAGGACTAATCCAATTGAATGATTTCCTGAGCTCTTCGAGATCAAAGGGTTTGAGTAGTGTTTCCCACTCATTCTCAGATTCCAAGCCCTCATCCTTGAAAGTAATACCACCAGAAGAGCTAAAAAAGACACAGGCATTTTTATAGACACAATATAAGCGTTTATGCAAACAAGTAGCAAAATCAAATCTTTTTATCATAACTCCTCCCTACGTAACAGGAGTTTCAATACCCATGGACAAACAATGAAGGTTTCAGTCTGAAAGACACAGAACCCATATCCAGAAATCCCTCTTTCTCTAAATTTACCATCTTGGGTCACTCTCCCCTGCAATTTTGGGATTCATTGTGCTGCTAAAAAGATGCAAAAATTCACTGTTTCTTCACATATCTCAACATGGGAATGCCAAGGTTTCAGGAACTACCTAAACAACAAGAGCTCAATACTACCCAAAGCAGCCCCATTCTATCTGATATATGATATTTCACATGTGGGTTCTTCTCAGCTGAAACTTTATGGGTCTCTCCTTACCATAGAAGCTGAAAACGAAAAGGAAAACCCACATAAGCAATCAGGAAACTTAAGAAACTGCCAATAACTAAAAGCTTTCAAAGTTTTGACAAATCCTATGTAATAAAAGTTCAATCTTTTTACAATTATAGGCCAAAACAAGTTCTCTCTGCTACAACTTTCTGGGGTTTTTTCAACAATCAAAGTTCATCCAAACTTGATAGAAATCAAAGAAATGGACGCAGTTTGGGGGAAAAGAAGTAGAAAACTCGTTCAGGACATCATTTCGGTACCAAGAGAAAACAAACCCAAATGGGAATTTTTTGAATATGAAACAAAATCTGAATCGGAAACGCAAGCGGAAGACATGCGCAACAAAAATCAAATCGGAAATGCTTTGAGAAAAAACAAAGGAAAGGTATTTGAAGAAAAGGAATCAGCAAACCATAGAGATAGAGGAAATGAGAGACGGACCTCCTCTTGCAGCTGCCGGCGACTCTGTAAAACTGCTAGATAGAGATGGAAAAAACTCCCGTTGGGGGAATTTTTAGCCCGTTTGGAGGTCGAGAAAACTTTCTGGATTTCGAATCCGTAGTGGTACGGGGCCGGTTGTGTGGGAATTGAAATCCTTGGAATTCGTCTGTTTGTTTGCACCAGGAAATGCCAGAATTCCTCGTGGGGGAGAATTACTAGGAATCTGCCTGTTTCAGGATTCCACGGTGCCCCCTCAACAAGGATTTTTATTGGGAATTTGGATAGCCGAGGATTTTACCTTTACATTGGTGCATTGTGATTAAGATTGTAAATGGATCATAGTTATTAATACCGTTTCGGACCTTATTTCGCTCTGGCTTGCAAAATGAAAAGTTTCGGCCGATTCGGAATTTCGGCGAAACTTTTCGGAATTATATTTCGGAAAAAATATAACATAATATCTACATATATAAGTAAAAAAAATAGAAAAAGTAATAAATATAGATTTAATCCATCATAGTAATTTTTTTTGGAATTATATTTTATGAAAAAAAATAAGAAATACAAAATATATGTGTCAAAAAAGTAAAAAAAAAATTAATTATGTAAAATTCCATTTCGGCCGAAAAGTCACATTTCGGCCGAAATCTCGAATTTCGGCCGATTTCGGCCGAGATTGACTGAAATTCAAACCAAAAAGTTTTGGTCAAAATTTCGTTTCGGCCACTTGACCGAAACGAAAAATTTCGGCCAAAATGGCCGAAACGAAACGAAATTGATAACTATGAAACGGATTTATTCCGATGCAGGCCCAGGGTGGACAGGACCCCGATCGTTATTGAGGAGGTAGACCCAGGCATGAACCCGATTTGGAACCAGGAAACTAGCTCCGGAACCGGACTCATACGTGGGGCGAGCCGGTTTCAGGTATAGTATGAAGAAATGCAATTACAAAGAGACCAGGGACGGATCCATTTGTCGGGTTAATAGCAAATCATGCTCAATAGCAAAATAAGCGAAACCTCGACTGAAATTTCTATAAATATAGGCTCTTCTGATTTTGGTGCTGAATAGCAAAATTTGTCATTTCGGCTGTAGAGCCCCATGGTTCACATGATCAAAGCCATGGTAAGCAGTATTGGTTGAACCCAATGGAGCAGTTATAGTACAATCAGAGCGGCTGGTTTAGTATGGCTTAAACACTGGTTTAGGGGAGTGTTTGATTGCTAGAATTCAGAGATATTCCTTCCAAATTCCCTACTAATCAAACAAGAAATTTTATAGACAGTGATGAGAACTCCGGTGCATAGAATTCCAATCAGAAGTTCTGGCAATCAAACACCCTCTGCTACTATGATGATGAGACCTAGTCAGATCTTAATGTCATAATAAATCATGTTAATGCGTTATATTCATCTAGTATTTTTTGTATTTAGGATAACCCATGGACCAATCTGAATCCTGTCAAATATAATCAGGTCTAAGTCAGAGATTTAAGCATGGCCTATTGCAAAAACCTTAGCTGGGCTAGATCTCAGGCCCTACCCAGCCTTTTACTAAACATACATTGAAAAACAGGCCTTAGCTCCATTCAGGGTCTCAAATTCACAATCCAAATCCATCAAAATGCAAGCCAGGTAGGGCTGAACCCAGTCTGGTCTAGCCCTTGTCCAGCCCAAAAATAAGTTAGCGGAATAAAGAATCCTTACAGATGACTGCTGCTTCAATGTAGACTAGTCTAGCCCAGTCCATCTTGTAAAATGAAATAATATATAGTTAGGGCCATATCCAGCTCTCAGGCCTGGAAGCAAGGCATGAGCCCTGCCTTATTGTAACGCCAGACCATTTATAATTTTTTTACCTAAGCTAGATCTTTAAATAGATGTGGTTGGCCCAGGCCCCATCAATTTAGTTATCGGTCCACAAAATAGGTTTGCTCCCAGACTATGGGCCTCAGAACTTAGCCCAACTCCACTCTAACATCATTTCCAACATCATTCAACTTCTTCTTTTGTTTTTCTTTCTCAGTTTACATAAGCTACTTCATGACCCAATTCATGATCCCTACATGATTTGGCTTTATCAACCTTTTTTTTTTGGCAAAAGGGTTAGGCCCCTTGTTTTACATAGGCAAAGAAGAAATAATCTTTGTAAATTGAGTTCTGTTTCAAAAATTAAGGTTAATTGAAAGAGTCCGAAATCGTGCTAGTACTCTTGAATCCATTGATCACCTAACTTGGGCTTAGATTTCAAGACCATGACTTAATAGGTCCGCATCTAGTCTTATGACCCAACTGCTAAATGAGATGGACATGCTATTATATCCATCTAAGTCCAAATAAATGGAATGGCCCAGTATAAAACATATAAAAAGAAAATTTCTCAGCCCAGCCTGAGTTTCAGGGCCATTTACCACCCTAAAACACTTGGAACTTATTCATGGTACTAAAATACAGTTTCTAGCCTTATTGATTACTAATATCGCGCCAAACTACATGTTGGCCAAATAAATTAGACGCAACAAATCAAATTAGTGAAATCTCATTAGCATAAAGCTGACTTCCGATATATAAGGCTAAGATGATAATGATGATGATCTATTTTCCTTAGAACTTTCTTACGAGGACAGATGTTGGATGGTTAAGATCTTCATTCACCATGAGTGTAGTTAGATCTGTACAGATTATTTCCAACTTGAATCCCTATCTCACTTCCATTTTTCAGTTAACATCAGGAAATTGGCTCCCCATTTTTTAGTGTTAATTTAGTTCACCAGTCACCACTATAGGCCTTTTTCTACCTTGTCCTATTACATTTATTCAAGTGGACCAATAAGGAAATCCCTCCCTCATCCACTGATCCACACCATCTTATCTGACCCATACCTATGTTTCACCACAACCTTATTTTCTGCAACTGTCTTTCACTTCTTCTCAAGGATCCTGTAGTTATATCATCTACAAAGGGAACTTTGATTTTTCTTGCACTGTGATGTGGAAAGACCATATGTTGTAGCATGATCACTTGCCATGTGACGCTAATATCGAAATCACATGGTACTACTATCTGACATTTCTAGTGTGATGTAGGACCCTGTGATGGATGAAAACAAGTGGTTAGAAAGAGAGAACACAAAATAAAAACTTCAGAACAAGAAATTGGAAAGGCCCTACAGTAGTTGTCAATGTAATGGAAGTGGGGAAGCTTTGTCTTGCATTGCAGTGCTACAGAATAAATTCATCCAATGGTACTCCATCTACTTGTGGACATTCCATGTGATTTCATGTGGGAATGCTTTCTTGGCTGTTTAGAAGTTATGGATCAAATTCCATCTCAAAGTCCCTGAAACCTGAGATATGGGTAGATCAAAATTGGGAAAGCTCAAACTACAACATTTTTGTGAGGATGGTTTGTTTAAATATCCCTTTCCAATGCAAAGTGAAGTGCACCTTTTTTTGGGTGGAACTGAATGCAACCTTAATCTTTATTATGTTTTTGCTACATTGAGGACTCGAATTCACACATACTCACACACATGTGCCACCCAACTTACAGCTTAGGGACTAATCTTTATTATGTTAAAAAAAGTTTGTTTTCTTTTAATAATAATTTGGGGATGTCATGGGTCCAGTTTTTTCTAATAATAATTTGTATTTGGAATTAAAAATAGGTCAGGTGATCTTGGGGCCTATTCTTTTACTATAATTTTTTTAATGGAATTTATGATATTGGGGAATTCATAAATATGATGTGAGGGCTTCTCCCCTTGACGTTTATAAATGTAATATTTCTTTGCTAGTATTCCAAATCTCGTTCACCTAAAAAATTTTATATGACCTTTGAAATTCTCATAATTCTAACATGCTTCACATTTATAAATCCTCCACCGAAGAGGAGAACTCACAAATTTACTCGATATAAATTCCTTGAATGCTACTAAAAATACAAGCCATTAGTGTTCACCTCTAATCTATGACGAATCCTTTACTACATGCAGAGAATGACATCATTGACTGTTTTTCTTTCTTTTAAATAGATCATGTTGTTGTCAGGCATAAAAAAATTAAAAAAATGTATCAATCTGCTAATTTCTAAGTATGGCACAGTCGGCTAGGACCACGTCTCAAAAACCAGAGGTTCAATGGGCCGTATGCATGTCAGCCGTTGTATAGAAGAATATTTTGCTCAAGTATGGTAGAGCTTGATAACTATTCATAAAAAATAATAATGGTAGAGATTGATAATCATTCAATTTAACACAACAAAACAGGAAGTTTGCCATTTTAACTCACCATTCATTTCATAATAGTAGATTAAATAAAAGGACAGCATCTAATTAGACTTCCTCTTTTCCAAATTTATAGATTTTAAAATCCTATTCTATCAAGTTGAACCAACAAGCTCTAGAAACTCAGTCAAGAATCCAGTTTTAGAATGTAGCTCATGGCAACATTTTAACCATTTATTCCAATTTCGGAATCTATCATGTCCAACAATTATCACCCTCTATTAATCTTACACATATTTTTCATAAAAAAAAAAAAAAAAAAAAAAGGTTTAGACATTACTTCATTCTTGTAAATATACAATGCTCTTCATAATAGGATCAACGGCCATGCTCTGGTGAGTGAATTGGCTAGGAACCCAGATCCGCTCTGGCTTTAATATAGAGAAATTCTAAGTTAAAAGAGTAGAACTCCACTGGGAGGCCAGCTTATCAAAAAATTCAAATCATTCAAAATAAATATCATTTCCTTATATTATATAGACAATGTTCAAATCTTACGTCAATCTTCTGAATTTATTGGACCATTAAATCGACGATTTGATTATAATTTTAATAATAAATATGCATAAGATTGTATTAATTATATTTTTCATCAAACAATCAATCCAACAGTGGAACAAGGTCGGATTTAAATAAATTTTGATTGTAATCCATCCATGAAAGAAAGTTATTTTGAATGATTCGGATTTCAATATGTGGGCCCCATTGGAGATCTATCCTCTTTTGTTTAGAGGGGACTCAGAATGGGTTATGATGGTATTTTATTTTTAGTTGTTTGTGATGAAATCTGTTCGACTTTTTTTTTTTATTGAAAAGTGAAGTTTTTTTATTTTTTAGTGGAGAAATGAGGTTACTTTTTGATTTTTTTTTTAAATATAGTGGGAAATTTGAATTAAAGTGTTTTGATAAGATTTTTTTTTTTATAAAAATTGAGACTTTACCTTACTTCACTAGCCCCGAAACAAGCCCTAGGCCCGTTTGGTAACTCTACTAATTGAGTCAAGTGAAGTAAAGTTGATTTTGAAGAAAGAATAAAATATAAGTGGGTTATGATAGTATTTTATTTTTAGTTGTTTGTTGTTGAATCTTTTTGACTTTTTGTATGGAAAAAAAAGTGGAGTATTTTTGTATTTTAGTGGATGAAAGTAATTGTTTTTTGACTTTTTGTATAAAAAAGATGGGGAGGATTTTGAATAAAATATATTTAATGTGACATCTTGTCTGAAAAATAAAGACTTTAATTAACTTTTATTGTATTAATAAAGTACCAAACGACTCCTACCTAAGGTTGGACATTTTGCGCGGCAGCCGTGCTACACAGCCCGGATTTTGTCCCGGGCTGTGTAGACTTTTTGTTTGCGCGGCTGAAACGGACAGCGTTTCTAATCGTGTATCGAATGTGTCGGTGGCTGCATTTGCTGCGTCCGTTTTCTATTCAAAGAAGCGTCGGCGACATAAAAGCGATGATTGTGCATTTTGTCTTAGGGTCCAACCACATCTACTGCGTATCAGATTTTGGACACGTGGCACTCCATCCAACTGTCTATCTGGCTGGCAACTGATAGTCTCAGATTCGGTGAATGGATCTGCAATGGATCAAGTTTTTATTTTTATTATCTCTCTAGTCTCTTCTGCAGGAATGCCATCAGCTTATGCAAAGAATTTGTGGCTGCACGTGAAGATTGTAGTGGGTCCACCTTCATGTCTCACGTATGTTTGTTTGGTGCTAGGCAGATGATGAAAGAACAGGCCCACCCTATGAATTTTTAGATTTATCTTCAAAGAATTCTCAAAAAGCCTGGATTTTATACAAACCTCACTTTCGATCCCCCGTATTTCGGCCCACACGCATTCAGTTAAGACTAATTCATCATCAACAACAAAGCTTTGTCCCAACTATTTTTTGATTGGTTGCATGAATTTTATTTGTTTATCCGGACTTACCACTAGCACTTTAATGTAAGTAGGACTAGCTCCTCTCTAAAAATTTGCCCACATTCAACGACACGTTGAAATTACAATTAAGTCGCCAGGATACTGATCATAAAAGGAAATGTTTAATAGTAAATTACTTCTAATAACAATGCTTAATTTTTAGTTGACTATAAGCAACAACATTAGAGGGGCAAAAGCAGACTCTCAATTTAATTTTAAGTACTATTTTTTTTTATTAATCAGAGCAATAGTTTTTAACCACTAACCTATATCATGCCTTTCTCATGCCTCCTTTTCTTTTTCCCCTCTTTTTTTTGGGTTATTGGATTATATCTAAGTGGTTATCAATCTTTAGCAATTTGATTCTGGCATATGGCTAATTCACAACTATCACTTACCCAAAAAATATAGAGATGGCCTATTGGTAAGGAATTTCACTCCCATCCCTCCCACTAGGGATCGATCCCCAGTGGGAGGTTTGAACTCTTTCCTCTTGGCTAGTGAGCCAAAATATAGAGATGGCCTCTTGGTAAGAAATCTCACTCCCATCCCTCCCACTAGGGGGTTGGCCAGTGAGCCAACCCCCGCCCCCCCAACAAAACCAAAAAAAATAAAAAAAATTGGGTGAAGGATGAAGGAGAACCCTCTCAAAATTGGGTGAAGGATGAAGGAGAACCCTCTCAACAGTAGCGTACTAGATAGAATTTGGACTCATTCTACACATATGTGAACGTGTACTATTTAGGGGTTCAGCACAGAGAATATATCTGTTCATCCAAAAATAGTTGTTAGTTAATCCATTCATTGGTCAAATGAACCTCAAAATGTCTCATGTATATTCCCAAATGTAGCAAGCCAGAAGCCACTATTGAAGCCCTGCCTCACCAAGTTAGACTGGATTCCTCTTTCCATGTAATAACTGTGTTCAACACGTCATTTAACTTTATCTACTTTCTCTCTCTTTTTATGAAAAGTGAAGTTGGGCACATGTTTAAAATCAATAGATCAATCTAATGGTAGGCCCTATCAAATATACTTTAAAGTTACAGACGCAAAGAATACGATGGGTGTAAAAGATGATGAAGGGATTGAATTCCTTAAATTAGTTTGGCACTTTACTAACATAATAAAAGTCAAGTAAAGTCTTAATTTTTCAAATAATATATCACATGAAAAGCATTTTAATTCAAAACTCCCTCCATTTTTATCAAAAAAAAGTAAAAAAACAACTACCTTTATCCACTAAAATACAAAAAAAGCTTCACTTTTCCATATTAAAAGTCAAAAAAAAAAATAAAAAAATTACATAACAAACAACTAAAAATAAAATATCATTATAATATATTTCCATTTTATTCTTTCTTCAAAATCAACTTTACATTACTTTACTCTATCAGTAAAGTTGCCAAACTTGCTGTAAAAGGTGTCCCCATCGTGTGCATGCTATGATGCATCGCGGCCGTATCCAAGCTTTGCCCGCTTTTTCAACCACGTGATATTTTAAACATGCTTTTAAACCACCTGATATTCACTGCCACGCCAATGTGAACCCCAGTAAACCTCCTCAATCTCCTAACCCGTGTTTATATAAAAAGACAAAAATCACTTATACCTGCATTTTAGTCAAATTCATCAATCAAGTCTTCTTAATGTAGCACATGACCAGAAACCAAAGACATAGACATGATATCAACAAAGATAATGAATTCTTCAGCCCAAGAAGATTCGGTCATTTCCTTGGCCCATCTAGTAATCAGACTTAACTCCTTCCCTAGAACCCTAAATTGAATGATAAACTTGTCGGATGAATATCCAATCAGATCTTACCTATCACTCTATCTTCATCGCCAAAACCCTGTGCTTATTACGTTAAAGTTGGCTGCATGAATTATATTTCTCCATTCAATCTATCCCAAGTCGAACTTGGTTAGATTATATTTCTATAAATATATTCTCACTACTTTCATCAATGTCCTTTTCGTCAAACCCTTATTTTTATTGGACCATCAATCTATATGGAAAAATACTTTCTCAATCGTGGCTTTTGTTTAGACAGATTCAAACAATTTTAAACGAGCTTTTCTTAATTTATCACCTATTGATACTATCCTAAAAATCTCATTATTATTTTTATTATTTTTTTTGCCTAATCATTCTCTTAATCTATCCCCTATTATCCTAATATTGTCATAGCTATATCCGTATTAGATTGGAAGAGTGCAGATGTGGTGATTGACTCAATTATCCATTCTTTTATCATCCGAGACATTTCATGAATCCAATGGGTAAAATCATCTTCATTAAAAAAAAAAAAAAGAAAAAAAAAAGAAAAAAAAAAAAAAAACAGAGTGATATTTGGGCATGTCTTCATCAGAATTCATTCACTGGACAATAAATTCACCGATTTGGATACTCTGGATCGTTACTCATCAATCACATTCACACCCTCATGTTCATATTATGACTTTAAGCAGAAAATCTGAAGGGTACCTTGGCAATTTCACTGTGATAGGACTAGAGACAATAGGGTGATAATGGAGAAACTAGATGGAAATGGGGAGGGTCCTTGATTTCAGGCTTCCTATCGGTTAAACCACATGCAGTGGCAGCTCTATTTCAAGCCAAATGGGCCCCACATGCCCCCCCCAACCAAAAGCCTGTAGATAGCCATGTAGAAAGGTGGTACATTAGGTAAGCTCACCGTCATCAGGTGGGGCCCACCACGCTCGTGGTCTGTCTCTTGCCCTCCCATCCATCATCAGGTGTATCTCTGGCAATTCGATTCATGGGTATTTTCGTCTTTCTAAACCACATTCCTTTGTCTCCCATGAACCTTACGTTGAAAGTGATGCCTCTCGGTTCTTAAATTACTGTGGCAGTTGTGAAAGTAGGCTCAGTCTTTCATGATATTACGGGATTTGCCCCCACAATGTTTTGAGGCCAAATGCCGGTAGGTTGACCTGGTGGACTAGAGTTTGTCCAAATCGATTTGCCTGATGGATCCATGAGGTGCAGAGACTCTAACGTGCACATCAATTGATATGCTCCACAAATCAAGGGTTGATTACAAGAGATTAAGATAATTTGGGGCCTGCTGATATTAGGGCATTAATGGATTTCATATCTGCTTTATTTAAAATCGAAAAATTTAGATACTCAAATTATCATATACCCATAGGGCAGGGTGTCTTGGCCAAAGCAAATTGAAGCTTGGCCTATTTAAGTGTTAGGCCTAATGTGCAAGTAATATTGGTCCTGAAAGTAAGGCCCAAGATCGGCTCATTTACAAAATACGTAGTCTCTTTATGTTAAATATAATGTGCTGTGAAGAGCCTAAATTCATCTCAATGTGCTACAGGCTTGAGTCCGGCATGGACTGACCCACCACCCATGAGCATCCCTAATTAATTTCTTAACACAATAACATGCTACGGGCATTGTAACCTAAGCACAGCTCGTGGGTTGTCCGGTTGTCCCTCGTATGCACCTTATTGTGATAGCTCATAAGCTCCGCCACATTGGGGGTAGTTTTTGATGATATCATAGATCTTGTTTTTTTCATGTTTATTTACCCTAACCAAGAGAGCTAGGACCCAAAAAAATAGCTCGCATACACATGGAAAAACAATCCACTCAACTGGAAAGGAAGCTCGCACACGTGAGAAAAAAGCAACCCATCCAAGTGAAAAACGAGTCCACACAAGCAACAAGAGGTGATATATCTGATGTTCAAACCCTTGACAACCAGGTAAGAATTGACACTCTTTATCACTATGGTGAGATTCAAGCTTGTCGAGCACAACTGAACATTTGAAAATGAGCCCTGCTACTTGTCCCGGGTTCTGGACCGAACCCGGGACAAACTCCCCACATGGGGCGTTGGATCCCAGGAGAGCTCCTGGGAGAAAAATTATTATCAGTTCAACTTAACTTCTGTCGCAGACGATAAATTTCATATCCACCACAAAACTGGGAGAAAAGACTCATTATCAAAACTAACTCTTAAAATAGTAATCTATCAGGGCAAATCATGCAATCCAGTCCCATCCCTGAATACAAATACAATTTAAAAAGGACCATTGTCAATTAATGACACAGTATATATGCTTTGGAGAAACTTTAACATGCACATGCATGGCTACCCTCTAATCCCAATCAAAGCACTTATTTATCATTTCTTCTCTCCATATATACCCACCATTGTTGATTTCAGATGATTCTCTTAACATAACATGACCCCCATGATCTCCTATGATTATAATACTCCTCCCATTGCCTTACTAAAACCAACATAAAATAAAAGACACTTTCCTTCTTTTCACAAGAATCTTGGGTCGGTATTAGTTTATTGAAATCACATGCAATGCTTCCCATCTTAACTCCTTAAATCACCAAATGGCCATTTCCGTAAAACTCCCAAGTCCCAATTCTCCATTTTTTCCGGTCCTGTAAAATTTCAGATGAGATTACCAAAGTGCCCTTGGCGGCATTCATCGAGGACTGTACTGGGCTCGGGCAGAGAACCCATGTGATTCGGGTCGGGAAAGCTTTTGTCGTTATCGGGCCACCGCCTCGGGAGGGGGGCAAAACGGTCATTTCGGGGCGGCAGTAAATAACGTAACGTGCCGCGAAACAGCCAATGCAGAGAGAGAGGGGGGTTTCGGGGCATTTAAAACGAAGGGCGTTTATGAGATTTATTGCAAATCTGAGGGGTGTTTTGCAGCTGGATCTGCATAAAACCTCATGCTGCCGCGTCTTCTTCTCTCAAACCCATTTGCAGACTCTCTCTCTCTCTCTGTCTCTTACAATGCTTGCTTTCGCTGCGCTGTCGCTGCTATTGTGCGCCGCTGGGCATGTCGCCTTTGCCTTCACTGATGGTAAGCTTCAAACGTTGCTAAATTAGATGGACTTTTTTGTAATTATCTCTTTTACTGGGAGCTGCTGTTTTAGCTGGGAATCTGATACATCAAAATGATCAGAGCCGTCGGTTTCATTTTGGAGGGTCGAGATTTAATCATGAGATTTTGTTAGCAGTGTGTGTGCAGCTCTGAGTGAGGGAGCTTACTGTTTGTCTATACATATTGGAGAGAGGTAGTAAATTACGAAAGAGCCCTTACATGGGTGTGTAAGTTGTAACTTGCAATTCATTCTCTTTAATAAGGGGTTATTTATGAGATTTCTTTACTTTTAATTTGAGAATTTGAAAGCACTTTTGGGGCAATGGGGTTTGAATTGCTTGGAAAGAACACTTGGGTTGGGGATGAGGAGGGTGTTCTTCAATCAGAAAATATTGAAAATTTTTTGTTTGTACTGACACAAAATGCCCCTTCCCATGTGGTAATTTCACCCAGATGGGCATTTGATACTCTTGTCATTTTATCATTTAGGATTAAAAGTACTTTTATCCTCACTGAATCTTCACTCACTGTTGAATTGAATCATGTAGGTTAAGAAGTTATTAAGTTTTCATTCAACTTTGGATTGAATCATCTAGGTTAAGAAGTCATTAAATTTTAAGGAAGGGCTGGATATTGTGGTGGGTTTTGGTTTTTTTAGCTTCCCTTTTCCATGATATTCATTTTGAGGAGTCCCTTTTCCATGATATTCATATTGAGGAGACCTTTTCATTGGCCTTTTTTCCCATTCTGTTTTAGTGGACCCCGTCGGGCACAGAGAATCTTACCTTTCTCGTGTGAAAGGGTCGGTGCAATTACATGTGAGGGATACGGTGCAGTGTGGGAGTCCTGTTACTCTAAGGTATCATTTGGGATGGAGGTAAAATAAGAGGAAGGAAAAAAATAAAGAGGGAAAAATGAAGGGAATGTTGAAATTGAAGGTGTTTGGGAAGGGGGGAGGGAAAGTGGAGGAAAGGAATTTGGGGGTAAACTTTTTGAAATTTGCCTTCAAAATTTTTCCTTCAAAATTGGGGGGAAAATATGAGGGAAAGAGGAGAAAGATGGGTCAAATTACTGAATTGCTCTTTTTTTTTTTTCCTCCCCTCCTTTCATTTACAAACAAGAGAAGGTAAAATTAATTTTCCCTCCTCCTCAAATTTTCCCTCCTTTCCCCTCCCTCCTTCCCAAACATAGTGTAAGGCTCCCACTTAGTGAAGATTTATGAGGCTCTTCAACTAGACCTGCATTTCAATGTAATCTAAACCCCAAAAAAAGACTTTTCAATCTTGAATTGGGCTTGGATTAATTTTACAAGCAAGAGTTGTACTTCCATCAAATTGATCACATATAGAACATATAAATATACACAAATTTATTTTTCATGTTTGTATAATTATTGAAAGACATTTAAACTATTTTCACAGGATGATTATTGATAAAAGGGTTTAATTGAGAAGCCTCACGAATTATCCCCTTAGTGGGAGCCGTAGAGGATCCAATCTTATTGATCAATGGACCTTATAATGTATCAGTGTTCTTGATGTAAGAATTACTGGGCCTCACTCCATGGACCTAAAAACAGAGTCCAAATCTAGTCCAAGGCAGGCCGAGCTCAGGTCAACCTTACTCAACCCATATGAGCTCACCTTTAGTCTATCCCAACTTCCCAAGTCTGTTTGTTAGCTATATGTACAATTTTAACTGCTCAACTCATGTAGTGGGCTTCCTGAAATGCAGGTCTACTGCCCAATGGGAACTTCGAGTACGGCCCAAAGCCATCAGAGATGAAAGGGACGGTCGTGATTGGCCGAAATGCCATACCTAACTGGGAGATATCAGGGTTCGTGGAGTACATAAAGTCTGGGCAGAAGCAAGGTGACATGTTGCTGGTGGTGCCTGAAGGAGCTTTTGCAGTGAGGCTTGGAAATGAGGCCTCCATCAAGCAGAAGGTGAAGGTGTTGAAGGGCATGTACTACTCTATCACCTTCAGCGCCGCCCGGACCTGCGCACAGCAGGAGAAGTTGAACGTCTCGGTGGCGCCTGACTCCGGCGTCCTCCCCATGCAGACTATGTATAGCAGCAATGGGTGGGACTCTTATGCATGGGCCTTCCAGGCTGATTTTGATGAGGTTGAGGTGGTCATACACAATCCTGGTGTGGAAGAAGATCCTGCGTGTGGGCCACTCATCGACTCAATCGCAATCAGGGCCCTCTATCCTCCTAGGCTCACCAACAGTAAGTGAAAAATTCAAGAGCAAGAAGAATGCATGTAGTTAATAGAAAGATAGCATGGAATTTCTACTAATGGCCCAGAATCAGCTGGGACTACTGGTGAAATTTGGGCCGGGCTCGACCGAAACTCTACTGGGTCGGGTTGGGTTGGTGGGCTTGGGTTAAGCTCGGACCTGATTCTCCTTAACCTGAACTACAATGGTTTGGGATCAGGCTGTCCATAGACTCGATTTGAAGTCTGTTTGACTTCGCCTGATTTTGACCTGATCGAACTCAACCAAATGCACTCAGGTCTAGAAAATAGCACCTCATGGTGTGAGGTTTGACATAAAGTAGGGTAAGGACAGGTGGGGCATGGATTTGGATTGGCCCTTCTGGAATTTGATTTTGGTTTGGGTTGGTCCTAAACCTGATGCAACCCACCCAAGATGCCCTTCTATTTGGGTGCTTGATGAAAAATGTTTGAATCATTTTTCTGCATTTCCTCATGTTAATTCTGTTATTGGGCCATCCAAATCCAGCATATTAACAACCAGTTCTGTTAATAGATTCAGGCCAGCCCATTTAATTACATTTGGACCAAATGGCTCGGATATGGTCAAGTTCTCCCTGTAAAGGGTTCAAAAATGGCTCAGATATGGTCAAGTTCCCTGAAAAGGGTTCAAACCTGCCCAATGGATGCCATACCAGGTCTGGGAAGTTGAAATCAAAACCAGCCCACCAGTTCCTTGAAAGTCATTGGAACCACAGTAACATAATAATCAGCATTACCTTTAATTTTGGTTGTATTGCTGTTTCATTCTTGTTAACTTACACCCTTGTTTCATGTCTTCTTAATCCAATTCAACAGAGAACTTGCTGAAAAATGGAGACTTTGAAGAAGGTCCATATGTGTTCCCAAACACTTCTTGGGGTGTTCTGATCCCACCCAACATAGAGGATGACCACTGCCCACTACCTGGCTGGATGGTCGAATCCCTTAAAGCTGTAAAATACATTGATTCTGTTCACTTTGCTGTGCCAAGCGGCAAGAGGGCAGTGGAGCTGGTTGCTGGAAAGGAGAGTGCACTGGCCCAAGTGGTTCGCACTGTCCCTGGGAAGGTGTATACACTCACATTCGCCGTTGGCGATGCGAGCAGCGATTGCCAAGGGTCCATGGTGGTGGAGGCCTTCGCCGGGCAGGACACCATCAAGGTGCCTTTTGAGTCCATGGGAAAGGGTGGTTATAAGCGTGCCGTGCTCAGGTTCACTGCAGTCTCACCACGGACCAGGATCATGTTCCTCAGCACCTTCTACACCACCAGAATCGATGGGTCACTGTGTGGGCCTGTTGTCGACGATGTTGGATTGTTAAGCGTCCGGAGGCCGCTTCATATGTGAAGAAGAAGAGCAGCAATACAACCACCATCAATAGCAAAAGGGGTGCTTTTATATATGCATGAAATGCATTCCTTCCTCTTCTTTCCCCTATATAATTAATCAAGTGGTATACTGTTTGTAATGCTGGTTGAGAGACCATGTTTTGAGTTTATCATGTCTCAAGTATATATAGTAATAGTTATGTCATAGAAAACCAGTCAGTACTAGTGTGATTCTTGCACTTTTTGTGCAACTTTGGTTGAGGGAATGAAAATTAGAGAAGGTGGAAAAAAGAAGTTTGAATAACTTTTGGTTGAGGTTGTCCTTGTATCAGTATCAGTATCATCAAGTCAGAATCTTGGAGAAATTCAAGAGCCACTGTATTTCAATAAAATTCACTGTAGTTTTGTTGAGGGAAATCATGATTACAGTTTATAAAAGAATAGAGAAGTTGTTGGCTGATGGGGTCCACTTGTAGTTACACTGATATGTTAATCCTTGTGTAAGGATAAGGATGAGGAGAGGACTTTTTTGAATTTGGATTCTTATCTGTCTCCATATAATCCCTCTCTCAAATTTGAACGGTAGTCTTATCACTTGGGAAAAAAAGGATATGTATCTATGTGTGTTGGGGGTTTTCAAATTGACTACCTTTTGGGCAAGAGAATAAACCAAATTGTCAAGATGGTTTAAATCTCCAGATGTGGTACCAACAAAGGGAATAAACCAAATTATCTCTTGTGCAAAAGGTAGTTCTTTTGAATTGAGAATAAAAATCTAACCCTCTTAATTATGAGCTATTTTTTGAATTGTAGCTGACTATTGAACTATCGGAGTGATATAGATGCTGGATCTATCACATGTAAAACCTATGATTAATAAATAGTCTTAAAATCATTCCTTCAAATCATATGGCATGGATTTCATGATTTAGAAGTTTCAAATGGACCATGACCATGAGGTGCTTTTTATATAGTGGACAATAAAAACATTTTGGTGGGACAAATGTTTTTAAAAAGATTAATTCCAAAATTGAAACTTCTTTGTGGGGTTGAGCATTAAATATCCTGATCTACACATTTGGAATAGTGAAATAAATTACAGAATTGAATGAGGGAAAAAAATTGATGACAGCGATCAGCACAACTTTTATGCATGGTCTAACTTATTTTCTGGGCCAAGTGGCCTACATATGGTCTTAAGTTACCCCTCTCACAAACTAACCCTGTGAATTGCTACATGCTCAAATTTGGCTCCCCACCTAATTGTTTTTATTCTTTCCATTGGCTGAATGTTGATGGTAAAGGACATGGGTTGACACAGTCCCATTTCGGGCCGAGTTGGGTTCCTTTTTGGGCCTGCCAAGTGGCAGTTATTGTCCTAATATATTCAACGTCTGTTGCCATTCCTACTCACGACACTCACGTCACTGACTTCTTATTATCACATCCGCCTTATCTTATCATTAATCTTCGAAGTGTTTTAGGTGGACCATTGGTGATAACGGTTTGGTATGAAATGCTCTAAACCACAATCCAACGTACAAGAGGGTTTTGACCTATTTCATCTTGAAGGCAAATTTGCTGGTAATTTATTTTGTAGAAATATTAATTTGGCATGGGGACATTTATTGCCTTCGATAGCGTAATTTGTGACTCGGGCAATTTATCCAATGAAAGCTATCGGATTATTCTAATTTTTCCATCTAACACAACACATGCCATTAGAACAAAACCATGGTCAATATAAATAATGTCATAAACTACTTTTATATGAAGCATCTACCACAAGAAGAAATTGTTGAATATGCAGTAATAGATCTACAAGAAGCTACAATAGAAGAGAAAACCAAGAAATTCTATGAGACCGCCATGAATAAACTTCAAAGGATAAAAAAGAACCTATAAAAGAAAGTTTTGAAAGTGCAAAACATACAGACTCAATCTCAAACTAAGAATTAGATTTCTCTTGGCCAAGCCTGTTTGAATAGGCAAAAAATAGAGTAGAGTGGAGGCAAAAAATAGAGTAGAGTGGAGTTAAATGGACCCTAATAGTCTAAAATTTGAAACTCTACCGCGTTTGGATGAGTCTGGCCCTAATGTTGTGAGCCACATATATTCCATTCTACTTCAATTCTAAATACTTTTATTTTTTTTAGTAAAAGTTGATTATAAATAAGCATCCAAATAGAGTGAAGTAAAGTACTATATTTAAACTTCACTACTCATCTACACTCCACATGTGAAACCCACTCCATTTTACTACTCCTCATTTATCCAAACAAGTAGGTTTACGATCTCAAAGCTAGTCCATCCAACCACTCAGCAGTGAGAAGATATGTGTGGTGTTGACCAGATTTTGTGACACAAGAAGGTTGTGATCCAAGTCGTGTTACAAAACAAAAATGAAAAAGGAAAGATCTCTATGGTCCAAACCCCAAAGTTTCCTTGCTCTTAGTGAGCAGAGCTCTATAGTGGGGCCCACTGACGGACCTACGTGTGGGCCAAGGGGGTCCATGGCCCCCCCTCAAGTTTTTAAGATGTTATTTTTTACCACTACAACTTTTGTAATTTTTTTTATTTTGTCACTTATAATTTTAAAATCTTCTTTTAGTAATTTTCATTTGGTCCCCCCTAGTTCCATTTCCTGGGTCCACCTCTGGTGGGGCCCATATATTGAAAATTAGATATTGTTTCAATGAACGCACATCTTCTTCTTCTCTTTGGCTATCTAAGAACTCGAAGACACACCCACCCACTCAAGAACCCATGTCCCGACCAACTAATCTACACAAGCTGGGACAATGAAAACCCTACCGGCCCTTTTCAAAATCTGCTTCAATAGGAGTTGGTCACACCATAAGATTAAGTATGATTTAAAATATGATAACTATAAATGATTACGATGTTAATCTATGTTCAATCCAACTGTGACGTCGGCTTGTATAGCGATATAATATGAGTACATTCAAAATAAAGAAAGGAAGCTCATTTTGAACTGCTTGAATTTTCAATTGGTGGGTAGGATCAATAATGCGAGTATCCAGTTCCACTCCTACTCATGGCCTTGGTGGAGAAGAAACTCAGTGGATCCGGAGTCACTCAACCCACTCTCCTAGATCCTGGTGGGCCCACCCACAAACCTTAGGAACCGTGTGTGTGGAAAGAGAGAGCCCGCGCGTGACATTTTTGAAAAATCTCCTGTCCTCACTTGTAATTTCAAACATTACAATGGGCGAAAGTAGTAAGTTTTTAAAACCCACGCAAAGCGGACGGACCAGAATCTCGCTTACGATTGAAAGCGAATCCAACGGTCAATAGAGTCGCGTTTGCTTAAAGCTACATGAGAGAGCGCATGCTAGGGCCTCTCTATAAAAACAAACTCTCTCTATAAATCTCTCTCGCTCTTTCTTGAATCTACACACACAAACACAGCTGCTGTGAGGAATCTCCAAACAGAAGATTAGAAGAAGTGCGAAAATCTTCGATTTGCAATGGTGAGATTTCCTTCGATACCTTCCGATCGTCTGTTGTTGTTAGGGTTTTTTTTTTTTTTTTGATCTTGATTAGTTTTCTTTCCTCTTTTACTCATCGTCACGATCCCGTTTGTTCTCTTCTTGATTTCTCGGTTAGGGTTAGGGTTTTTTGTTTTCCTTTGATTTGATTTCATATTTGCTTGTTTTCTTGTTTTGTGTTGGGTTTTAGGCATTGCCGAATCAACAGCAGGTCGATTACCCGAGCTTCAAGCTTGTGATCGTAGGTGATGGTGGAACAGGTATATGATCTCTTTCTTTCTTTCTATTTGATTTTAGGTGGATCCGATCTTCTTCTGCTGTGAAGTATCGGTTTTTGTTTGTGTTCTCCTTCTTCCTGATGATGTGGTGTCTGATTTTGAAGATTAGGGTTTTTCAACTAATCTAGGGTTTTAGATTGGATCTCTTCCTATCTTAGTTTTTTTTTTTTTTTTTGGTTAAAAGTGATCATCGCGTTGTAGAGTAGTATGCATCTTATTTTTGTCTGTTTGGAGCCTCGATGTAAACAGCTTTTACCATCCTGCTATCATAAATGTTTATTGGATGGATGTTTAGGGTTGAAGCTATAATTTAGTAGCGCAGAGCTTTGCTTTGTGTGTGTGAAGTTGGGTGGGGGTGGGGCGGTTTGTATCATATAGGGTGATTATCCTATTTGCAATCTGTTTCAATGAACCTTTCAATGATAGTGCCTGATCAATCATGGAGCCTCTGAACAGTGATTTCTGTCATGCAACAAAGATTTTCATTGTGTTTGAGAAACCACGCGATGTTTGAACTCTATATTGAATTTTCTTTAAAAGAAATTTAGATAGTAGAGTTTTTGTAGCCACCTTGGATGCTCTGGGTAAAACTATTCTGAAAATGAATTTTCTGGGGAATGCTACTATGTAAATTTCATTCTACAGCATTGGTACAAGCTATGTCAAATGAATTTAGATAGTTAGTAAACGTAGTTTATCTGATAATTTACAGTATTATTCATAGATTTCAGGAGTGTTATGCGAGAATGCATTTGTGGTGTTGTATTGGTACATGTTTGTTAAATTGTCATACTACTAAACAATATTAGTTTTTAGAGAGGGAGATTCATGATTGTAAGATGTGTGAATGGCAGCAACAAACAAATTGCAGTGCATGCATATCTATTTTTATTATTTCTGCCATTGTTCAGCATTAAAATCTGAAGGGTTGTTATCATTGTTCATTTCTTTTCTCTTTTAAAGATGTGTTAGAGAAAGGACCTTTACATCTATGTCCAAGTATAGTTATGTTACAAAGAATAATATACATTATCAAGCAAACCTTACATATTAACATATGCCATCTCTTTTCTTTCATAAAAGAGTTGTCAGACAATAAACCTGACAGCTTGGGTCAAGAAATCATGTTACAAAGAACAATATGCATGCTTAAGCATGTCTTATGCAATTAGGGATCTGTATTGGCAACCATGGTTTTAAAACAGTGTCACTACTCAGCAGTACAAGTGACTCGTTGACAAAAGAAGTCCATTAGACTCAGCTGAGCCCAAGCTACTTGTTAGGTACCGAATCTGATACTATTTGGCCAGGAATTTTTAACTCTGTTTATGTGGTTATTTTAGTAGATACCAGAAAAAAAAAAACACATACAATTGTATACAAATCGGAAGATGTTGTATGGGAAAAATAGTGAACTAAATTATGGGTGTAGATCATGACAAATAATTATAATAACTGTCAAGAAATGACGGTGCTGTGCTGTGAGAATTTGGGGTTTTAACTGAGATTTCTGTTTGTTTTAGGAAAAACAACTTTTGTCAAGAGGCATCTCACAGGGGAGTTTGAGAAGAAGTATGAACGTAAGTGAGCTGTTTATCCCTCTTGGTTCTTATGTTTTTATTTTTTTATTTCTTCTGATTGTATATTTATAGTTGAGATGTTGGTGCAGCTACTATTGGTGTTGAAGTTCATCCCTTGGACTTCTTCACAAACTGTGGAAAAGTCAGGTTTTATTGCTGGGATACTGCAGGCCAAGAGAAATTTGGTGGTCTTAGAGATGGATACTAGTAAGTGTTCTTTAGATCATATGCTGATTTTTTCCAGTTTTTATTCATGTTGACAGTGCGGGATTGATGGGGACAATGCCAAGATGTTGGTGATGCATGTTAATAGTGCTGTTATTTTCGTTCCTATAACATTTCCTGTAATTGGAAAATTGCAACTGAAAAAAGGGAAGATTGTACAATTATTTTGGTTACTGGTTTGTACAATTATTTTCCTGTAAATTGGTAAATCCTTCACACCGTCCAGCCCTTCCTGAAACTAACCCAGTAGTTTTCCCTTGTATAAATTGACATAATTCTTGTGCTGCCATGATATCATGTAATGCTTCTCTTTCTGTTATTAGTTCTTATATTCAGTTGCTAAGCATGCTATAAGTCTCTTTTGGTTGGTACTATTGCTATCCCATTTATTTTGTTGCTTATCTTTGATGTTATTGTTCTCTTATGGTTTCTAACATCTTTAAGTGTTACTTAATTGCATAATTTCTTGCATGTCTTGGCATTGGGACAAAACCTAGACAATTTGTTACCATCGGTCACTTTTTGTTTACTGATGAAATTCTCTTTTTTCTGATACTCCATGTTCACCTTCTTTAAGCTTTCACACGTAGTAAACATTTTAGGCAGAGTTTGGTGTCAGCAAAAATGCAAAGATGTTGGTGTCTCGTTGCCAGTGATTGCAATTTCTGTCTGGTGGCAACTTTACAGATTTCCTTTAATAGGGTGTATATGTATTTAAGTTTTTGTGAATAGGAATTGCAGTCATGATTTAGATATTGTGATCTCTTATTGATCTTTTATTATATTTCTCATTTATGTGATTAAAAAATTAGTGATAATTGTGTTGTAAAATTTTAATTGGCTATTATGAATTACAATCACTACTACCATGAACTGAGTTGCATGTTTTGCTTAAATTAGTAAAGAACCTTATAAGCCCAAATGTTTTAGTGCAACAAAAAATTTAGTAATTCGAACTCAATATAACCAGACCCTTCCCTTTCTGCTGTTTGAGGGTAAGCTAATTATCACTTTATACTATCTATATTAAATTTGGTATCCTTGTGCAGCTTCAAATGCAAGTAATATGTTGCAAGTTATCAATATGATTCATCTGGATAAGTTGGTGATTGGTGCTAGTTCTCCTAGTTACTATTCTAGTTTGGTTTTGTATATCAATCTATTGTTTTCCTTTTGTGAACAAATTATAAGGAATAAGCATGGGTTTTGCTATCAAATTCGAGTGAAATTGAGTCATGCATTTTTGTATTCCATTCACCTAAATAAAAGACTGGCAACTGTGAATAAAAAAGACTTCTGGAATGGGAAGTGCGGTTGATTGGTGCTATCTTCAACGAATAAATAAATAAATGAAACAGAAGTTTCAAAGTATGTAGAACTATTTCCCATGAGGTCTACCCAGTATTCTGTATTACAAAGTGTTGCACCGAAACTGGTAGGTGGGGCTTGTGTGGGAAACTTACCTGATGTTTTAGTGGGAAATTAGTTTATTGGCAACTTACTTATTCTCTTTTATGGTAGTATGTAATATGTATTGGTAGAACATACTAACTAATATTTGTGCAGTATCCATGGACAATGTGCAATCATCATGTTTGATGTCACAGCTCGGTTAACATACAAGAATGTTCCGACATGGCACCGGGATCTCTGCAGGTATGTTTTGAAGCAAAGTATCTCTTGCGGTTTTCTTTATGTATATGCTTTATTTCATTTCTAAAAGTCTTTATTGGTGATGAATCAGGGTCTGTGAGAATATCCCCATTGTTCTGTGTGGAAACAAGGTTGATGTCAAGAACAGGCAAGTCAAAGCAAAACAGGTTACATTCCACAGGAAGAAGAATCTCCAATACTATGAGATTTCTGCCAAGAGCAATTATAACTTTGAGAAGCCTTTCCTGTATCTTGCCAGAAAGTTGGCTGGGTAAGAATGATTCTTGCATTGTCTTCTTTTCACCTCTATGCAATAATGTTAGAATGATTTGATGAATTTCTGCATGCCTTCTTAGGGATCCTAACCTTCACTTTGTTGAGTCACCTGCACTGGCTCCTCCGGAGGTGCATATTGACATGGCTGCACAGCAAATGTAAGTATTTGGGCACATTGTGTTCCTTTCATTGCATCTTGTTTGGCCTTTAGTTGTGACAATGGAAGACATCTATAGCCATATATGGGTGTAAAGTGCCTCTTTCTAATTGAGGAAAAGCAGCGGCACCACCGCAAAAATCACAAGGGCCTGTTTGCTTGTGTAGATTACATAGGAAAAATGATCAAATGAGCTCCATTATAAAGGAATTATCAAAGAGGCTCTATATTTCATTCCATGAAATTGAGAGCCCTGGTAGGATATAAGATGATATAAGACCTTTGAGAATGAAGGGGCTCATCAATTTCATTCCATGAAATCGTGGGCCCTGGTAGGATACTGATGTGAATTCCACATGGTAAACAGTGTGCTTCTTGTGAGTCTAGTCGTTTGGGTTGCAAACCATATGATGCTCAGATACTTCAAAATAGGCATTGTATTGCATCGCATGGAATTTGATGCCTTGCTTTTTTATGCAATATCTGTGTCCTTGTCACATCCATTGGTGTTCCTGCTGCATCCATGGCCTATCTGGACATCATAGTTTGCAAGGCTGTTAATCTCAATTGAGAAATGAGAGAAAACAGCAGCAGCAGCAGCAGCCAAACATCATTTTATCTCACTCATTGCTAATAATCTTTCTAAACCAGTGTCGCATAACTAGGGACTGGATGTATCCTATGTCCATAGCCTCGTGATTTGTTATTAATTTGGACTACCTATAAGAAAATCTTAATTTTACTGCATTTGTTGAGCCCAACTATATGGCCTTGTCGGCTGAACTTTCTACTCGATGAATTCTTAGATGATATTTGTCCAAATATTTAGTACGTCAGCATTACAAATAACACTGGATTGTTTCCTTTTTTTCAGACATGAAGCTGAGCTATTGCAAGCTGCTAACCAGCCACTTCCAGATGATGACGATGATGCATTTGATTAGAGGGTGGTTCCAACTTCCAACGAAGAATTGTCTTTCTTCCTTCTGTTCTTCCTGAAATTTGGGAGCTGTCATTGGCTTATTATGGCTGTGAGATCTGGGGTGGGTTTTATGTTATAATGTTGTTAGGATTTGAAGAACTATTTTATTTAGTAAATGCATGCAAACCTGGCTGAATAGTTAGGATTTGGAGTACAATTTTATTAAGTAAATGTGTGACTTGGATGAATCTTCTTTACAAAGAGTGTCATCTCATGGAAATTGAATCAAATTTTATGCCATCAAGTCCTGACTAATGCAATTGGTCCTTTGTTTCTGTTTGTTGCAACCATCAATTTCAGAGTATCTGGTGGAAGTAATTCTTTTTGCCATTAGAGTCCGCACTTCTGTTGTTGTATTTGATGCTTTGCTTTTTTGGCCTCTCTATTGAAACTTGAAAGCAAGCTCCGAGTCATTTCAATTTTGACGAAGAATAGAGTGAAAAATTGGAGAGATTCGCTGAGTTGGCTTCGTTTTAATAAATCCTTTGCATTCTGCACCAGCTAATAGGAAGATTTAAATATGAGTAGTTGTCCAGGGGGGTTTGGAGGCATCAATTTAAAATTGACTTAGATGAAATTTATATTTGATTTTTTATATATAATATAATTGGACGAAAAAATTATGCAATATGTTATATTTTTATTAATTTATTAATTCGTATTGGTTAAAGAATGTATGTAAATAAATGCATATTTATAGGGATTTTTATGAAAAAAAAATTAATTTTAAATCTTAATTCAATGGTTTTATGAAGGAAAATCCATAAAATGATAAAAGAGTTGTTTGTATATATTTTTTTCTTTTGGGACAAAACTACGTAAGTGTTAAGAGTTAAGACATGTTAAGAGTTATAAAAAACATGTTTAGACAATACTCCTCGATGGTATTTTATTGGCACTGAAAATTTCCTCATCTCTATCATCGGATTACATTTCCTCTCTACCTTGTCAAAATAGTAATCCCCAAACCCAATCATCCTACCTTATCTAGATTTTGTCTTTTAGAAGGGGAAGGAATTCTGTGCCTCCAACGTCGAAGCCTTCGTCTCCTAGGCCAAGAGCCTCGACTCCATCTGGACCAGCTTGACTTATTCCATGTGATATTTTTGAGAACCACACACACACACACTTCTGTAGGGTTCTGTTTTTTTTGGAAAGTGGGAATTGTAGATTTCATTTTGTTTGGCTTTTAGTTTCTATCGTTTCTTGCCCAATAAAAAATTATATTATCTACAATGAAATGCATTCTCCACCAATTTGATTGTTGTTAATCTACATTTCAAAAAATTGGTGGGGTCCTCGAATATAATATGCTTGTATAAAAATGTGTGTGTGTGTGTGTTTTTATTTATTTACGTAGGACCATGCTTTTGTGATGCTTTCTCTCATGGGGTTTTCTTTTGCTAGGAAGGTGGAAATTGAAAATTTCATTGATGGGGATACCCAATTATTTAGCATTCATTGCATATATGCAAGTATTATGAAAGAGCATTCACTACACATGCATGAATGATGTAGGAGAGCATTCGTTAGCCTTCCAAGAATCATGTTAGGCTTAATTATCCAGCATTGCTTTGCCGCATTTAGTATTTTATTTTATATAATAGTTATGGCCATACTTGATTTATGTTTTGACATAAGAATGTTTAGTTATAAAAAGAGTAGAGTATAGGATTTGTAATTAAGCTTTTGAGAATCATTCAAACATGAAGACAAGAAAGGAGTTTGATCTACTCGATAGGGTCATCTTCTCATCTATTTTTTTTTTTTTATTTCCTTTTCTTTTATTTTGTTGAATATCAACTGATACAATAGTGGAATCGTAGCATTCGTTTTTTGTCTTTATAGTTTTGTATGATGCAAAAAACATTTTCTGCATTGAAATGTTTTTAAGGGCGTGTTTGGATGTGTGTTGAAGTGAAGTGAGGTAAGGTAAAGCCTCCATTATCCGGACAAAAAAAAGACAATGAGTCATATCTAAAGTACATAATTTCAAAATTCTCTCCATCTTTAAAAAAAAAAAGTAAAAAAAACTTCTTTTCTCCACTAAAAGACAAAAAACCTCCACTTTTCTATATAAAAAGTAAAAAAGATTTCATACCAAATAACTAAAAACAAAACACCATCATAACACCTTATATTTTATTCTCTCTTGATTTGATGCTTCACCCCATCATACTTCAATTCACCATACATCCAAACAGGCCAGAGATAAAAGCTATGGTGAGTGTTAATACAAAAGATACGGAAAATCATTCTTCCTTGATGTTAAGCTCAATGGCTTTTGTTGGGCACTTTGTGGAGGAAGGCAAAGTCCAACTTGCAGCAAATATCCTTCAAATTTTGTCCGTATATCAATTCTCAAAAGAGAGACCTGGAGGGAAAAAATAAAAAATAAAAAATCAAGTTCCCCATTTCGTTTACTCACCGAAAAAACAGAACACATGATTTTAATCGATTATAAAAAGTTAATATTCAATCCAAATGTAAATTCATCTCATAGATACTCAAAGAAACTACTCCTATAACGACTCTAACAGGAACCGTGTATAAGTTCCATTTTTAAATAATGACAGAAACTCCCCCTCTACTAAGAGGGAAATAAAATGAATCAGTACAATACCAAACATGTTTTCTGATTTTAACCTTTCTTTTCTTTTCTTTTTTAATGGCTCTATTTTAGTTGGTTATATTGGAATAAGAGTAGATATACCAAATAAGTCCTAATCTAACGGACCTGCTGCTTCTGTTGTTGCAACCATCAACATTCATACTATCTGGTGATTGTGTGCTGTTGATGGGAGGGGACGGAGATAATGTGCTGAACTCCATAGTGAGAAAAAAAGAAAAAAAGAAAAGGAGGAATGGACACTGAATTTGCAATTGATGTAAACCACCTCATAGCCATAGGGAATGTTGGCCCTGCCTGCCGACTCCACTTACTAATTCAAGGTTCAGGTCATTTTTAATCTTGTTATTCAGGGTTCAGACTGTCAGTTCCATTGGCCCAAAATGCATCTTGCTGCCAAAAATAAAAATGTCATTCTCATGGAAAAAATTCTTGTTGCTCAGATCTTATACTGTCCGTCTTTCTTCATATAGATGGAAAATGCATCTTTGCTTCCACAAACAAAAATGTCATTCTCATGGAAAAACTCTGTATCTGGAGGAGAATTTTTCAAATTCATTTCTGCTCGTTGGAACGTCCTATCTACCTGTCCAATAGTGCCCACATTCACCCACGTTCTACTATTACTGGTTTTTACATTTGTTTTGACATTACCTGCCAGGGCCCAGATGATACTGAGTTACGAGTAGACCTATTTGAATCCATGCCTCATAGATGACCTAATGGATTGAGTCCAGATCCTCAGTTGAAAGAGCGGAATTTCAGTGGGGCCCATCTTATAAAAATCCAAGCCGCACAAAATGAGAACCCTCACCTTTTTTTGGGTTTATCCAAATTCTAATTCAATAAAAGAGTTGGCCATGATTAACCATACGATGGGAGACTGATTGATGATGCATAAGATTGGACCCATATGATGGGTGGACAAAAGAACATCTCCCATTGTTCCCCTTTCGTTTAGGTCAGGTTTCCTCACTGCTTTTCCAAAAGAGTCTTGAAAAAAGCATGCTTTGACATTTGTAAATCCCCAAAGATTTGGTGGTAATCCTTATTTGGAGGATCTTTATGTCTGACCCCCTTCCTCTTCTCGGATTGGAATCCCTCATATTTGAAAAGACACCCGTCCCTCTTCTAGGATTGGAATTCCTCATTTTTGCAAATTGCCAGTACAACATGTATAGAAATTTTGTGTGATCCATGAATGATACAACAAAAGCCATGCTGACTCCTCAATAAACTAATACAACCACCAGGTGTTATTAGAGACTAAAATGTAACTGTATCAGTCCCAGTCGAAATCCAAGCATCCTGTGACACTGGTCCAAACCATCTTGCCTCCCACTGCCACAAAGTTATGATCACCCTTCAAATCTCTATTTTTCACAATCAGCATTCAGAACCATATCAATCTCTGGAATTAAAGAATTCTGACATGTTAGAAGATCATAATTTATCTGAATGAAGAGCAATTCAAGACTGCAGTGGGCTTAAACCACAACCGACAATAGGATATCATTGTCATCAAAGCCTTGTCTCAACTATGTTGGAGTTGGCCACACGAATTCTGTTTCTCCATTCTTATCTATCCTGAGCCAACCGGCAATAGGATATATAAGATCAGAATCAAGTTAGCACAATAAGGTTCCTGCAGAAAACAATGTAGGTTTATCTTTTGCTTTTGCATCCCCTGAACCAGACAATTCTTCTGCAAGGAAGAATTGAACCCCTCTTAGTGCAAATGAGCACAGCAAATAATGAATAAGAACTCGTATCTTTGGCCAGAGTGGATGCAAAGAAGCTAGACAATTCTCACAAATGCTTTGCTGTAAGTGAGGTCATAGCTCTTTCAAGGTCCTTCCTATTGATGTGATCGAATCATCTGAATCAAACAATAGAAATCAAGATCAGGACATGTAAAAGAATTCATAGCCTGTGTGATTTTGTAGCAGAGATGAAATTTAATATATAAATACAAAACGCAAATCTTAGCATCATATTCCACAACTGTTGGGTGTCAAAAATTAAGATAATGTAGCAAGAATAATGGTTGTCTTTGAAGGGTGAGGCATGCTTGGTATTGGGCTATGTCAGTTCAGAATAAACTATCCACCATTGGCTAACTTTGTTCAGTGTGTATGATCATCACAGGAGAAAACAAATAGTTTCCATCCTGATTCTGCATTTTCACCGATGGAATCTAAAGCAAGCTGTATCAATTATCATCATCTTTTAGATCGAAAAAAAATTCAGATCAATTAACAGTCAATGGCATATGAAATCTCTTTGTTTTCATTGTATCACAAAACAATAGTTGAGAACTGACCACCACAAGTGTGGCTTTTTTTGAAGACCAATAAACCAACACAAAGGGCTATGAATAGACAATCATGAAAGAGAGCAACGAGTGAAGAATGTGTTTGGATGTATGGATCTCAATGGGCGAATATGGATTGGTGGGCTAACCAAATCCTTTAATGCCCAGTGAATGGAGAAAAAGCATTAAGATCTCATTCCATTAAAAAAAAAAAAACATGATATCGACTTGTGCAAACTACCTTGTTATAATGATGTGATACTCATTCATCAAATGAGAAAGCAAGTTCTAGAAAGCCTTCAAGACAATTAGGTTGAGAATTGGTAAATACAAAGAAAAAAACAAAATATGCAGATGCAAGTTCCCTAGATCTGGGAGTCAAGAAGATGAGGTGGTCAAAAATTGAGTAATTAGTAACACGGTATCATAATTTTGTTTAATAGGGTGAAATTATATAACAAAAACAAGAGTTGAAGTTGGAGATGGCCAGTAGGATCAGTGCAACATGGCTAAAGTAGAGACAAGCTAGTGAAGTGTTGTGACCATCAAGGCTCTCTGATTAAAAATCATTTTTTCTTATAAAACAACAGTAAACATGCTCTGTTGTACGGAGCTGATTGTTGGGCGACAAAGAACAAAAATGAAGCTAAATTACAGGCAGAGTTGCACAGGTTATATAAACGTGTGAAGTTGCTAGAAAGGATATAGTAGAAAATAGATGCATATGAAATTCACAGGAAGTTCCAGCAGAAGAAAAATCAAAGAACATAGGTGGGTTCAGGCACGCATAACAAATCAAAATTCAGCTTCTACATGAGTAGAAGAGGTAGAAGTCGAAGGAACTAGGAGAAGGGAAAGACCAATTAAAAAATAAGATAAAGTAATGAGAAAAGACATGTTACTATGTTACATAAAGGAGTTACAAGGACCATGACTTTCTAATAGGGTTGAGGGAAGAAACATAATAATAATAAAAAAAAAGACCATAAATCTATAGGGCTTAGACTACAATGATGACGACTCTGCACACATGCTTACATACTCTGCGTATCGACGACTCTGTGCACACATGCTCACATACTCTGTGTATCGACGACTCTGTGCACACATGCTCACATACTCTGCGTGTGAAGAGAGAGAGAGAGAGAGAGAGAGAGAGAGAGTCATAACTTGTTCGATTTTTACAAGTAGAATGCATTGACGATGATGAAGTTTTCTCTCCTCCGTGGGCACATGCTCACATACTCTGCCTGTGTGGGGAGAGAGAATGTCATAAACTGTTTGTATTTTACGAGTAGAACACATTAAACCAACCTCAGATCATTTAGATGAGGCTATGATGGTGATGAGCTATTAAACTTCCACTACTACACATACTCTTGAGTCTTGACTCAAACCCAACCAATGATGTCGTATATCAATCCAGGGCCTACTAAGATGAGAATTCAACCAAATACAAAGCCGACATGACAATGCACATATCAATATTAAGAAGGTTTATCAATTTCCTAATAAATTGAGATCTATCTAGAATTAAGAAGATAATGAAGTTCAGGTAGGTCAACGGGTCAGAGTAGCCTAATCCAACTCAATAGGCCCTAAGTCTAAATTCTATGTTACACAGATTCTTTGAAATGAGAATGGTACCGACGTCAGATATGTAGTCCACATGACATGTCAGATTTGCAAGATTCTGAGTACTAATTTAAAGACTGTTTTTCAATCTACAGAATACTACCATGTTTTCTCATCTTTTGAAATCTAATTGGGAGATTGAAATACTAAACCCTTCATAAAGTTTAGAATAAAGATCTTTATATTCTTTTTATGTGTTGAATCGGCAGGTTACTTTCTAACTAAAAATAAATATTTATATACATTTATTAAATTAGGTCCTATGTTGAATCCAATAACCTTTATTTTGAGATTTTCTGAATCAGCACCTCATACCAGTATCAAATTCCAAGAAACAAGCCCATCTCACACATCTCAGTCCAGACCAAGATTCATGTCGAACTAGGTAGTGGAATCATCAAGTCAAACCGACCCAGTGACAGCCCTAATTTTTAGGTAGAGGTTATGAAATGACTGCTGCAGGAGCTCCACAGCTACAATCTGCTGCTACACCGAACATATCACAATAGGATTCACTAGATCCAAATTGCAAGGGCAGTGCAACCTAAAATATTTATTATTAGTGCTTTGAGAAAACGAACTTTAAGTTCTTACAAATGTTAGTAAAATCTATACCGTGGGTCTCATTTTTTGTCAATGTAGACAGAGGATAAGAAGTCCACTGTGAATTGCAATTTACTGGAATGTCACTCAAATTGTAGTAGTACAAACCACTAGAGGCTGAAGATGTTCAACCCAGTAGTTAATATCACCCCTCTTTGAGTGATGTATTCAGGACAATTGCGACTCAGGGGGGGTATGTTTTCTTCCAACAGTCAGCCATGATCAGAAGTAGGACCTGGAATTACACATTTCAGTCACCTGTATTAAGATACACAGTTGCAATGTTCTATCTCCTGTATAATCATGTCTTCAATATTTTATATGGTTGTCACGAGGTCATACAAGTGTTAAAGAGAATTTTAATGGAAAAGAATGAAGCCATACAGGACCAGGCTGAAAAGGGCAAAATGAAAGACGAAAAATAACTGAAAAAATGATCTGGATAAAAAACAAAAAAAAAGGAAATGTGTCATGACTGTCCAGAAACCAACTCAAATCATACCACAAGTTACCCAATACATATCAAGTCCAATTACCTACCAAAATCTTTGATAAAGCATCTTCCAAACTACTGCCAGTCTCTGACTTCACTGCAATTCTCAAATAATTTTGTTAGGAGATCTGATTAATCACTCATTAACCACAGCAGAAAGAGTAACGAATAGATGCCAAAATAGAAACCTCCAATTCACACATCCTCCCACAGACAATAGAAACCAGGCACCATGTGTTGTCCCACACTTTCAAAAGGTAACACACCCTACTAATACTATCCAAATTTTAGTTCCCCTTCTGTACCTAGTTTACTTTGAGTACTAATTCCCCTTACATGATCTGCATCAATTTTCTGTGGCTTGTTAAATTTCCATCGCCATTCCAGCTAGATGGGTGAAAAACTCTTTCATCTTCTAATGCCTAAACCTTGCATCGTTTCTAAACATTCTCCTTACAGATTAAATAGAATTTTTAGGTACTACAATGAAATAAGTCTCCTTGAATTTTTCAATCCTTTTTGCTACTGAAACCAGAGTTTCAAACAACATATCGCTCCATTTCTAGTTGCTTTGGGTGCTCCAAATATCACCCCTTCACCTCCCTCACAACACACACGCCCTTTCATTCTTCTAAGGCCTAAACCTCGCATCATTTCTAAACATTCTCCTTATAGATTAAATAGAATTTTTAGGTACTGCAATGACATGTCTCCTTGAATTATTCAATCCTTTTTGCTACTGAAACCGAAGTTTCAAACAACATATAACTGCAATTCTAGTTGCTTTGGGTGCTCCAAATATCACCCCTTCGACTCCCTCATAACACACGCCCTCAACTCCCCAACGCAATCCATAATGGCGCCACACCTCCAACACATCCCCACTACCCACCCAACACACACACAGTAACAAGACCGCACTTGAGATCAAAATAACCCCAATAATCTACATCTACTTTCCTTGGTTTGTTAGATCCCCACCATCATTTCACCAAGAGGAGTAGTTCCTCCCTTTTGTTCTTTCAACATTCAAACCATGAATTTGCAGTTTTTTTAACCATTCTTGCCATGAATTAAATGAAATTATTGCAAGTTACTTATACATTTTTTTTTTTTTTTTTTTTTTGAGAAATTCTACTTGATTTTTTCAATCCTTTTCACTGGTGAAACCAAAGTTCTGAACAACATATCATATGCTAGTGTAGATTAGCCAAAAAGTAGCCTAAGTACCACCCAAAGATATCATCTCCTCAAAAGTGCAAGCCAGCCTTGCATTTTATCCACAATTAGATTGCATGTCTATAGCACTTTCGGATTGGCTCCCTGTTGTATCAGACTGTTGACAGGATCTTATATTACAATTGATTAAGACTATCCATTTTGCTAACAGTTTATTGAATTAGAGGAGTTGTTCAATAAAATCAAGGCATAACTAGCCATGGGTGAAATCCATTGGTTTGAATGTTCATATTGATTGTTGACCCTCTTGCTCCTATAATCAATTTTGATAAAACATTTTATGAACCAAATATCAAATGGTTAGCATTGCCCAAATGTAAAAGTGCATTTCAACCTCAAAAATTCTTTACTTCCATTCATTCTTCTAAATTAATTTTACTACTAGTAGAATTTGAATAAAGCTTATATTGGAGATCATTCAAGGGACATACCCAAACCCAGATTTAACATAGATTCTATTTGGCACCAAATATCATTTGACCAACTTCAGATCTGGTAAATTATATCTGGGAGCCAAGCTGCATTTGGGTAAATGCCAGAATATTTGACCAACCTTTTATAAGTTCTAAAAATCTGTGCTTTTCCTCACTCATCACTGTCGAGCTTTTGAAGTTCACTTCTTTAATAACCATTTTTCTAATCTGAGAGTCAATTTATAATTTGCTTTATCACTGAGTTTATCTTTTTATTATCATCAGCACCCAAGCTTCTACTATTTATTAAATCCAAAGGCTGATACATGAATTCATGGGAATCAATGAGATTTTAAAACTGGATAAGATTTTAAAACTGGCCTTGATGAAAAGAAAAATTCAACTTAAAGAGACTAAAAATATGTCATTGGGAGTGAATGTGCAGATGTCTAATAGCAAAGGAAAATGTATATAACAAGTCATTCAAGCCTCTATATATACCATAACTCTGTTAGCAGATCTATATAAGCTTCCGGCTTTACCTCGTTCAGCACAGCATGCATTAGTAGTTCAAGCTGGCTTGAAATACAAGGGATTAAAAATATCAATAATTATGAATGATAGTCATACTTATACTTATTTTCAAGGAATTGGATGCAAAAAAGAAAGATGTGACAAACCCCACCATCATCTTTAGGCCTTTGGAAGCAAGATGTACAAGCCTCCAACTTTAGCCCTGGAAAATGCAGGGGAAGCATCAATAATACTCTCAAAACGGAAATTTCTTACGCTGCCAAATATAATGGAAGAGATTGAAGCATGGAATATTCATTGAGAACAAAAGAGCACAGCAGAGGTGCTCATCACTCAAAAGTATTCCAAAACGAAGTAATACTGAGTTTGTAAAAATTGAGGAAATGATAAAACAAAGGGAAGAAAAGAAAAAAAGAGAGAGAAAAGCAAAAATGAATTTCCTTTGGCCATTGGTTATACATACACAAAGCTTAAAATCTTGGATCTCTATATCATTTAAATAGGATATCCAACGTTTAAAAATAAATTCTTTCATCTTCATTTTTGCCACTCACGGAGAGACCTTGTTTTTACAAATCAAATAAGACATAGACCTGTAACATGTGAATCATTATGGAAGCATTAATACAAAAAAGCTTTCACAATTAGTCATGATAATGAAGCTTACGCAGATGGATATTAGTCTGTGCAAGTGATCTGTTGAGGATTATTTTTAATGGAATCAATGTGCAAATCTCCCTATGGCCACCATGATTTCCTTGTTTGTAAAATCGAAGAGAATACTAGTAAATTGAACACAGTAGAACCCATAGGTTGATTCTTCCATTGTCTACCAATGCCTTTGAAGAAGATTAAAAAAAATTTAGTTACATTTTAGGTACAAATTAGCTGACCCCAGGCAGATGGGATAAGGTGTTATGATGATTATTCTAGGAACAATGGAAAACTGTTAGTTTATGGCACACTTTCTCAAAAGGATCCAGTAAATGAATTACATGTTCCAAAACTGCTATCAGGAAATGATTGTAGAGAACAGCAACCCACAACAAGTATGAGAGAACTAAGAATAATAACACAAGGATATAGCACAAAAGCCTTAAAGTCTCGAAAATTTCATTGCTTTGGAAGAGTTTATGATACAGATATTTCAAAGCATAGTAATTCGACTTTCATTTACATATCAAATACCAAAAAAACAGAAGCTGCAGGACATAATAGGACATTCTGTTTCTTACAGTTCGGTGAGAACATATAAGAGAACGAGTCATATTCTTCCTAAGGGAAAAAAATTTCCTAAGATAACCTAGGAGTCAGTTTCCGGTTAGGTTTGTTTAGCAGAAACTAAATGCCTGAGCTCCAACAGATGTTCATCATTTGAAATATTGAGAGAAAGTCGAAGATTTGTCATCATTGCTTCTTGTTCCCAACTCAAGGGCCCAGAAGCATATAAAGCTTTCATAGTAGAACGGTAGGCATGCAACTCTAATTTATGGATTTCTGCTGCTAGTTCCTCTTTTGAAAGAAAGGAGCATTTTCTACCATAATCCTGCCCACTAGAAGATTCAGTGTTGCCAAAATGACTACCCGTATCTGAACTAACATCTTTTCTATACTGATAAGGTGAAATAGAGGGGCTGGGGTTAGTAGTATTACAACTAGCAACAGAACAAGCATCATCAGGCTCAAGATTTCTTGTTAAACATTTGTCATCCCCATTTGGGCTTTCCCTCATATTCATATCAGAAGATCTAGACATTCTGTTAAAGGAAGCATGCATGTAGTTATCACCCAGAGTTTTCCCTGGGGAAGCAACAGCATCTACCTTTTCCAATAATGGTGATGGACTTCCTGGAGCCCATCGCTTACGCCTACCATCCTTTTCAATGACTCTCATTTTCTGCCGAGCGCCCAAATTTGGTTCAATCTGGGAAGTGCACAACTGTGACCCTCTCTTCAAGCTTCTAGAGGAAAGCCTTTGGGTTTCCTGGAAATCAATGTGGTTTTTAGTAACCAATTGACTGTCTCCAACATGAACTTTTGCCGTCACATCTGGATGTGGCTCTTGGTACTTTAGCTTCTCATAACACCTCCCAGGTGGCAATCCATTAGCTTCGCCATCTTCATAACTTCTTGAAGCCTGCATTTATGTTTGGAATGAATAAGGAAAATCTTAAAAAGTTCAGTGATTAAAAGGATTACTTCTTAGCTTCAGTTTTAAATTATGAGTATCAAACTAGGAAGTAATCTGGCAGCACAATCAATAGAGCATAAAAAGAACAGCAGGCCGACACCAAACATATGGTCAGCTACTTGGTCAATGATGACAAAACTCACAGCTGAGTAATCCTTTCAAGCATAAACAGAACAACGGCACAAATCATGTGGACAGCTACTTGATCAATGATTGCGAAGATCACAGTTGAGTCACCTCAGTTCAGGATGAAGTGATCCAATTCTTATAGGCAATTGAACATAAAGAAAAAGGTTTTTTTTTTTTCTTTTTCCTTTTTTGAATGGCGACTATTGTGTCGAAGAAAGGAAAGTACATCTGTACAGTAAATATTCATTCTTTCCTAATCGGTATAGACATCGATGAAACAGCGCATTCTTCATTAATGTCCCCATGAGGGCCAAGAATCTAATCACAACTGAAAATTAAGAGCTCAATTTACATAATTGCCCTATGGGGTCATGCAAATAATAATAATAATAATAATAATAATCCCCCATGAGGACCACATAAAGAGATAGTTGGATGAATGGAATAAAAAAATCTGTTGAACTCTCAAGTGGGTAAGACGCAGTCGCCACAAGAAGCAAAATGCATTGTCCATCAACAGGTGGAGTGGAATGTGTATCACTCTGGAAATCACCAACTGATCAATATAATTACCCGACAAGCATAAATTCATATGAGTAGAGATAGACCCACAACAGCAACCAGCCAATATAAGACTCCGACAATCCAACTCTCTCTTTCACACTATAACATGGACTCGATGGGAAGATACATGTTGGTGTGCAAGATAAACTCCAAGGTAAAGACTATTTATCTAACATATCTTTATGAAGAGCTAGGTTTTTTTGAAAGATTAAGATTTTTTTTTTATGAAGATGAATATTTCCAATGCAAGGTACTTAGATGCTTCACATATATAGAACCAAATAATACGAACAACTGCATTGAAGTAGAAAGGGAAATCCAGGGAAGTTACCTCTCCAATTAGCACCCATTGGTTATCCACCCAAGACTGCCGCACCCTAACATTATGCGCATAAACTCCAAATTCCCGAGAGGATCCAAGTAATTTAACAATGAACCAATTTCCACCTCGAACCACCTTCAAAATTCTTGCAGTTTTCCAAGAGTTACTGTCAAAAACCTCAACAACGACGCCAGGCATCCAATTCTCCGCACCTCCAACAAGAGGCGGGCGAGGGCGAATGGCCTTTCTTGGCACTCTTTCCATAATTGGTTGATCATCTTCACATTGAGGCCTTTCATACCTAACACAGTAAGTATGACCATTCCCAGACAAAAGTTCTGCAGGCCACCAGGATCCTGAAAGCACCTCCCTTTTGTTCCACACCTCTATTTCACTTCCCTTCTTAAATCTCATTGTGGCTGCAATATGAAAAACAACCTAAATTTCAAATCTTGGTCAGATAAAAAATAAAAAAAAAAAAAATTTAAACAACCAGAAAATACAAATCCAACACAACACCTCTAATCAAACATTAAGCAATCAAGAACTTTGATGACCAGAATCAAACACCACCCCAGATAATAAATCTATTACCTGTCAAACTACTGTTTTAAAGACTCAAATCCAAAAAAAAAAAAAAAAAAAAAAAAGGGGGGGAAAAAATCTAAGAAGTAAATCTCAAAAGCTTGATGAAATAAGCATCTACATCAATCTACTGAAATCAGAAGAAGAAAAAAATCAACAATATTAAAATTAAAAATTATAAAAAGAAAAATCTAAACCCATAGTTCAGATTCTGATGTTCTATTCCCAAAAGCAACTAATTTCCACCAAAAATAGAAAAAAAAATCATAGAAACTCCCAAAAATTCTCAAGCCCTAAAAAAATAATTTTCCCAAAATAGAAAAAAAAAAAAGATCATCGAAACCCTAAATAACCAAACGCAATCCAACAATCATTAAAATCACAAAAAAAAAAAAAAAAAAAAAAAGAGAAATACGTTTGATATTCCAAGAAAAACCAATAAACAACCAAAAAATTCAGAAAAATCGGCTTTCGCTATAAAAAAATTTAAAAAAAAAAATCATACATACAGACTTCAAGCATAAGAACATAACTTCATCTGATTCAAAAAAAAAAAAAAAAAAGGAACAGAATGCCAAGAATCGCTCAAGTTCAATAAAGTAAGAGATCAGACGACTGAAATTCAATCCAAGTACGGAAGAAATCTCACTTACGTTATCACGATTTTTCTCCTGTTTGGAAGGTTGAGATTGCGATTTTTTCTCCTCTCTCTCGCTTATAGAGAAATTGCGAAATTGAAAGATAGTAGAAAAAGAAAGGGGAAATTTTGAAGGAGTCTGAAAAAAACGGGTTTTGACGTGGATTTCAAGTCCGCTCTAGGATCCTCCTGAGGGATACGCAACACAAAAACAAACACAAATACAAACACAAACACAGCAATGGTGGGTGGATTTTTTTTTTTTTAGATGGGAGAACTCTCAACATGCACTGCTGGTGCACCATTTGGAATTCTGGTCCTGCGGTTAGGGTTCCAAATTGGGCCAGGTCAGGTTGGACCAGATTCGGATCGGAGATTAGGGTTTGAATTGAAGTTGGTTTGGCCATTTTAGAATTTTGGTCCGGTATGGATAGGGATGTAAATGAGTTCCCGATTCTTCGATTACCCGGAGGTTCCGACCCATTAAAAATTGAGTCTGGGTTTTTATTTGAGCCTCGATGAGTAAATGGGTCTTGGTTCCGATTTGGTTTGGACTCGTAGACCTGACATACTACCTAAAATTTCAAAATTTTCTCCTAGAAACCATATTTTTTAAATATCATTTTCTACCTGGACCCGGACCTGGATCCAGATCCGTACCCGTCTCATATATAGTTCTTGTTCCGGTTCTGGAGCCAAGAAACCGGTTTCGGATCTGGTTCCACTTTCTCCTTAACGGTTCCGGTTCCGGGTTCACCATGGATTCAGATCCATTTACAACCCAAGGTAAGGGTTGGCCCAGGTTTGATCCGTCCAATGGACATCCGATTAACCAGTTACATGAAGGGCCTGGACCTGGAAATTCTGGGCATGGAACATCTTTTCGGTTTTCATCGATAGTCCGGTCCAGGTCTGGTTCCAGAAAGATCTAATAAAGTCAGATTTGGGCCCCTGTGTGTGTAAACTACATTGTGTTCAGGTTTGGGTCCAACCTATTTACATCCCTAAAGTAGGGTATTGATGTCCATAGTTGGATGGATATGGAATTATGATGGATGGATTGAATCTGTGTTTTTTGGCCCATGGATGACCTGGGTTTGAATATTTAGGCACAATGACTAAACAGGTTGGATTTTTTCATTAACCTGGCTCGGCCTATGAACACTTCTAGTTTCATTCTTTTGGATGGATGTGAGTCCGAGTAGAATTTCATGGTCATGGATGAAGATAGAAGTTGGGTCCGAATATAAATCCGATATGTGGGATCCGGATCTTAGTCCAATTGAAATGGCTATATGATGATTTTTGGACTTCGAATGTGAAATTTCTACTGCTTTTGAAGATAGGATCAGAGAAAAAGGCATTGGAGAGAGAGAGAGAGAGACAGAGAGAGAGAGAGAGAGAGAGAGAGAGAGAGAATGTATTTAGGGATGGTTGGTTAGAAGAATTTCAACTGCTATTGAAAAAAAATGCTTGACATCTGAATTTCTCTGATTAAAGCTTTGAAAACATGTGGGAATAAATTGTTCACTGCTGGGGCTGGAATGAATTTGAATTATTCAATTTATCCAAAAGCCTCTATATTTTTACTTGGATGGCTCTTTTTTTTTTTTTTTGGTAAAAACTTGGATGACTTGAGTTACACATATATTTGTAGTGACAAGAGTCTGGCACAATGCACAATGGAAGGTGTTCATGAATCAAACAAACATGATTATTAAAAAAAAAAAAACCAATAGACATATCAATAGTAAAAGTAAAGTAATGGTGAGAAATGAATTTGGCTGAATCATTCCAATTCTCAGCCTCAAATAACAGTTACCCTTTCATTTTTAGTTTTCCTCTCATCTCTCAATAATTCTACTATAATAATCTTTTGGAATTTATTTGTCATCTTATCACTTCAAACTATTTTTAGATATTTTTTTATGAAAAAATATTCATGTACATCCATCCCTCACTATGTTCTGGTGAGAGACAACATAGTAGGATTTCCTTTATAACACATTCGAACCGTCCACACACATGGAACCCCTTTTTAAGTACACTAGACCTATTGAGTTTTCATCTATCCAAATGGATTGGATCGTTAGATTGAGGTCAAATTTTTTTCTTTAATATAAAGTCATTAAATTTACGGACTGCGGATGAAGAGGTTAGAAGCATGGGACTAACCCCAAATTTGATATATGTGATCTCATCCAAGATGTCTTTTCTCATCCTCCACAAGTCCCATGATCAGTGTGTCCCTAGGTGGGCCCCATTAAGTTTGTCCCTCACCGTATGATGAGGAAAGGATGCACAGAAATATAAAGAAAAAAAAAGAAGATAAATGCTATATAGTGTTTTGTCATCAATATTGGTAAATTAAAATATGAATGTAATTTTGTCAAACCACAATAAATTTATCACACTTCTAATATAACACGAGTGTGGAAAAACAATACTCATTTTCCGAACTTTATATGAGTTATTGATATAACAAAATCATTTGTTTAGCATCATGATAAGATTGTTAAAACATTTCAAACTACATTAACAAAATCATATTTTTAGCATCATGATAAGATTGTTTACAACATTTCAAACTAAATTAAGCACCCACGCATAGGGTTTGAAATTTTTAATGGGTCAATTCAAGTTCTTTTTATCAAAGAAGTTCGAAATTCTTTTTTTTTTAACACCTCAACTCCCTAACTGTTCTGAGCCATCTTGACCCAAGTTTCTTAACACATGCAATATCAATTTTTTGGTCTTTTTAAAATTGTTATTCAATGTGATCCCTCATTTATGAATAGGTTATCATTGTGAAACCCATGCAAAAATAAGATTCATGCATGTATATTACTTTGAAAAACCTACCAAATCACAGTATGGATTATATTACAAAGGATTTACATAGAGTTGGGGGGTCAATATGTCTCTAACTCATTTAAATAAGAATTCTTGATCCCCAACCAACCTAATAATAGTGTGTGTCGAGTTCAGAAAAACTCACCGGTTCATGTCCCATTCAAGGGACCAAATCTGGACAACTATGTAATAAAGTCACATTATGAGCATTCACATAAGGGGTTAAGGGGTCGTTTTGTGTCAAGTCATTTACCTATGGGTCCAAGAAATCTTGACCTACAACCTATCTAATTATAATGCGGATCAAGTTCATGCAAAGTCACCGATTCAATTTATACTGTTATAATATATTAAGTTAGGAGGTTTTCGTATCAATTTTGACTGTTAGTTATAATTTTGACTGGAAGTATCTTCTTTGTAGTCACATTATGAGCATTCACATAAGGGGTTAAGGGGTCGTTTTGTGTCAAGTCATTTACCCATGGGTCCAAGAAATCTTGACCTACATCCTATCTAATTATAATGCAGATCAAGTTCATGCAAAGTCACCGATTCAATTTATACTATTATAATATATTAAGTTGGGAGGTTTTGGATTCAGTTTTGACTGGAAGTTATATCAACTATCTTCTTGGTCTCTTTATCATAACCACTTATAACTGTTCTCCACTTTTCTTTTCTTTTTAATTTTTTTTTCAATGACTTTGTTTCAATCCAAAACTCTATCATCCCCCTTCTACTCCAATTCTCATTTTTTTCATTTTATGATACCAACTCTTAGATTACATAAATACATACTCATAAAAAAAAATATTTTGCTTTCTTTGTAAAAAAGCTATGGATTTTTTTATAAATTAATATTTAAATTGTAATGTTTGCCATATCCGTGTTGAGCACGGGTAATTATGCTAGTATATATTATAACATAGGATTTTCAATTCAATTTTTTCTCATTTTTCTCCCTTTAAGTTGTTGGTTGACGGATCTACTTTTTTAGTCTATTTGTCTCAAAACCATTTTAAATAAGTTTTCTTTGCCTTTTTTGCACATGGTAGGAAAATGGGAAGATATATATGTAAATGTTACATATGTGAAATATATTATCATATTTGCCAAAATCATTATTTTTACTTGAGTAAATGAGCACAACTAATGATTTTTAGATGTGTCCAGCTTTCTAGATTCTTTTTCCATAAAATTCTCATTTGTATGAAGATTTAAGATATAAAACTGAATTAATATCAAAACATCAAATAGTTCGGATCATGAATTAGGGTACTAGGAAAAGTGTAGGAAATTATATTAATAGGTTAAAACGTTTCTGACATTTTTTGCAAACTTCTAAAACTCTACGATGATTTAGATGTTAAATTAAAAGTCTTAGGGTTTATTAGACCAATAAAGAAGATGAAGAACATCAAATTACCAATTTGGGGCCCACAAAAAATGTTGAAGGGGCTCAAACCAATGAGTAGCTCTATTACAACTTATACCACCACTTTATCCTCATTTATGTATGTAATTGTTACTTAAATGAGAGGTTGAAAATTAAATGACCTCATTTACCTACAATTTTCACACCATATTTGTTATGCAAACAAATATAATCATGTATTGCGCACATGTCCATCATTTATATGACCCTTTAAGACCTTTTGTCCCTTTTAGAAAAAATAGCCAAAATGGACACTTTTTACTTTCTTCTCACAAATTTACCTAAGTAACTTCTCAGTACTATGAAAAGTTTGTCTTAATAACTTTTATTAAATGACATCTATGCTTATCATTTCCTAATTGAATCAAAAAATACTAAATAATCTATTTGTAAAGGGTTCAATTGAATAAGCTTTATTTCAAATACATATATTTGAATAATCTCTATTTCAAATGCCCTATTTTTTTTATTGTTTCTAGATATATATATATATATATATATATATTTGGTGGGATAGATCTTTTACAGTGATTATATTGATTCCTATATCACTCCATCTTAACTCAATTTTTTAATGTACCCAAAAATTTTATATTTTATTTACATTTGTAATTTCTACAAATAGTGGGCTGATATGTTTGTGTTTAGCATGGATCATTGTACTAGTATCAATTTAAAAATGAGGAATTTGAAAATGATTGGAAGCTTATTTTCTGTCATTTCCATTTTTATTTTTAAGACAAGATGCGTGAAATTGCTTATCCTATAAGAATGCCATACCATAGTATCTAAATTGTGACACTAAGTTTGGACTCTGGATGGAGCACATATGATGGAAATCCATGACAATGAGACTGTTATCACCTTCCAAAAGGTCATCCTCAAACATGGAAAACAATAGTCAAAATCCAATCTTAGCGAGTCATTGTGGCTAATTAGAGCTATTCTTATAGGGTTTTCATTCATCTATGCAGCTAATTTTGGCCAAATGTTTGCAATTGTTATGTTCAAAATTCAGATCTTCAGGCCTGTATTCAGTCCATGGATAGCATTTCCCTCAAAAGGGCACCACTCATTATTTAGACCACATAGTGCCAAATGTGTGGGCGAGTTAGCGGAATCACATGAAAGTTGAAACCCTAGCCTTGCAAGGTTATTTATTTCTTTTTATTTTTTTAAAGATTTCTTCTGCTGAGATTGCATGATTTTAGAAAGTACATGATCCTTCACATCTGATTTTGCATATAGTATTCCAACAAGAGAGAAGAAAATAAATAAATAAACATTTCGCATATTTATCATGTGCGTGTTTTTTTGTTCTTTTGGTATCCCAGCTGAAGGAGTTCGGATCCATCTATTGAAATAAATGAGCCCTCGGGTGAGAAAAGGTGGTTGTCAAAGAATTCGACCTTCCTACAACCATATGAGAACGAACACATCTTACCATTTAGGTTAAGATGTTGTTCTTTCTTTCTTTGGTTAAATATTCGTTTGTCTATGGAAGAAGTGTAGATTTTTGGATTGGTACGCTATCTAATGGATTTGTTTTGTTTTGGTTTTCCCTATCTAATGGCTTTGTTGTTATGTGTACTGGGCAAGGCGTGGCCTTCACATCTTAACAAATAAATAAAGGTTGACCTGGTCCTAACTTCAAGCTGGGTCCAATATTTCATGCCTTACATTTAGTCTGATCTCACTTATTTTTGACATTCAAACTTAAGGGCAAGGTTGCTTTCAAGCATGCACCTTCTATATTTAATTAGATTAGGACTACTTTTACTTTTTTCTTAAATGTCTCCACCTGTTTTAATATGATTAGGATTCTTTATTTTCCTATTATTAGCAATTATAACCTTATAAAAGGGCCATTAGAGATTGTATTGAGCATTTAGAAAATTATCAATAACATTGGTATTTGGAGGTTTCGGGTTGAGGTACTGGGTATCCTTAAACGATCTCGTCTATAATTTATTTTATTTTTCCTTTTTGTTTAAATGATACTGTTACAATTATAGATGTGCAACACATTACCATGTTGATCAAATAGCACCTTTTTTTGCAAGTGAAAGATATGCAAGAGTTCCATATCTATATAGTTGTGAAAATGACCTTATTTGCATATCATTTTCACACCTCATTTACATATTATGTGCTGAAAAGAGTGCAATCAAATGTGATGATACATAATAATTACCCAAATTAATCATTTAAACATGTAAATGTGTGAAAGCAAATGCAACCTCTAAAATCATTCTACACACTCAAGTGCTCCTTTCATTTCTTCCATGTTGGACAGAAATGTCAGATAATTTTGTTTTCTTTCTGGTTTGCTTGGTCCTGGGTGGAACATGAGTCTCCTGGACCTTGTCCCTAGAGTGGACTTTTAGGTCTCCATGTGCACAATTTAGAATTGATTTGAGGAAGAATTATAATCTCAAATAAAAGTGCCTAGCCTAATTAGCTAATTTGGACTAAACAGGTATATCAACCCAAAAGCACAATGGTCTGGAACCCAAAGAGAGAAGTCAGATTGTTAGATAATTTTAGAAATTATCTCCCTTTTAATGGAAGTGCTTAACCTCTTTAATAATCCTTTTGGTGGAGCCCATTTGATTGTAAATTCCTATATACTTAATTAGTTGACCAACGACCGCGGCCCTAAGCAATTAGCATAACAATATTCACCAGAACAAAAGGCTGGCAGGAATAGTTCTAAAACTCAATTGACATGGTACTTGACTGGATGCCCTTTTGGGTCACTCGTGTGCTCCACTGAGTGATTCAAACTCGGTAGAACTAGAACTCAGTATCTTTCAAGTTGTGTTGACACGGTCAACGCATAGAATGGAGATTTTGAACTAATCTTGAGAGTATTAGTACTAGCACTTGCAACTGGTAAATAGTACTCTAGAGGAAATGGAAATAAAGAAGTTGAGCGAGCGAGAGAGAAGAGAGAGAGAGAGAGAGAGAGAGAGGTGGTAGCTTTCAAGGACAATGTGAGAGAGAGAGAGAAAGGTGGTAGCTTTCAAGGACAATGTGGAGGGGTTGGCAGTTTTGGATAGATTATGATTATAAAATGACATCGAGTGCAGTTTTGCTCCTCTTGTACGGGTAACAAATGGGATATGTTGTGGAGCTTGTGGTTAAAGTTGTCCATTTGAATATATATTCAAATGCCACAAGGAAAAAGCTAAAATTCAAACCAATAGGATATGTAAAGACATTCATTGTATAAAAATAATAAATAGTTAGTACAAGTCATCAATGAAAGAAACAGAGCTTTCAAGTTTGGAATGAGACAAAGAGGTTGTCTTAGCGTGCTTTCATGTGGTGGTGTTTTGAATAATTTACCCGGAAAGTAAAGTAGGATAGATATCAAATGAGTCGGAGAGAGGATAGAAGTATACTTCTTGGTAATGTATATTTGCATTTGTTTTCACAGCGTAAAATAATTTAATTTGAAGTGAGATGAGAAGTCAATAGCTGATAAAAATGAAACTTTTTGGATATTTGGGATTTTACTTTCCTAATTACGGTGACCAACAAACTATGTATAAAGTGACAAACCAATAGGCAGAGTAGGAGTACTTTTTTTTTTTTTTGGTACCCCAGGTAAGGGGGCTGGGACCCAAGAGAGAACCCGCATACATACGAACAACCTACTCATATGGAAAGGAAGCTCACACAAGTGGGAAAGGAGCTCGCACAAGCGGAAAGAGGTGTTGTACCCGAGTTTCAAACCCTGGGTAGCCGCGTAAGAACTGACGCTCTTTACCGCTCAAGTAAGGAGCCGTTCAAACCCCGGTAAGAGTAGGAGTACTTGAGAAAACTTCTTGCCTTACAAATTTGAATTAAAGATGGTTTTCTCTGTAAAAGTTTAGGGTACGAGATCTCTAGATTAGTCTACTCAATAAATCTGCCAAATAGTGTGCAAAAAATAATAATCTATACAGCGGAAATAAATTCATAAGCATACACCACAAAGACACCAAATTTAAGGTGGAAAGCCCTAACCGGGTGAAAAACCACTGATCCGAACTGGATAAAATCAAATACTATGAATCTCGCAATTACAAGAAACACAGATTTCCTCCCTAAATATCCCTTATCTAATGACTAAAGTTACCTTGTGTCACTTCACGCTTCAACGACTTCACATTGTTGATTGCAACAGATTCAATCCAGCACTTGACTCCTCAAATTTTCTACGCAAAAAGATAATCTTCTACAATGGATATAGAAGAAACTGGCTCTTTAGAGTAGTTGGCCGCATAACCCTTCAATAAATTCTCTAGAGAATATTTCTCTCAATTAGATTACTAATTCAGAACTTTAGGGGTCGTTTGCTTTTTACGCATGAGATGCATAACTACAGTTTACATATGTAAATGTCTCATATGTAAATATCACATATGTAAGCTTTACGCATGCGTTTCAATTTACAACGTTTGTCTATTGATGCCATTTTCACATCATTTACGCATGTGATTCATTTTACCACATTTATTTGAATTACATGTGAAAATGTAAGAAATTTATTTTCAATGGATAAACAAACAAATTCATTCCATAAATTCAATGTTTTCTCAATGAAGTTCAATGTATATCAATTCCATACAGACAACTCACATTCCATGAATTTCAACGTATTTTAACTCCATGAATTGGACAATTCATACAGACCCTGGTGAACATTTGGTACTACCCCAGGCAGAACAGGCATTCATCCAGCCCACCTCCAACTCAAGCCGAGCCTAACTCAGCACTCACTGTTAGATTATGATTTTTAGAATGTGTTTTTATTTAATTAATTATGTTTAGTTTCAAATAAGCATGATTAGTTGTTAATTAGTGTTGATTAATGTGTTAGATTAATTATATGATAAGATAATATGGAATTATTGGTATCAATGAATTTCTGAAATTGTGTTGGACATTTCTTATTTTGGACCCATATTTATTTGAAATGCCATTTTATGAAAATAGGGTATTTTCTATATAAAAAAAATGGACTTATTTGTAATTCTGATTTTATGAGATTTTTCCAATGATGGAATTTTTCGATGATTTCAGTTTCATTAGAAAACGGGTGAAATTGTGATCGATTTTCTCTTCTAGCTCGGGTTCATTTGAATTCATTTCAAATGATTTTTAGTGAGATCTGATACCTTTAAAAACGGACTTATCTTAGAATAAGCAAAAGCCTTTTACCGTGCAAACCAAAAAAGGCAACGATGGGTTTCGAAACCAAGGCCTATCACCGTCACCGTCGGCATTTTTTAGGTGTGAATCCATTCCATATGAAAAGCCAATGTGATTCACTTTCCCACCATATGAGATGTGTAAATATGAGTGTGAAAACTTGCTCATTTACGTACTATTTTCACATACAATTTACACATGAGGTGTATAAATGAGAGTAAACAAACATAAATATGTGTAATCATTATACATGTGAGTCATTTACATACGTAAATGGTTGCAAACAAACGACCCCTTAGTGATGATCTGTGTATCTTTAGGTTGTGAGAAACACCCAATTTATAGCATCAAATTCATGCTTAAGACTCCTAATAATAATCTACTTAAAAAAATAATTCATCTCAAATTCCCACTCAAGAGTCCGGATTGAACTTGACTTCCAGCGCCACTCTCACTATAGCGAGATTTACCTCCGCTACAGCGGGGGCATGTCTCTGCCCTTTTAGTTTTATGAGTCCTGACAGCTTTTGTTTCCTTACACTCTACCTCAATTTTGTCAACCTTTTCTCCACCCCCAATCAAACCATGGACAGATGAAAATTACATTCTTGATATTAGTGGTAAATCAGTACTATACAGTAACTCATCTTCTTCACAGTGATGTAGCATGGCTGCATTTGGCTACCTATATTTTTGTAAAAATATAAATGCCTTATGCTTCATTATAGAAGATAAGGCTGCGGTGGAAGGCCATGCCCCCCCCTGAATTGCAACACTGACCATCAGGAGTGCATTAGAGTTGCTTGCATCTGTCTCGACTACATCAAGATCAGCTCGCTCAGGCTCAAATTTTCAGGACAAAAGAAATCCATCTTGAAATGCATTATATGTTGTAACCATTAAAGCATGTATTTACATACTATATATAGCCTGGAACCGCAAATTAGTTCTTAGAAACAGTCAGCAGTTCATTTGGTTAGCACAATTGAGTTGAATTCACCAAGTTAGTAATTGGATTGAATTGGTATGCTTTCTTTCTCTTTAAATTCTAACTGATTGTTCATATTAAGATGTATTGAATGATTATGTTAATTTTATATTGATATTGTTTCCTCCAACTTTTAAATGTGAAGTTTGAAATCCTACTATTCATGAATTTAAGCCTATTACAGAAATCAATGTAGGAACCAGAGCTAGATGAGTGACGAAAGTCAGTTTTGGAAGAGTGATAATTCATGGTGCAGCATGAACTTCTAATAGATGGTCTAGTACATGAAATTTGAACAAAAAAAGGGAAAAGAAAAACAGAGGAGAAGTGAGAGCATACTTTGGTTTTAAAAATGGAAGCTAAAACTTAATTCATATTATCAAAAGAGTCTGTCAATGATCTCATAGACGAATTTATAAGCTTAGGTACGTGAGGTCATAGAATTCCTATGTGTATTGGAATAAGATATACTGATATCGTTCCTATTTGCTAATTGAACTGCACCAGCAGACGACACCAATGAAATCAGATGATGTGGAACTAAAAAAAAAGTATTGGTCAAAATCAGCTGAACTAGAGCTAAGAATTAGCTAAAAAGGCGAATTAAATCAACCTGCCCATTGAATTAACCATGACAACTACCAAATTGCAACTTATGAATCAAAACGATAGTTTGTCAAGCTGCAAAGCAGGTAACTATGATCTTGGGGATATAGTTCTTACTTCAGAGAGCTTTCCTGCAGTGGCAAGGTGCAAGACAGTGTTCCAATTGTTGTCTGACAGATTGATGAGCTGGATGATTTCAAGCTTCTCAACTAGGTACCTCAAGGCATCATTTTAATTGCTCTTCACACAGGTGCAGGATGGACTCTTCTTGATTTGTTGCCATTGAAGAGGACTCCAAGCTCGCAGAAAGGATCTCCTTATGGATGGCGACTCGCTCTGTGATCGCGGTAGGATGGAGGGGTGATATTCCATTATTGTCTTTCAAGAAACATAGATCAGAGTGCATCTTTAGCTAGGAATGATCTTGTTAGTTATCGCGCTCTTGTAAATCTTTTTTTTTTTTTTGGGTGGTGTGGGCAAGTGAAGAAATTAAACAATAAAATTGAATTCTTTAAGATCTTATACAAGTGATTTGAATCTCACCCTATGCGACCGGCGTGCTAACACTTGGATCCGCTCCTGGCTACAGGCAATGGTGGAAGCCCTTGTCCATTTCAATTCCATGTAAGATCCTGGCATATGGTTCATATTTCTCAAACTATATCTATTACAAAAATGAAAGTATATCATAATCATACATTAACAAACGGATGCTTTAACCAAATACGTATTTTTTTTTGTTAATTAATGCTTAATATTGATATTTAATTTTAATTTATTGTTCAATTTGCAAGAGATCTGGCCTATATATGTGTCGCAAATCGCAAGGACTTCATGCCAGTAATAACAAGGTTAGGATCATACTGCTGGGTCTCACAAAGCACCAGTGATTTGATGAATTCTTCATCTTCTAATTATAAATACCCCTCTTTAATTAGAACCTTTTTTTCGCTCAATAATCACACCCAGTCATACCATTAGTTTTGCGTAATTCTTGTGAAAGAATAGAAAAAAAAAAATGAAGACTAGATCAAGATTGGGCCCAAATTTTTTTCCGCGGATCCTTTTCATATTGGTGTGAACTGTGAAGGCTGCTCAAGGTATGCAATTAATAGTTTCTATTGAAGCTTCATGATCACATACATGTAATTATAAATAGGCAGTTTCACAAAAAAAAAAAAAATTTTGGTTGAGTCCACTTTTTTTTTTTTTCTAACGGAGGGTTCCCAATCCTTTGAGCTGGACTATTCCCTCTAAGCCCAGAGAGAAGCCAAGTAAAACCCCTGTAGCCTTTAGGTGGTAGCACAAGTGGACTCAACCTTCGGTTCCTGAAGAAGGGGAGAACTAGGGTCGATACCAAGAACTCTAACTCCTGAAGAGTGAGGAACCGTGGTCCTGACCACTCCGCCAAGTCCACTTTGATGGCCATAAAACCAAGCTCTGGGTGAACAAATTGTTCCCTATGTGTCATTGCCATGGGAAAGTTGACTCAGCCTAGAGTTGGGCATGATCGCTCAAAATGAAGAAATTATTGTGTTTTTTAGTATTCAAAATTTTCATTTTTAAATGTTTACATCAAGTTTTGTACTTTTAACTCACTCAAGACTCAGCTGAGTCTCCAATCCGACTCAGTCTCTTCATTCTGTGAGAGCCGAGTCATGTTTCCTTGTTTTTATCTTGACAAGGCCATGGATAAGGCTGGTTTGACTGGCTCTGAGTCCTACTAAGGCCAGTGATGGCAGTGGTTCTGGTTTTGGTTTGTCCTTGGTGGATCAGAAAGGACCAATTGGCTTCTAGCCATGTGCAGCCCAGCCAGCTACCTCCACGCTACTCAGCCAGCATACCTCACATGAGATATCTGAGTCTGGAGTCTGGATCTCCTGTCCCAGCTATTACACTGAAATCATATAACAGATGCTTGGATTTCATTGCAGGGCTCAGATGGAGATAATTGGGCCGCTCAAGATGAATCCCATCGCTCTAATCATATATTCTCCAATTTTAGTTCAATATGTGCAGCTTTTACCATCCAAATTGATCACATATGGAAATGTGATAATCAACATATAAGTGACAGTCATGTCAAGTGTTCAACCTTATGGTGGAATTCACTCTTGATAAAGTGAAATTTAAGGATATAACGCTGGAGAGGATGGGAATCATTTTGAACGATCCAAACTATTTATAATTGAGCCCCACGATGGACTTCATGGCAATCAAAACTATTAGATCAATTTTACTGTTATTTCTGACTTTATGCTTGAGAACTACAGAGTTAATCTCATGGAGTTAAAGGCAATCAAATAATTGCAGCATTTGAAGTATCCAACAGAATAGTTTTGGCCACTTAATATATTTTATGATAATGTGAATACTAAGCGTCCGCTGTTGGGAACATTTGATCTCTTTATTTTCTTTACGGAATCCAATGCCACACCAAACATTAAAAAAAAAAAAAAAGAAAAAGAAACACTATTTTAACACAGGAAGAAAAAATTTCTACATTAAAAATATATTGCCATCACTGCACGAAAGATGCAAGGGCAAACTTGTCCAATGTTTTTTGGAAAAAGTCTAGTGAATCAGATATTGAAGTTCAACTCAGGACAATTCGGTTTCCATTTTTAGTTATTTTGCAACTTATTAAGGAAGATAAATTATATTTAAAATCCGATACTATTAGATATCTTAAAGTAACTTTTCAAATAGTTTAAAGTTGGTTTAATAAACTTCAAGCAATGTAGAGCATAAAAGAGACTCCTGAACCACAACCTAAATGTATCATTAGTCAATTAGGATTAGGATCCAAATATTTAGTTATTACTTCGAGCTGCATGTCCAAGACCGCGATCGGGGTTTGATTATCTTCATCATAATCGCTGTGATCTCCGTCAACAAGATCAAACCCGTAATTGCTTGTTTTGTTGACCTGAAAAGAGTCATATCATATTATATCAGTCAATAAAGATATAAAATGCTGCCATGTATAAGTCAAACTTTTTTTTATTATAAAACAAGACAATGGCTTAAAAAATATAAAAAAAGCATGTTCTTGACCAAAATGAAATTCGGTGACTTCTATTATACAATTTTTGAGCCATGATCTGATCTCTTAGATGTTCAGCGAAAGTTTTAAAATACTTACGGTTGATTTGGCTTCCCATGCGCCATTAAAGTCAACAACCTCTACTGGTACCAAGTTTCTACATTCCAAAAGTAAAGCAGGTATCTTCTCTTCCTTGACGCTCGACTCATTTGTAAGTGGTTTGCCATATCCAGTGATGGCTTGAAGTTCGCCAACTTTATTACAAGTTGGGCACTGCAATGAAAATAAAGTTATCATCTCTATAACAAAGAAATCAACCACTAGCTCAATGCTAAATAAAAAATACAAGATAAGTTAGTAGAGCACCATCTGTACTATAAGGACAAAACTCATAAACATTTTACAAATGAGTGAAAAACATGAAAGTTAGTTGCTTTTTCTTGGGTTCAGAGTCTTGTGTCCTGTTATAGAGAATCAATATGAATAAGCAAGAACTAGCATTAAAGCCTCTACAATCACGAGTTATAATATAGCAAATTAAAAAGAGAGTAAAGGAAAATGTATAGAGTTTTAAATTCCTTTCAACCATCTGTCCATTCCTATCCCAAGTCTTAATGTATGGGTTGTTTGATAATATGACTCAATGATTCCGAACGAAGACTTAAAATCTCAGGAAAATAATAATATCATTTGTAAGATGAAAACTTAAAATATAAAAAAGATTTTTATTTGGACCGACTAAGCCGCTCATCTCATTTGCAAGTTGAAAGATTCCTCTTAAATGCAATAAATAAATAAAATAAATATTTTAAATCAATTCAAAATTTGGTTGGATTTCAGTAAACCAAAAATCTTGAATTATATGAAAATTAATATTCGAAAACCATCAATTCAATAAAAATTAAACAATGGCCGATAGCATTTTGATAATTGAGATCAAGTAGTTTGATCCCAATTCAATGGACAACGATTCCGGATTTTATTAATGCAAAACGTGTCTAGTAGAGAAATGAAAACGATAGAAAACCTTATCGTTTGGCAACACTAAAATAGAATCAAGTAATATAAATGCTCAATTTCTATGAAAAAATGTCACATCAAAAGCACGTTAATTCAAATTTCCCACCATATTTTTCAAAAAAAAAAAAAAAAAAGTAAAAATGCAACCCTCTTTCTCTACTAAAAGACAAAAAAAACTCCACTTCCCAATACAGGTCAAAAAGATCTCATCACAAACAACTAAAAATAAAATACCATCATAAATCATTTATATTTTATTCTTTATTCAAGATAATCTTTACTTCACTCAATTCCATTAATTAGTAAAGCCCCCAAACAAGCCTGTGCAATCGCTGAATCACTTTTGCACATTCTAGTTTAACATTTATCTATCTATTAGTCATCATTACATTATAATTAAAAACATCACTTACAAACAAACAAGTAATTAAAAAAAATCTAAGATAAAATGGATGCAATCTTACACTCCTTTGTTTTTTCTTGTTTAAAAATATACGATCTTTAAGTTTAAAATAAAAGAAGCCAGAGACTGGATGTCTAGAAGACAATGTTACAAAAAGCTTGCAGGGGGTCAATCCCTAGAAGCTTTAACAATGCAAGATTGCATGTTGTTATAAGTTTTCCAAAGCAATGGGAGGCTCAGGATTTTCGTTTGACCCAAACAAGTAATCGGATTTTGTGGACAATTTTCATGTGGATTTTGGAGGTAGACCTAAGATTTTCGTGTAGATTTTGAAGGGGGATACAAGATCTTCATGTGGGATTTGGAGGTAGACCCAAATCCGATGGGGTGACCGCCTCAATAGCCATGTATGCGGGTACAGTACCCCTGTCCCAAAGAATAATCTGATTCCTAGAGTTGGAGACAAATTTTACATTTCTTTCAAAACATATACATGACTACACTCTATTTCTGAATATAAACAAAATTAAGCTTCCATTATTTTTCCTTTTGTGTGTGTACCCTATCCTGGGGGGTTGGGACCGAAGAGAGAGCACAAATGTGGGAAGAGGAAGCCCACAATATCACAAGGAAAGCGACATACCGAGGGATCAATCCCTCGAGTGAGATGTAGGGTTGGCGGCCAACCAAGTAACCCCTCATTGTCAAGCTTCCATAACCTTGGTTTTCACCTTTCTAGGATTTAGAACTAGTTCTTCCAATGCTTCTACTCCGATCCTTTAGAAATCCGTTTTAACACCATTAATTAGTTTCAAGACATACTAGAACTACATTCTCATAGGCTTGACATAAGCCATAAATTTTTTCCATCTCTTGTTTTTCCTATGGTGAAGATATTGTGATGGCGTTTATAATTATATATATATATATATATATGAAGCCCGTCTCATGTATTTTTAATGACACGATAAAATTTAATCAAGGTATATGCTGAGACTCGAACTCGGGATTATTTGGATTTTAAAGGGGTGACCCTTCCACTACAGCACTGAGCATCTTTTTGCGAATTGTTTTCAACAAAAGATTAGAATTAGTTCATGAGGAAGGGGCCCTAGCCCCACTTTGGAATATTGATTGGGAGTTTGACTTTATCTATGAGGTATTTATAAAAGTAACTATATTTTTAGAATATTGAGCCCTATAAATATTGTTGTTGTTATTTTTATAGTTATGCATTGTAGTTTAAGCATAGGCGATCAAACTTTTGAAATAACTATTTTATATGATTTACTATATAGTCATTAATTTTCTATGATAACTATTTTACAATAAAAATAAACCCAAATGAATATATAATATATGAGATTGATAAAAAAAATAAGAAGTTTCATAATTCATAAGAAAATAGCAACATTATTGAAAAAAAGACAAACTCGCGACAATAGCGTGGAACTAAAGAAGAGGCGAAAAACTTTCCATGTAACTAATGTGCTACCATTCACGCTTGCCGAGGGAGAAAGGGTGGAGTTCGAATTTTTTTTATCATGGGATTTTCTGTGAAATTTGATTTTTACGTTGTATTTTTTTTCTTTTTTTATTGCTTGTCATTATGAGTTAATTATTAATTTTACTTCCATTGGGTTCTTTTAGTTTTCTTTGTGAAGTATTTTTATGGATTTTTCTTATTTCATTTGTGGCTTTGGATTTTTATTTTTGGATATTAGATTATCATAGGTTGGTTTGGTTCTTCTAATTTTTTTTATCATTATATTATCTATGGACCTTTATTTATTTATATTTTATAGCCTTTTTAATCAAATTCATTTTATTTTAATTTTTATTTATTTTATTATTATTTATCACTTGTGATGGATAATTAGTTTTTAGTTATGATTTTTTTCATGAATTTGTGGGTTCTTTTGTCTTTGACCTTTTGTACTCTTTAAGTTGTTTTTCTCATGGGTGTTTGATTCTTATAAATTGCTTGTGTTATTGAATTGATTATGGATTTTCATTTATATGTTTTATTTCTACGTGTCTTTCAAAATTTATTGGATTTTGTTAATAGTTTATATTATTTATTTGTTTTCATTTTCTTTTTTAGTTTTCTTGGTCATTAGTCTTCAATTTTCATGGGCTTGAGCAGGCCGGGCTGTGATGTGCCGGCCGTGCTCGTCTTGCCTCTGTAATTTATTTTTTTTTTGATTAATTTTTCTTCGTTGTTCTTTATAAAAAATCAAGGTCATATACATTGTCCATGTATCATACAGACTTCACGATCTCATCATCTGCATCAATGTTCATCAAGTGACAGTGATGGACTCTAGCAGACAGATATTATATGAGAAATTTGAGTTATAAGTTTATCCTTCAGTTTTCTCTATATAAATTGGGATTTAGGATGATTGAGATAAAAAGATAAAAAAATGTGTAGGATGTCTATTGGTACATTACTTAACTGAATTGTGAAAATTTAGATTAGAAAAAAGAAAGTTCCTGCGGGCCAGGCGAGCCGTGCCTGTGGGCCGAGCCCGTTCCCTTGGCCCAGCACGGCCCATTTGACACCTCTAGGCTTGCGTTATTTTTTAAATTATTTGGTATTGGGTATTGAATTCTTAGGGACTTTTTTTTCCCTCTCTCTTAGACTATAAGCTTTTGCATTTAATTTTAAAGAAATTGATCATAAGTGTTTTTTTTTTATAATTTTTAATATTATGATTATATTGCCGTGCTAAGTACGGGCATGTTTTTCTAGTATAGTTGTGATTCAACAAAATGTTAAAACAAATTGCAACTCATCCAAATCATCCTTGAATATTCCATTAAAAATCATCTTTAAATATTTATTTAATAGCCTTGGCAACTGTAAGTACCCGACCCCGAAAATGAAATTAATTACAAGAAGTGCTCCAGAATCTACTTAATTTATTGCTTTGATAATAATACTCTATAAAAATCATAGTGTGATGCAATAGATATTATTCTTCACATGCAATTGCACAAAATGCATCTTTAAATATATGAAAACATAATAAGAATATAAACTGACATAGGTTTATGTGAAAATAAGCTACATGCAAAATTATAAGTAATTTCATACATAAATCGTATAGTACAAATAAATAGAAGCAAATCATGGAAATTTACAAATAAATAATATTAAATATGTTAGACCAAAATGGAAAGTACGGTCATGATCGATTAGACCATCGGACCCTAGGAGATAAGTAAAATATTTAAAATCTTTTTTAAAACCCAATATATAGGAGGTTATAAGTTAGAGAGAGTGTGAGAGAGAGAGGTTAAATATAATTAGAAAATGGTCAAAATAGCTAAATAACTCATATGGCATGGCCCACATGGTGTTAGCCTCCAACAGCTTGACGAAAAGTCAAGAGACAATCAATTGTTGGTAAGTTAGGATAATTAAAGAATTTTCTAAACTAGTTAGGATAATGATTCAAAACTATTCATCCTCTTTGGGATGCTAAACGAGGCTATGGGGTCAACTTTTAGGTCTTGTCTTATTATGGATTTTGAGAAATTGGTGAAAAAACTAAGAAAACGTGGATCTAATTATGAGTGCCTAACTTAAGAGGTTTTGCATTCTAGGCGCGATAAAGAGTGAAGAAAAAGAAAAAGAAAGAAAAGATAAGGAGAAGTGCACTGTGCATATTTATTTTAGAAGGCCGTAGTGAGCATGTAGTTACAAAGAAAAGAGAGATATAAAATAAGAAATAAGACGGGCAAAGAGCATGAAAACTGAAATATACTTGAGATTTAATTTTTCCTCCTATGTTAAAGGAAACAAAAAGTGGGCAACTCTATGTGGCTCCCTCACTGGTGAGGCTCACTTTTAAAAATATGATCAGCTCAAACTGGATTTCCTTTTTATCTATCAGATTTTTTCAAATCTCACCTCATTTAATGTTGGTCCCACTATAAAATTGAGCAAACGATATATCATTACTTATTTGCTTCATCTTATGGTAGAACCGACTTTGATGAAGGTTAAATTCCAGCACATTTTGTCCATAAGAAGGTTGATCTTTTTGACTGCACAGATTTCCTATAGCTTGGCTCCACTGTAGAGTTTTACCCCATCCACACATGGAACTCATGAGAGAGACACCGCAATCATTCAGATGGGACTTGGGAGTACTGCAATCTGATCGGCAAAAAGAATTCAAATCCTAGGGTTGAGAATGGCTCCTTCACCGAGTGGTAAGGAGTGACAGTTCTTAGCTGGCTACCTTGGGTACGACACCTCTTCCTGCGCCTTTGAGGGCTTCCTTCCCACATGTGCGGGCTCCTTTACCACTTGAGTAGGCAGCCTTTTCGTGTGTGTGAGGCCTCTCAATTGAGTCCCAGCCCCCTTGGCTGGGTTAAAAAAAAAAAAAAAAATCCTAGGGTTCTCCTGATGTGAAAGTAAGACGGTTACATCTATAGAATGGAGCTCAGGTAATGAAAAACCAAATCGCTCCAAGTAACTTCGTTCTCTTTTATGAGATGTAAGATTTTTTTTACCCGAGTAAGAGTTGGTTCCACCTTCATATCTACTTATGTGATTTATATATTTTTGGTCAAATGGTGGGGCCTACTCTTATTGAACTAAAATTTAATCACATCCATTACAAGGGAGGGAGCTCCTTTTTCTAACATTTTAGATTTTCAAAGAGTGAGTCCCACCATGAAGTTTCATTTGTCTGATACAGTTTAAGGAGACAGTTTGATAATGCAGCTGTGGTATGCGGCAAAATAGGGAATGCAAGAAATTGGGAACTGCTTTCTAGTTTTCTTGGCATTCACCAATCTTTCCTTTGTAGGAAGTTTCTTAATCTCTCTGTATTACTTGTTTTGAAAGCGAATTTAGAGTTACTTGACCAATTTAGGAAATGGGTCAGATACGGGTTGGTTTTTTCCCTTAAACACCTATAGACAACCTAACTCGGCCCATTTCTACCCAACCCAACCCGTTTACTACCACTACGTGGATGGAGACTGCCAATGTGGATTGACGAAAAGATTGGAATAGAGTTTTTTCCCCTCCCTACACAATGTTCCACTTTCGTGTATACAAATTAAAAGTAAAACTTAAAACCCACCCACCCACCCACCCACCCCCAAAACATATTTTGATCAGAAATGATTTGCTAAAAAGTTTAAAACCTTTCGATTTGTAAATTCACTTTACCAATAAAGTGAAGCGAAGATTCTCAAGAGACAACAAAAGAAAATGGATCGAATAAAAAAATAATTTATTTCAAAAATCACCTCTACTATAAAAAAAAATTTAAAAAGTTACCTTCCAATTTACTAAATGAGGAAAAGCTATCTTCTTTTTCTTAAAAAAAAAAGTAAAAAAAGGTGCATTGTTACTTAATTCACTAAATGAAAAAAGGCCATTACTTTTGTATTTGACATCTCTTTTTTTTTCTCTCTTAATTTGATCCTTGGCCCCAAAGGTGGGGTTGGTTTTAAAAGATGCATTTGGATAGTTTCAATAAAAGAAATTGAGTCTTACTTTATCCGGTAAAACAAAAAAATCTCACTTATAACTCTTCAAAAGTAACTATCTTTTTATTTAGAAAAAACATGTAAAGTCAATATAATTTTTTTTTACTTTTTTATATTCAGATATCTTTGATTGATTCAACCATTAACTTTTTAGATAGACTCGGCGTGCATGGTTAAGTCCGTTTCAATTGTTGATCCACCAATTCCATCATTTAAAAAGCATTAACAAAAGATCAAAACAAACAGTGGGACATGAGAATATTGGATGCTTAGGATCCTCCAAAAACAAGTCTGACACAAAACATGAGCGTTGACAGAATAAATGAAAAGAGAAAAAGAAGCACAGACAGAGAGTGGAGAGAAGAAAATCACAGTATCACATGCGTTCTGGATTTTGGAAGCTCCATCCCTCCCTCTGAACATCCATTCTTCTCTCTATCGAGCATCTAAACTCAATGTCCCTCTCTCCCAGACACGGATTACGATCATCTCAATCCTTTGATCATGGGCAGACCCATAGATACGGATTTTGTTCATCTCAACCCTATGATTAACAGTGGATTCAGGATTTTCATTTGGATGGAGCGGTATATCATCAGGTGAAGAGATTAAATATAAAAAATCAAAATATTAAGATATTATCAAAGGCTTTATTTGGTCGCACGCGTGCTAACACTTTGCGCCAGCCTGTGATCCCCACCCCTGATCAAAACCCCCCACCCCACCCCACCCCACACACTGTGAGAAACTGCAAGCTGTCCTCAATCGGTCCATACTCACCATGCATGAGCGTGCCAGAGAATGTAGTGGAAGACGAGTAGTTAGTTTGGGGAGAAAGAAAATGTTGTTTTACCTTTTGCCGTACCCTCGGCTCAAGCATACAAACGATGTAAAAGGAAAAAACGAGACCGTTTGACTCAACTTTACTTTACTCCTACTTAACTGGGAAGAGAGAAAGAAGATCGATGACCGGCCTTGCCGTGGAATGACAAGTCCGAGAAAAGCTTGCCCCCCATCTATTGAAGGTATTGAAGGGAAAGAGAGGGCCGGAGACCAAAATCCATTCCAAAAATACTTATATTGAGGAGTGAGATCCACCCGACGAGGAATATTGAAAAATATTTCCGTCGTTTTTCCTAACGCCTTAAAATTTTGGTAGCAATGATTAGCTAAATAACTTTAATAACTTAAACATGAGATGCTGTCGTAGTCTATTCAAATTATCAGGGCCAACTATAATCAATCTAGCTATACAACCAATTCAAGTTTTTTTTTTTTTTTAAATTAATTCAAAGCTAAGAAAAGTTTTATACCGTCATAGTTAAATTAGATGTAGCATATACATCTACCTCAGTCCTCCTTGAGCAACCAGAACATGTAACCTGGAAAAAAAAATTGCAAATATTAAAAGCTATAATTATAAGAGTTTTAAAACACAACCAAAACCAATATTTCTTTTATTCACCGTCAAGGTAAAGTGCCCTTCATCACTGTCCCATCCACCTTTTGGTTGGAGGGATGTTAAATTTTGCAATCTTGCTGTGAAAGATAACATAAATCTGCTCATTTTTGTATTATCGGTATTAAAAATGACCAGACAGGAGAAATGGAGGGCAAGAAAAGGAGTAGAAATAGCCGGTTGGAAGAGATCTTGGGTAGCCAGAGATGTTGGGATTTATGGAAATGTAAAACGTACTATACGCATAAAATGAATGACTATTGCATAAAATGAATGACTATTGCATTGGGATAAAAAGCATGATAACTTAATATTGTGGGACCACGTCTAAATGTAAAATGTAGGATGCTTATAGAGTGTGGCGGGGACCCAGGATTTTCATTTAGGTGGGACTAAAATTTTGCCGGACTTGGGATTTGAAAAAGCAAAAAAAATTTGGCTAAACCTTCTCACATTACCAAATAGCACCTACAAGTTTTTCCTGTCCAACTCGTGGAACTCAACTATATGCATGATAATTATTGAAGATTAGGCAAACGAAAATGTTAGGAATTGAGATTAAATTAGAAATACCAAAAAGCATTAGATAGATAAAAAATGATTCTAACCTTAATTTTAGATACTCGAACTCACATTATCATGTTTTACTAAATTTATATGTCAAAATCAATGCCCAATGGAGATTCCTGCAAGTTCAAGGTGAGTGGGTGTGTGAGAAAAAAACTAAATAAAAGAACATTTTGAGGATACCCATCATTTCCCTTCTCACTTTCTCAAAGCCTCCAACCTTTAGATAATGAGAGTGGAATTCTATCTTTGAATCATAGTAGGAGTAAGAAGAAATGACAACGGAAATGGATTTGGTCATCTTTGGATTTATAGATACGCTCAGATTTGATGGTTTAGCTCTTAGGTTTTGGATTAGAATTTGCAAATTCAAGGTTTGGAATTAGGATTTGGAGATTAAGCGTTTAGATTTAGTTATAAAGTGATTAGGAATACGATTATACTAGATATGTTTGACAGATGAAGATGGAATAGTCTATATAGTACATAGGGGCTGGTGACGAGGATCTCGATCAACACGAAGGGATTTCAAAAAAAGAGGGAGCGATGTGTTGCCGCAATGTTTTCTTTTTTTACCAATGAAGCTTTACATTTGTGGGGCCATCTTTATACATATGAGGAGCGACAAGTTTAGATATGTGAGGCATGCTACAAGGCCTCATTCAATTCTATAGGGATTTTAATTCCGACTTGGGGCAATTGCCCAGATCACTCTAATGTAAGTCCACCCTCGCTCCAAGGCCCCATTAAAACTCCATGGTTCTACCAAAAATGAAAAAAAAAAAAAAATCATGGGGATTCAATTCCCAATTAGATTCCAGTATAAGAGAATATTATATTACCAGCAGTCTAAGAAACTAAAACAACACGTGTTGTTGAGCTCTATGGGTCAGCTTGTCCCTTGATCAATGCAATTTCATTTACACTCTTTTCTTCCTATCAATTGGCTCCATGCAAAATTTTACACTTATTGAATCTTCATTCAGCATCAAATAGGTGGGGGTGTGGTGGTTTATTCTCATGTCCTTAACCTATTGATATTATGTAGCCCACAAGTTTAACGACTTTCAAATAAAGCTTAAAAAAAAGGAATTTTCCCTCGATCCAAGAGTTCATTCCATTCGGTTGGGTGTAGAACCCATGTGATTAGTGACCAGGGGATTTTAGACGGTTCGGATTGGCAGTAGGTGGGGGCCAATGTGTTACATGATATGAATTTCCCCATATGACATGCAAGTACAAGAGCAAAATTATATATATTAAAGCAATAAGAAGAGGGAGGCCATATAGGGCGCCAGGTCAGCACCCATAGGTTCTCTTTTTTTAAAAAAATGCTTATAAAAACACACATTACTTTTTCTTCTACGTAGGCCTTTCCAAATCTCCTCCCTAAATCTCTCCATTATACATACATATATATATATAAATATATATAGATGTTCCTATGAGAGATGCTCTCACCTTACTATGAGAGATAGTGTGGGGGCCCTCGCATCCATATCCAATGCCAACAACTTAAATGTGAGGGCCCCAACCCCTATCTCTCATATAAGGTGAGAGATATTTCTCATATAAACATCTCCTATATATACATATATATATATATATATATAAAAGAAATAGGGGGGAAGCCATATAGGGCGCTACGTCAGCACCCATGGGTTCTCTTTAAAAAAAAAATGCTTATAAAAAAAACATAGAGCTTTGGCTTCTACGTGGGCCTCTCCAAATCTCCTTCCTAAATCCCTCCTTCTAAATTATCCTATCCAAAATTCTTCCCTAAATCTCTCAATCTCAATCCTTTTTTATCTTTATCTTTCCTCACATATTTATCTTTCCTCCTATTTCTCCTAATTTATCTGTATGGATCCAATCCCTAGGTCTTTATTGTGATTATTATTATTATTTAATCTTGATCACATATTGGATCATGCTTGGACCACACCCATTCATTGAATTAAATTAGCTATCCGTGCAATTTCATGTTAATTGAAAAAGCGGACCCAGGATTTTCTTATGAGTTCTGAAAGCGGACCTACGTCTCTTGAGGGCGGAGCATATATGTAGGTACCCCTTTCAATATGTTGGAGATACTTGGTTATTGAGTGCCTTGTCACATATTAACAAAATTGAAGAAAAATTTTTAAACGATAACAAATTTTATGTTTTATATTCATATAAAATTCGACATAAATGTCATGCACAACAAATAACTAAACTCCTTGTACACTCCAAGAAGAGTGCTAGTTGCAAGTGCTTTACCCAAGGGTTCTTCTTCTCACTTGGTCTTCACTTCAATGCAAAGTTCAGGTCAATCCAAATCCGTCTCGCAGGTTCTTCGAGATTATTGCAGCCTCTTTCGATTGTAGGATAGAAAATCATATTGCCCATTCCTCTCACTACTGTAGATAGAGATACTAATCGATCGAGAAACAACATATTATCTTGTAAGCTCTCCAACTCGATCCATTTCTCCACAAGCAGATCCTTAAAAGCTATGCTCCGATCCAGCTGAAAGACTCTAGTTTGGTTCCCACAACAAAAGATTGATAAAATCTCTCCTTGGGACTCCACTAAATAACAATCATCATGCTCACATGAAGACATAAGTCTCGGTTTTTCAATAGTTTGAGTCCAAATCGTTTTGGATAGTTTTATGATGGCTAAAGTACCTTCTGTGTTTAGATAAAAAAATAACCCATTAAAATAAAGGTGGTTCTTATAACAAGCTGGCTGACATTGAAAAAGATCTTTGAAATTATCGGAATATATACTACCATTCTGTTTCCATTCCCAATTAGTTGTGTCCCTATGACTACATGTATGGTATTGATAAAAGTTACGGGAGCTTTTTGTGTGAAGATTATGGAATGTCATAGCCGAAATACGGAAAACAATGCAGTCTTGAGAAGTAGGTGGTGATGAAAATGATACTGCAAAAGCGCCTGGTGTGCATCCATATTTGTATGATGTGGTAGGGTAGAAGTTGGGTAGGTTGATCTTCTCATTGGTGAAGGGGTTAAGGAAAAAAAATTGAGACTGATTATTATTCCGAGACAGCAGCAACCAACCACCTTTTGAATAATGAAATGTTGCATCTAATAGTTCTGGGATGTAGGTAACATACTTCTTCTTAGATGATGGATCAAAGAAGTTACTAGTATGATTTTCTATGAACAAGAGGACTGGGGTCTTGGAAAACAACAATGATGGGGCAGTACATTGCCATGACTTGCAAGTAATAGACATACGAACATGATCTGCCGGAGTCAAGCGCTGTGTGACCAACATTAGAAGATCCATGGGGAGATCTGACCACTGTACATTTTTTAAAACCCCATAAGCTTTTCGTCGCCATTTATCTTGGGCTAAAGTCTTCTTCTCCACAATGGTTATTTCTTTGTCATCCATAAAGAATATATTTCCTGCAGGTAAGGCAAATTCATAGCATTATGAGTGTGCGTGTGTGTGTGTGAGAGAGAGAGAGAGATCAACATCCTCAATGCATACAAAGTGTACGATTACATATGTATCCTCAATGCATACGAAAAGTGTACAATTACAGCATACCAGATGTATTATATTGCATTGTGTTATAATGGTCTCTATTAACTTGATGAAGTTTGAAAGAACACTAGACATTTTTAGTGGCTTATTTCTTTTTTTTCAGAATATTTGAATATATAATAGTTGTTGGTAGTGGTGATGATAATGATCAAAATACATAACGATACATATTTTTTTAGTTGACTTTCATGAGGGGGTTTTCTTTTCATATTGGAAAGAAGATAAATTTAACCACAAAGGGAAGGGAATAATTTTTCTATAACAATGTTTCCAACCACTTGCCATTAAAATTCTCCAACTATACATACCCCCTTTGTCTTGCAACCCTTCCTTCCATGAATTCCGTTCATGGGAGCACTCCTGATTAATTAGAACCTTTTAGATGTGAATTGATTTCTAATGAACTGCATAAACAATAGGATTGTGTTTGGAAACCGTTGATTGGGTACTAATGGATCGATCATATGTCTTTCCAGTTCCACAAAAGCTCACCAAATAGAAACCAAACACAAAGGACATTTGAGTAAGAAGTTACTGAATGGTACAGCCCATGTATGTAGTTTTAGTTTTATTCCTATAACTTTGAATGGTACAGCCCATGTGATAGCAAAACTTGTTCGGCTTTGTGATGGGGCAAGTGTTTGGAGCGTGGCTGGCCGGAGCCTCTTAATGAGAGCGGGCATTATATATATGCAAATCCTCTTTTTCAGTCCTCACACTTTCACTCCTAAAATAAAAAGCACTCATTGCCATTGAAAATCTTAAGGATTCAATTAATTTCTAACGATTAATATGGTAACCTCTGAACAGCCCCTTACCTTCTTACCAAGCTGTTCGGAATTTGAATTTTGGATACGCCACCTCTTCCCACTTGTTTTCGCTTGTGCGGGCTTTTTTTTCATTTGGGGCGATAAACATTGACAAGCCGTATAGAAAGGGGGAAAAAACGTTGGCCTTGGCCCCAAGATTTTTTAAAATCTTACATAATTGGCCTCCCAAAAGAATATTAATATTTAATAGAGAGAGACTTTGCTGGGAAAGGGAGAAAGAAAAAAAGTTAGGGGAAGAGATCGAAGGAGAGTACCTCCAGCTACTGGTATATGTGGTGTCTTGGCTGCTGCTGCTTCTGCTCTTGTTATTTCCTCACCTTTGCTCGTTCTTGTTCTTACTGTATTCATTGCCCTGTCCGTTTTATGCAAACCATATATATATATAGATCCTCTCAGGCTCCACAACCTAAAAAAAAAACAGAGGAAAGAGTCCGGATCGCATGAGGCACCTTCTTGGAGTCCCATTGGGAAAGTGCCACCTAACCCATATCCCAACCCCCGGGTCATGCTTACTATATCGAGCATGGAGCATAAGTAGAATGCGTGGAACTTTATTATGGGGTCCCACTTATTGATAATCTCCACTTACCAAAATAAATATGATTATCTCCAATAACATATAACTATATCATTTTATTCTTGTATGATTTGTTCTCACCATCACCACAACATTGAACACATGATTAATGCATGACATTTTGCTAATTACTTAGTAGTTATGTGCTCAATCTTAAAATGGAACCAATGTTAAAATAATTGAAGAATTCATCTCAGGATGCGCAACTTGTTTGCAATGAGCATTGCAGTAGGGCCAACGTAAATGAAAAAAAAAAAAATATCCAAGTCGCTCAACTTACATAGAAATATATAATATCACCAAATTTCACTTAGATATGCTTACGCTCACCATGGTAGATCTTAAAATATTAATGAAAGTTTCTAAACCATTGGAAGTCCGAACATCTATTTCAAATAGGTTTTGGTCTTACCAAACGGGCTATTTTGAAAACATCTATTTAAAACCGCCCCATTTGATTATGATATAGATCTTATTTTATGAGCATAAACTTATCTATGTGAAATTTGGTGATATTATATATTTCTATGTAAGTTGAGCGACTTGGATTTTTTTCTTTTATTTTTTTCATTTAGGTTGGCCCTACTGTAGTGTTCATTACAAACAAGTTGCGCATCTTGATATGAGTTCTTAAATTATTTTAATGTTAGTTTCATTGGAAGATTGAGCACATAACTAATAAGTAGTTAGCAATTTAGGGGTGCATGGCCGGCGGCTCGAGCAGTTATTGGGCGATTAGGCAGTTTTGTTTTATGGCAGTTTGTAAAAAGTGGAAACTGTAACTGCCCAAAGTATAGGCGGTTTGGGCGGTTTTTTTAGCCGGCGACTTAGGCGATATGCTGGGCGGTTTGGTATTTGTACCTATTTCTCTTTTTTTTTTATTTTTATTTTTAATAGAATGTAACTAAAGTTTCAAAGTACTTAACATAAAGAATAAAAATTAAACATGATTTTTAATAAAAGTCAATAATCAGTAATAAACAAAATTTTCAGCTAAGTATACCAACGTAAAATTAAAGTCCAAAGGCATCACCAAAATTAAAAAATACGATCACTTATATAATCTAACGTCCAAAAGTCAAAATTCTAATAAAGAAACATCTAAATTCAAAAATTCAATGTCTAAATTTCAATAAATAAACCTCAAATTTTCAAAATTCAATGTCCAAATGCTAAAAGAAATTCAAAATCTAAACTTCAAGTTCGTAAAGATCGATATATAATTTGAAGCAATCCTGCAAAAAAAAAAAACCCATAGTTTGAATAATAATTGATAAAAGATAATAAACATCAATGCTTAGTTTAGTGATAAAATTGTAAGGTCGTCAAACTGTCATACAATATAATCTAGACTTGTATTGGAGTTGCACTAGGATCATGAGGAGTTGCACTTGTATTGTTTTTTTTTTTTTTTTTAATGATGAGCGGGTAGGGCGGTTTGAAACCGCCTATTCAAATGTCAAACCACAAGCGCCCGCTCATTAGTACGGATTGAAACCGCCCCGCCAGCCTAAAGGCGGTTTTGACATATATCCACTTGTACCGGGGCGGGGTGGAGCGGAGCGGGCGGGTTGGCGGGTTACGGTTATTTTTGTGCAGCCCTAGTTAGCATAATGTCATGCATTAATCATGTGTTCAATGTTGTGGTGATGGTGAGAACAAATCATACAAGAATGAAATTATATAGTTATATGTTACTGGAGATAATCATATTTATTCCGGTAAGTGGAGATTATCAATAAGTGGGACCCCATAATAAAGTTCCACGCATTCTACTTATGCTCCATGCTCGATATAGTAAGCATGACCCGGGGGTTGGGATATGGGTTAGGTGGCACTTTCCCAATGGGACTCCAAGAAGGTGCCTCATGCGATCCGGACTCTTTCCTCTTTTTTTTCTATAGGTCGTCGAACGGAAGAAGAAGATAAAAGGATAAGAGTAAGAACAGGAAGCAGCAAAGCTGAGGAAATAACAAGAGCAGAAGCAGCAGCAGCCGCCGCCATGACACCACATAAACCAATGGCTGGAGGTACTCTCCCTCTCTTCCCCTACCTTTTTTCTTTCTCCCTTTCCCCGCAAGGTCTCTCTCTATTAAATATTAATATTTTTTTGGGATGCCTATTCTGTAAGATTTTCAAAAAGCCTTGGGGCCAGGGAAGGACTGAGGCACAAGCATATGGCTCCTTAAATCACGGTGTGTTTTAAAAAATTCAATAACAGTCGTGAATCAGCCCTCGAAATCCATATGAAAATTCTATGTTTGCTCCCAAAGCGATACTATTTAGTAAGGTCCGCACCCCTCAAACGAAAATCTTGAGTCCGCCGCTGCTTGGGGTCATGGCCAACGTTTTGTTTTTTTTTTTTTTTTTTTTTTTTTTTTTCTACATGGCGTGTCAATATTTATCAGTGGCTGATGTTTTAATATAGCCTATGTTTTGATGTGGAAAGTATCATCCAAAAACACTTGCCCAAGCCTTCAGAGTTGGGAGTATTCTACTAACTGTTTTTTACTTATTTATTGAATTGAAATTCCTAGGTATTCTACAGATAAAATTGAAGAAACTATCCGCACATGTGATTTGGCTCACATGTGATTGATCAAATACAGGTGGGACCCAATCTTAGAATTGGCGCCCCTCACAATAGTCACAATATTAGAGTAAATGTTGTGGAGTGTCGTTTTTCTTTTAAACATATGCCGCCTCTTTTCGCTTTTGTGGGCTGCTTCTGTCCTTCCCACTTGAATTGGCTACCTTTTCGTGTGTATGTGTGCTCTTTCTTGAGTCCCGTCTCCCTCGACTGGGGTAAAAAAAAATAAGAGAGACACAGAGTAAGCTTGAGCTTGGCTGGTTCAATGTTTTTAAATATGCGTTTTATATATGTAATAACGCATTTCATATGGAGCCCACATTTATGAAAGTCCTTGTTTCCAATCGATATTGAAATTGCAAAAACAGAAACTGTTTGCTGACAATTCCAACATTTTGAAATGCTAAAATGTTACAAGACTTGGATTAGTTATTGCACGCAGGCTAGAGAACCTAGCAACATAAAAAGACTTGGGATTAAAATAGGGAAAACAAAATGGCTTTGGGGTTCTGAATACAATTCAGTGTTCCTGGAGTCATGTTGCGTTAAACCACATATTAGAAGAGGGTTAATAAGTTAATCACGTACAGACCTAATTGCATTAAACCACATATTAGAAGAAGGTTAATAAGTTAATCGTGTCATATCACATACCATTGTTTGTTCCAGATTTTGTTTTTGGGCTTTTATGGTCTCAATGTTAACCAATAACATTGAGAGATTTGAGACTTTTGGGGATTTTTGTGGATATTATGAGAATAACCTCTCTAATATTAAAATAATAAGATAAAGTAATGTTCCCTTAAAATATCATGATACTAAGCATGTATTGTTGCCACTGCCTGATTACTTCTTTGTAAGAACTACTGCGCTTTCTCCCTTTTCTCGAGCTTTAACCATCCACTTGGGCCCATTAGATTTCCAATGTCTCCCACAGGCTTCCTGGAAGTAAGATGTGTGGAACTCCACCATGGGTCAACTATTGATAATCCGGATCATTCAAGATTAATATCATTTCTTCCAGTGACATATCCAGAAATCTCACTTCAATAAGAATTGGTCCCACCATAAGATTCAACGTAAAACTGATAAGTGATTAGCACACTATTTTACATAATTAATTATACTTGTTAACTATATTCTTACTGGAGGATATCGCATTCAATTTGAACCGTCCATATTATCAATAGGATGGGACCCATGGTAAAGTTTCACACAATCCACTCCCAAAATATGTGGGAGATGAAGATTTAGACGAGCAGAATTAGGATGTAAGCATTGTGTTGCCATTGTGAAAGAGAAAACTCTTGTGGGGCTAGTGACCGAGCCAGGAGTTTTTCGTGGGGGATAGTGGATCAATAATGTAAGCAGAATAATTGAGCACAAAAAAGGAAGAAATTTGAGGAAAAAATTAAAAATTAACAATTAACATAGAATCATGTTTCAACCCAATTTTACCCATAAACTATTGATTAGATTACCCAAAAAATGATAAACTTTTATTGTCCTCCACCTACACCCATTGACATTTAATAATGGGTCAAGAAGTTGAGAAGAAATACAAATTGCATGATTTTAGGATATTTACTTGTGAGCACATGATACGGTTAAAAAAGTATAAATTAAACTCATGAAAACATAATTTGTGGTTGATGATGCTCACAAAAGTTCTTAATCTTTTGTCCATTAGTCGTTTAATGTTTAAATCTTCTATTATAGCTGTCTGAAGATTTCTTACTAATTATATTATATCAAATTTAGTTTAGATTTAAATAAATTTTAAAACTCAATATGATCAGGACTTAAATAGGAAAATGTTCAAAATCTTTTGATTATTAGTGCCAAACTTGAGAGGATATGGATTTTAGACTTTATAAATGGCGAATAAATAAAGAAAAAAAGGAAGAAGGAGAAGCAAACACACTATGGGTTTGTGGTTGCATAAAGAGAAGAATAAAATAAGGAAATCATTGATGAGTTGTCTTTTGGACAAGAAGCAAAAGACCAAATTGCCCCCAGTGTGTTTGAAGTACTACTTTTTAATAAGAAAAAATAAAAAAAGTTCATGAGGGGCAAACAAGAGAGAAAGAAGGTTAAGGAGGGGCAAAAAACATAAGACCAAAATGCTTCTCTTATCATGAAGAAATACAAAGGTTGAGGAGGGACTACTTGGTTCCATCCCTGGGGGTGGGGGGCTGGGGGCATTGCCTTTTGAATTATCATTTATGTAAAGCAGTTTTATGAAATTTAGGAATACAAATCGCGTGCATTCCCCACAAAGGAATACAAATCAAAACAACTTTAGTTTAAAAAATTCAACAACAAAACCAGTTTCCATTAGAAGATTTAGAAAATGGCCCCTTCAAAACGAAGAAAGACGTTCATGTACCTAAGTGTCCCCCTCCCATGGGGAGGGATGGATGTGCAGATGAATATTTCCTAAATGAATGTCATTTTCTTTAGTGACACATCATCAAATCTTTCTTCAAATTGAATTGGTTCCACTATGAGATTGAGTACATAACTCAATAAATAATTAGCTATTAATCTTGAGTTCATTGAAGTAATCAATTTTACACTAGAACCGTCTCACACTGTAGTAAACTTTGAGGATCTCTTTCCGGGGGAGATTGTATTCAATTTTCAGTAAGTGGGACCCAAGGTAAAGTCCCACACATTCCCCTTATAGGAAGCGTGTGGGAGGTACTCAGGGGATCCGACACTCAAAATAGTAAGAATGACGTGGATATGGGTTAGGTGGCCCTCTCCCAATGGGACTCGAAGAGCCCTCTCCTAATGGGACTCGAAGAGCCTAAGGATATAGAGTTGTTATAATTTAGAACATGGGAAACGCAGTCAGTCTCCTCTCATTGGAGAAAACGAAGAGGACTAGTTAGAAGAAAGAGAGGCAAGGAGAAGAAGAGGAATGGATGGAAGGGACGAGAGGAAAAGAAGAGGAATGAAACAGCCTTTTGAAGAAAGGTGATTAGAATGGTCCGCGTATATGCCGTATATGCAATGTGATGAATACATGAGTCCTGCACAATAAAATTATAAGTCAAGGTACTATTTCTCTTTTTTCATCTTTTTTTTTTTTTTTTCTCTTGCGAGGCTCTTCTTTATATTGATATTCTTCTGGGGGCTCTTGCTTAAGAATTATAAGAACTTTAGGGGCCAACTTTAAGGTGCCATGGCTGTTGTCTTAGTAAGGAAAGTGACATTTAGAAGAAAATTGTCAAAGATGTGCAAGCCTTCTGAGTTTGGAGTCTTCTACTAGCCAGACCCTTTTTTTTTATTGAATTGAATTTCTTAGGTATTCTACTACTTCGAAACTATCCCCTTATCTGATGGGACCCACATGTGATCATACATGGGTGGGGCCCAATCGAATAATAGATGCCCCTCACATAGTCACATTAGTTGCTCTGCCGAGAGGTTTGGAATTGGAACCTCTTAATTTTGTGAAACGGTTTTTTTTTTTTTTTTTTCTTCTTCTTCTAGTGAAAATGATTTTCCTATACTAGACTAGATCAAAATAGATCTACGCCGTCCATTATCTCACCCCACAATTGAGGGTCCGTGATTTTCCTTTGATTGTGCAGAGTGAAACCAATATGATCGATCCATTAGTACCCAATCAACGGTTTCCAGAACAATCCTATAGTTTAGCTAGTTCATTAGAAATCAATTCATATCTAGCTAAGGTACCACGAATGGAATTCATGGATGGAAGGGTTGTAAGACAAACGGGGTATAGTTGGAGAAAATTCATCTTCTTGTTAGAGAAAAATTATTCACTTTCCTTTGTGGGGAAATTCATCTTCTTTCCAATATGATAAGAAAAACCCCTTATCATGAAAATTCATTTTAAAGAATTGTCTTGTTATGTATTTAGATCATTATCATCGCCATTACCCACAACAATCATATATTCAAATATTCTGAAAAATAAGAAATAAGCCACTAAAAATGTCTTATGTTCTTTCAAAATTCATCAAGTTATAGATATCATTATAACACAATGCAATATATTGCATCTGGTATGCAAGACGTGTGTAATTGTAAAGCATCAAATCAATAGACGATAAAATATAAGGAGTTATGATGGTATTTTACCTTTAGTGGATTGGTAGGGAATGTTTTTTACTTTATTTTTATTTATTTTTTTGCATAAAAAGTAAGTATTTTTGGTCTTTTAGTAGAGAAAGAAGATTGACTTTTTTTACTTTTTTTTTTTCTTAAAAGAAAGAGAAAACTTTTAAAATATATACTTTTGATGTGACATTTTTAAAAAAAAAATGAGACTTTACATTACTTTTACTAACCTAGTAAATTGTCAAACGGATATATATTTACGTTATTTTTACTAACCTAGAAAATTGCCAAACGGATATATATATATATATATATATATATGTAATTGTACACTTTTTATATGCATTGAGGATGTTGGTTTCTCTCACATAACGCTATGAATTTGCCTTTCCTGCAGGAAATATATTCTTTATGGATGACAAAGAAATAATTATTGTGGAGAAGAAGACATTAGCCCAAGATACATGGCGTAAAAGAACTCATGGGGTTTTAAAAAATGTACAGTGGTCAGATCTCCCCATGGATCTTCTAATGTTGGTCACAGAGCGCTTGACTCCGGCAGATCATGTTCGTATGTCTATTACTTGCAAGTCATGGCAATGTACTGCCCCATCAATCTTGTTTTCCAAGATCCCAGTCCTCTTGTTCATAAAAAATCATACTAGCAACTTCTTTGATCCATCATCTAAGAAGAAGCATGTTACCTACATCCCAGAACTATTAGATGCAAAATTCCATTATTCAAAAGGTGGTTGGTTGCTGCTGTCTCTGAAAACTGATCAGTCGCAATTTGTTTTCTTTAACCCCTTAACCAATGAGAAGATCAACCAACCCAACTTCTACCCTACTACATCATACAAATATGGATGCACACCAGGCGCTTTTGCAGTATCATTTTCATCACCACCTACTTCTCAAGACTGCATTGTCCCCAACTTTCTCTTAAGGGAGAGGTTGCGGGTTCGAATCCTGGGGAGGCCCCCTGGGTCGCTTTGGCACCAGGGACAAATGCATGATTAGGGAGCGAAGCTCCTGAAGTGTATACAATAGGCCCGGGGCCCTGGGCCCCGCCTATCCCCTGTGGGGGTACTGTAAGGTCGCTCACGTAGCACTTACTGCCCTTACAAAAAGGCCGGTAGCTCAGTGGTACCAGGACTCTCCCCAACTTTCTCTTAAGGGAGAGGTTGCGGGTTCGAGTCCTGGGGAGGCCCCCTGGGTCGCTTTGGCACCAGGGACAGATGCATGATTAGGGAGCGAGACTCCTGAAGTGTATACAATAGGCCCGGGGCCCTGGGCCCCGCCTATCTCCTGTGGGGGTACTGTAAGGTCGCTCACGTAGCACTTACTGCCCTTACAAGGTACTTTAGCCATCATAAGTTTCTCCAAAAAGACTACTGGGATCCTAACTATTGAAAAAACGAGACTTATGTCTTTATGTAAGCACTATGATTGTTATTTAGTGGAGTCCCAAGGAGAGATTTTATCAATCTTTTGTTGTGACGATCAAACTAGAGTCTTTCAGCTGGATCGGAACGTGGCCTTTAAGGGTCTGCTTGAGGAGCAATGGATCAAGTTGGAGAGCTTACAAGATAATATGTTGTATCTCGATCGATTAATATCTCTATCTACAGTAGTGAAAGGAAAGGGCAATATGATATATTTTCCTACATTTGAAAGAGGCTGCAATGATCTCGAAGAACCTGAGAGACGGATTTGGATTGACCTGAACTGCATTAAAGACCAAGTGAGAAGACAAACCCTTTGATTTTATTTGAGTCTTGGGAAAGGCACTTGCAACTTGCACTTTTCTTGGAGTGTCCAAGGAGTTTAGACATTTATGTCAAATTTTATATGAATATAAAATATAAAATTTGTTATCTTTTAAAAGTTTTTCTTCAATTTTGTTAGTATGTCACAACTCACAAGGCACTCAATAACCAAGTATATCTAACATATTCAAAGGGGGACCTACATATATGCTCCGCCCTCATGAGGCGTGGGTTCGCTGTCGAAACTTATAAGAAAATTCTGGGTTTGCTTCTTCAATTAATATGAAAATCATAGGTTCGCTCCCAAAACCTGCATGATAATTTGGAATTTGGACCCACAACCTAACTACTTATTTCTATAGTTAGTTGTCATTCTTCAAAAAAAAATTACAAAGACGGAAATGAAACCTTTACCTTGTAGGTTGTAACATTCACATCCATACAACATAATCAAATGGGTCGAAAGATCTAAAATTAAAATCCATATACCGAATTGAACTTAAATGTTAAAGTTAAAATATTTACGAAATCTATACATACTCACCTTTTATTGATTTGAATTAAGAAATTGAAATTGAGTTCTCCAATCAATTGAAGCTTACCTTGTGATTGCATCAACAAGTGGCTGGCCTTTATAATATCAGTCTATCTTAGTCCTTAATTTAAGGGCCTCAAAATGTTTTAAGAGTGCCAATTTTAAATTTAGTCAATTTACCAATCCGGTGTCAAATTGAGATCTATTCTAAATCATAAATCATGGTATGAATGTCTATGTGATAGGAATCAGATTGATCCTAGGTGGATCCCCCTATCAAAGTAGAAAGTGATGCTCTCGATGATCTAAATAATTAAAACAATAAATACTTCTGGTATCTTAAGATTATCCAATGATATAGATGGTACAATCATATTATTCCACATGTATGTCGGGTTGCAAACGAGTATCCGATTACCTGGAAATTCCGACCCGAAAAAAACCAGATCTGCAACCTATTTTAGGTTCCGATTTATAAACGGATCCGGATCTAAAAGCTAATTTAGGTTCCGATTGATAAACAAGTCCAGTTTCGGGTCCATATAGGTTCTAACACAGGATCCGGCATATGAGCCTTTGATATTACAAATTGTACCTCAAAATCAACTTTTTTTAGACTTTTTTATGTATAATATTAAAGGTAGTAGATTTGATACACTGTTATAAGCTTAAGCTTAATTATATGCTTATTTTAAGAAAAAAGAAGAATAAAGAGAAATTAGAATTGATTTTGAAACTAGATTCTAGTCCTTTAGGTGGACTCAGTTCCGGAATCGAATCTGAGTTTTCCTGTTGAAACCAGGTATGGAACCGTTATTTAGAAACGGGTCCGGGTCCAGGTCCACTATGGTTTTCATCAGTAACCGTTCCGTTTGCAACTCTACATGTATGGTGGATGAGACACTGTAAAATCAACCCACAAGCGAACAAAAATCCAAGAACGGGCTTCTCAATGTACAGTCAAGTCCTAAATCTATATCCATGTGAAAAATGAAAAACCTATATAGCACTCAATGTTATGAGATATGGATCTTGGATGGATGCCTACTTAAGATGAATTATAGTTAGAATTAGGGTTCCTCAATTTTGTGGGTACTTTGCCTATAAATAGGCTCTCTCCTTTGTATTTGTACATAGATAATGAAATGATGAAAAACTCTCTCTCTCTTCTCCCTCTAATCTTCTTTCCCTTGGTCTCTCCTTTTTATAACATGTTATCAACACGAAAGAAAAAAAAAATCAAGCAAAGCCTACCTCGGCTTGCGTGCGTTTTGAGTGGAAGAAAATCAATCTGCTGCATTGCCTTTGCTGCATCATCTTGCCGATCCACCTCCAACAAATCAGTTGAGAGAGAGTTTGATAGACCACGTGCAACAAACCAAAGGCTGCCGCGGTTTGCACGTTGCTGCACCTTGCTCCATTCATCTTGGTGTTCACACAACAAGAACAAAAAAAAAAAAAAAACCAAAGGCCTACCATGGTTTGACCTCTGCCTCGGTTTGCACACAACAAGAAGAAAACCAAAATCATCGTCACGGTTTGACCACTTCCACCCTCTCATCTCGGGACGCCCAGCCAGAAAATTCCAACAGTCAAATTTTTTTTTGGACTGCAATTAAGGTAAGTAGTATCTAAATCATAGTTAAAATTAATTTATTAGAATGCATGAAACCAGTTTATAATACTTATTTATAGTATTCATAGTGTTTTTTTGTTACTGATCATCCTTTTGCATGTTTTATTTGTTTATTTATTTTTTATTTATCAATATTATGAATGGATCACAAAATAGGACTAGAAATTCTAAAACTGAACCTAAAGTTCACAAATCTATGAACCAGCAGTCCTAGAAGTTTGAATACTGATATGAACCTGTAGATTTATATCCGTAAATCAAAACCTGAAGTTTTTGATTCAAAAGTCCAAATACATTATACGGCCATACAATTAAATATGAAAAAATTTTTTGACAAAACCAGAAGTTTTGATCATTTGTTAGAACCAGAAGTTCAACCTGGAGATTTGACAGAACCTGCAGTTCTAATCTCATGTGTTATGAACCTTAAGTTCCAAATCAAGCCTGAAATCTTGACAGAACTAGCAGTTCTGATTCTCAAAATTATGAACCTGAAGTTCTAAATCAAGCTTGAAGTCTTGATAGAACCAGCAGTTCTGATTCTCAAAGTTGTGAACCTGATGTTCTAACTTTTCTTTCACCAAATTTTTTTTTTTAAATTCCCTCCTTAATTACTTATGATGTTAATATTTAATTTTTTTTCTTTTCCTTTTACTTTATTGATTATTTACATACGGTTAACTTAATATATATTTCTTATTACAGTTCTTGCATAATGTCAAATCTGGCTAAACTTGACTTTAAAACACTTAACATAAATGAGTACAATTACTTATCTTGGCAACTGGATGCTAAAATCCACTTTCAATCCAAGAAATTGGGAGAGACCATAAAGGAATGTAACAAGATGTCTCTAGAGGAAAAGGCGTTAGCCCTCATCTTCCTGCATCATCACATACATGCGGCCTCAAAAATGAATATCTTATTAAGGAAGACCCAGCAGGCTTATGAAAATCCCTGAAGGATAGATATGATCACCAGAGGATGGTCATACTACCAGCTACCCAGAATGAAAGGTTAAACCTGAGGTTACAGGATTATAAAACAGTATCTGAATACAACTATGACCTATTCAATATTGTTTCCAAATTAAGATTATGTGGTGAAAAGGTTTCGGAGGAGGCAGATGCTGGAGAAAACGTTATCCACTTTTCATGCCTCGAATATGCTCCTGCAGCAGCAGTATCGAGAGCGACGTTTCTCCAAATATTCAGAACTTATCTCATGTCTCCTAGTCGCTGAAGAGAATTCCTTAGTATTGATGAAAAATCATAACTCCAGACAAACTGAATCTTTGGCAGTTCTTGAAGCAAATGCCAATCTTAGCTCAAATAGAGGCAGAGGTAGGGGGAATGGCGGACATAAATCCTCCAGTAGAGGTGGACGACATAACTCCTCCAGGTGAGGTGGTTTTAAAAGCCATCCGCCAAAATTCAAAAATCACCAGAAGTGGTCTGGCCCTCAGCATAAGAACAACCAGACTCCACCTGCAAATCCTTCCTATCGTTCTGATGACACGTGCCACAGATGTGGAAGAAGTGGGCATTGGTCACGCACTTGGCGTGCACCAAAGGAAATGGTGGAACAATACAAAGAATACAAGGCCTCTGTTCATTCAACAGAGACAAATGATCTAGAAGGCTGGAATTTGGATATAATGACATCAGAGAGGTGTCCAATTAACATTACAAACTTGGAGACTCGTGACTTCTTTAAGGATGAAGATAACCAAAATCTGAAAAATGCGACATTTAATAATCTTTTGGGAGCACCCCTGGCATGGTCTAGAAGACCTATGATTCTTTGAACATCATTAAACTTAGATTTTTTTTTTTTAGTTTATTTAAGATGCAGGTTTCTTTCTTAGACTTTTCTATTTTGATAAAACTTCATTAACGTCCTAATTTTGGTGAATGTTTTTTTTTTATTATTTTAATCATGTGATTGCATAGTTATGATGTTTTTTATTTATTTATTTTGTTTAAGGTATGGATCATGGAACTGAGGACAATCTTTGTTTGGTAGATAGTGCCACAACACACACCATTCTGAAAAATCAAAAAATTTTTTTTCGAAATTGATGTTCATTCCAAGAAAAGTTTCCACCATAGCTAGACCTGTGCAGATAATTGAAGGCACCGAAAGAGCCCATATGATGTTACCTAATGGTACTCATCTATTCATTAAAGATGATTTGTTCTCAAGAAGTTCCCGAAGAAACTTGATTAGTTTCAAAGACATCAGAATGAATGGGTACCACATTGAGACTATAAGTAAAGGTAACAATGAATACTTATGCATCATTACTAGTATTGGAAGCCAGAAGTAAATACTAGAAAAACTAAGTACACTCTCCTCAAGAGTTATATTACTCGACAATCTCCAATGTTGAATCACATTCGGTTATGAGCAAAACAATAAAGTTAAGCCCGAAACTTAAACTAAGCCCAAAGCTAAGTGATCCTAAGACGTTACTGCTTTACATGATAGATTAGGTCACCCTGGGGTTACTATGTTGAGAAAAATCATAGATAACTCTTTTAGGCATTCCTTTAGAGAATCATCAATTGACCATATGTAGTAGGTACTTATATACCCCATGTTCACAAGGAAAATTGATCACCCGACCCCCTCTTACTAAAGTTGTATCCGAATCCTCATCCTTTCTACAAAGGATACAAAGTGATATTTGTGGACCCATCAATCCCTTTAGTGGACCTTTTAAGTATTTTATGGTTTTGATCGATGCCTCTACCCGTTGGTCAGATGTTTACCTACTTTTAACTATAAACGTAGCATTTGCCCGCCTATTAACTCAAATAATTAAATTGAGAGCTCACTTCCCTGATTATCCCATTAAGTCTATAAGACTTGATAATGCAGACGAATTTACATCACAGGTTTTTGATAATTTTTGTTCGTCTCTAGGAATTGTAGTCTAACATCCTGTCCCCCATGTACACACCCAGAATGGCTTATCTGAATCCATGATTAAGCGCATCCAACTTATTTCTAGGACTCTGCTGATGCAGTCCAAATTACCAGTTAGTGCTTAGGGACATGCTGTGTTGCATGCAACAATGTTAATTCGACTTCGGCCCATAGCCTATCATCAATATTCTTCTACACAACTTATATCAGGATATCAACCCAATACTTCTCACTTGCACAAGTTTAGTTGTGCAATTCAAGTCCCAATACCATCTCTTAAGCGTACTAAGATGGAACCACAACGTAGATTGGGAATATATGTAGGTTATGACTCTCCTTCGATTATTCGATATCTAGAACCAAGGACAAGAGTTTTCATGTGTCAATTCGATGAGACTGCTGAAGAACGTATTGTTCATGTAGAACAACACGTTCCTAAAGAATGCTCGTTTTCCCGTTTGTCAATTCGATGAGACAAAATTCCCACTGTTAGGGAGAGATAAGATAGTTCCTGAAGAACGTATTGTTCATGTAGAACAACACGTTCCTAAAGAACAGCAAAAATTAACATGGAATACTTCCACTTTATCTCATCTGGATCCACGAACTTCGGAATGTGAGAATGAAGTACGGAGAATTGTACACTTGCAAGAAATTGCAAACAGATTACCTGATGCATTTAACGATGCAGCAAAAGTGAAAAGTCACATATGCCAGTTATGAATACACCTACCAGGATTAATATCCCTGTAGGACGAAGTCAAAATACGGCAGCAAAAGAATCTGCGATACGCCAGAAGCATGGCAAACCTATAGGTTCAAAGGACTCCTCGAAAAAGAAGAAATGAGCAATCATCATCATATCATCTGGAAAATGCATGTAACGATCCTGAAAAGGTTCCTCCTGAAGCGGCACATAATGCTCCTAAAGAGGTTATGGCAAAGTCCGTTCTCTCTAAAATAATAGAAGTCCTTGGTGAGACTTTGGAAGCCCCTGAAGAGGCATTGGTACCAAAAAATGAAGAGATTTCTATACTTTAAAATTATTCAAGAGAGAGATGGAATAGAAATTAGATTATCATCGATGATGCATTTGCATATGTGGTAGCTACACAAATATCAAAGGAAAATGATGATGATGATTAGGACATAAAACCACATTCTTTAAATGAATGTCGACAAAGAAAGGATTGGCCACAATGGAAAAGTACAATCAAAATAGAGTTAGTGTCTCTCAACAAACGTAGTGTGTTCGAACCTATAGTACAAACCCCAAAAGATATTAACCATATAGGTTACAAGTGGGTATTTGTAAGAAAAAGGAATGAGCTGAATGAAATTACTAGTTATAAGGCACGATTAGTGGCACAAGGTTTCCTGTAGAAACCCGGGATTGATTATGAGGAAACATACTCCCCCGTTAGAGGAAACATATTGTCACGTCCCCCGAACCCGATTAAAGAAATAACCGGATCCGGAGAGTGAATTTTTAGGACTAATTAAAAATTTTGTCCTTTGGGCCCACGGATCGTAGTCCGCGGTGAGGATTATACATTTCATGCCTCTTTTCAATTCATTAAATACTGAGTTCATAAAACTCTATACACATGGTAATCTGAACAGGGGATAATATCTCATCAATATATAATTAAAGTTGACAGAAAGAGATAAAACATCTAGAATTCAAGTTAATTATTACATTGGCCATCCCAAATAACTAAGGCCAATAAAAGGAATCAAATCAATGAGTTTTAAAAAGTTCCAACGAGGGAAAATAAAGAATAAAGAATCTAAGATTAATTCCCCGTGACTCTCTCCTGTGCCGGGCAATGATGACGCTACTCTACTTCATCGGCACGCCACTCCCGTGCCTCCTCGACTGGTTGGAGATCCTCTGGGATCTCCTCACCTGCCTGCTCCTCGTAGAGGTAGGCATCACCTGATGTGTCTGCATACCAAGGAAATAAAGTCAACAACATGTCGAGCAATAGATAAGCAAAACATATTAAATATGACATGTATCAAATACCGAATAATACAGGTAATTATCATGAGAATGCAATGATAGCAAGTCTAGGCATAAAGCGAGAATATGTATAAGTGGAGTCAATAGCAAGAATTCCTAACAATCATCTAACAATAACCACTATCCATGCAATGCAAAACAAGAACAAGACAAGAGGGAGACTCCGAGGATGTCTTATGCCACCTCCCGGGGTACCAGTAACAATTCATACAAGTCCGTACAAGTACAAGACTACTGATACCAAAGTCCGGCTCCAGTAGGATCCTAGCTCCCGGTCCTGGGAATAGCAGCACGGTCCAATGCCCGCTCCAAGCTATTCTACACCATGGATGCCGTCTTACGCCGACTGCCCATCCCCGACAACCGAGTAACCGGTTCGTCGTTTTAAACCCCATACTGCAGATGGCCATGATATGCAAACAAATCCTAAAGCGGTTCTGACACGAGGACAAACAAGACAAGCAAGTCTGGCTAGTTCCAATGTACAAGACAAGATCCTGGGGTTATCTCATCAAAACAATACAAGATTTCCAACACGTGATAACCCCCTTTCATTTCTAGCCAGTCAAGTTTATCATACAAGACAAGGTTCCTACGATACATTCTAAGTCAGGTCCAAGTCCTAATTCTATAAGAATCTATGTTTCATCTTTAATTAGGTATTTTATGTCAAGAGTGTACAAGGTAAATTTACAACGGATACGATTCATGAATCAAAAAGAAGTTACAATCCATTCCTAGGTAAAATGTTGTCATCCCTGTATCCAACATATCCTAACAGAGTACATAGGGAATTCGGATCGACAATGCTACGAGGGAAATCCCTTGGTGTACAATAATGTAAGGCATTGGTCGTTTCAGTTTCCATATGCAATCGGTTACAATACACGTAATACCCGAATACCTAGACAACCATCGAATTCACACCAAGCCACGTGATTCGATTTAATTCTCATTTATGGTCAAGTGATATTAGGTTCATGGTTTCCAACATCTAAGGCCCAAATCTGAGTTTTAGTTTCCATCCAAAAGAAACAAGGCATGTTTAGTTCCATTAGGGTAGCCCGCGGTTGACCAACAAGGTGTCCTCGGTCGACCTGCTGCACAGACACGGTCGACCGGCCAAATGGCTCGGTCGACCGGCTGCACAGACGCGGTCGACCGGCCAAAGGGCTCGGTCGACCGGCCAGGTGGGCCCGGTCCACCTACAGAGGCCTGCGAAACCAGCTCTCTGGTTTTCTAACCGGAACCTTTTCCGGCTCATGGGTAGTGTCCCCGGTCGACCGGCTGAAGGGGCCCGGTCGACCGGTCAGTTAGCGCGGTCGACCGGCCAAAGCCGCGGTCGACCGGCCTGCACGGGAAACGCGAGTTCAGAGAGTTTTTCTGAACTGTTCCGAACCCAATCTGTCTCCTTCTCTTTTCAGACCTTTCCAGATGCCATTTCTACATCAGAAGAGCCTCCTGCTCTCTCCAAAACTCCATTCCAACCTCATTCCACACCATGCATTCTATTACCCCCAATTTTACCAATTCCATTCAATTACAAGATTCTAACCTAATATACATTTCTCAAATTAAACAGGAACATGCTTGGAATTAAAAGGGTTAATCTACAGAATGTGTACAACAGTCAAATATAACAACAAGCATGTTTAATATGTAATTGCGAATCTACTTGCCTCAACCGGAAGAATATCAGAAATGGTTGACTTTCGAGGAGAAGCCTTTCTACCCCCAAATCACAAATCTAATCTGACAGAACGAAACCTAACATACCAGGAATAACATTGGAAAGAAAATAATTCAGATCTAACCTAAATCTACCCAAAAGGAAGATTAAAGAAAATATGAAAAAGAGAGGAAGCTTACCGGAAGTTGTACCGGAAGAAAGAGGGGAGGAAGAGATTGAGATCTACCGGATCAGATCTTCGAAAGGAGCTTTCTTGGGTGGAGTTCTGGCTTGAGGAAGAAAGAAGAAGAAACTGAGCTGCTGTTTGTTCTTCGTTGCAGAGAATAGAATAAGAGATTAGGGTTTGGCATCGATTAAGAAGAAGAGGGAGGGGAAAAAGACTTAATTACCCCTTAAGTGGGCCCGGTAAAGAATGGGCTACTTGAAGGTCTTCTGATCATCGGATCGCGACGAGTCAAGAGGCAAAACTGATCTATTCGACGAGATCTTTCCAACGAACCCAAAAATCACTGCGTTTGGAATATTTCGGAAAACACTCAATTTTCCATAAATTGCAAACTACCCCCCTTGCTATGATCAAACGGACTCCGAATCGCATGAAACTTCGCAGATACTATTATAATACTAAAAGAAACTCGCTCAAAATCTAAACTCACTTAAATATCTAAATACAATTAATTAAAATAAATATGCATTTAAACGGGTCAGGTCGGATATTGGGCCCAAACTGACCCAGTAAGGTCACGGACCTTACACATACTCCCCCGTTATGGATATAACAACATTCATATATTTGATAAGTTTATCAGTTTTCTCAAAATCGATAAATGAGATCATGGATGTTGTAACTACTTACTTATATGGGGATTTAGACACAGAAATTCACATGAAAATCCCAGAAGGTTTTCCTTTGCTTGAAGCAAAGCAAAGGAGTACGTACTCAATCTAATTAAGGCGATCATTGTACGGCCTGAAGCAATCCAGAAGAATGTGGTACAATCGTCTTAGTGAATACTTGTCTAAAAAGAGGTATGAAAACGATCTCATTTGCCCGTGTCTATTTATAAAGAAATTCTTGAAGGGATTTACAATATTAACAGTTTATGTGGATGATATAAATTTGATAGGAACTCCTCGAGCTCGAAGAAACTGTTGATTATTTAAAGAAAGAATTTGAAATGAAAGACCTTGGAAAAACGAGATTCTGTCTCGGATTGCAAATCGAGAGAAATTCTAATGGGATGTTGGTCCATCAATCTAATTATACCGAGAAAGTTTTAAAACGATTTGGTATGGACAAGGCACACCCATTAAGTACCCTCATGGTTGTCCAGTCTCTTGATATAAAGAAAGATTCATACTGTCCTATCGAGGAAAATGAAAAGGTATTGGGCCCCGAAGTACCATACTTAAGTGCTATTGGAGCCTTGATGTACTTGGCACAATGCACTAGACCAGATATTGTATTTTCTGTGAATCTACTTGCCAGGTATAGCTCCGCACCAACTCAAAGGCACTACATTGGTATTAAACACATCCTACGATATCTGCGTGGAACAACTAATTTAGGAATACTTTATTCATACGATCATAACGATTTCAGTTTTGTAGGATATGCAGATTCAGGTTATCTTTCTGATCTTCATAACGGTCGATCACAAACAGGTTATGTGTTTCTTAATTGTAATGTCGTCATTTCTTGGCGTTCTACTAAACAGACTTTGGTAGCTACTTCTTCCAACCATGTTGAGATTTTGGCTCTTTATGAAGACAGTAGGGAATGTGTATGGCTAAAATATTTGATTCAGCATGTTCATAGTTCTTGTCAATTATCTTCTATTGCAGGTATAATAAATATTATCTATGAAGATAATGAAGCATGCATAAGACAAATTTGAGAAGGTTTCATTAAAAGAGGCAAGACTAAGCATATAGCACCGAAGTTCTTCTTCACTCATGAACTTCAAATGAACAATGAAATTGAAGTCAAGCAAGTTCGTTCAAGTACCAATCTGACTGGCCTGTTTAATAAATATTTGCCAAAATCAGTATTCCAAAAGTTTGTATATGAGATCGGCATGCACAGAGTTCATAATCAAACTATGTAAATGGTTGTTATCATCAGGGGGAGTGGTTTATCGGGGAGTATCCTGAAGCATGCTACCTATGGACATTTGTGCGCTGTACTCTTTTTCCTTCTCTAGGTTTTATCCCACTGGGTTTTCCTAGTTAAGGTTTTAACAAGGCAATATTATGCACGTTCAACACCAATTTAATGATCTTAAAAAATGTTGTACTATTTTTCTCTTCGCTTTGGTTTTCCCATTGAGTTATCCTTAACAAGGTTTTTAATGAGGCAACTGTCTTTAAATGGTGGTCATCCAAGGGGGAGTGTTATGAGATATGGATATTGGGTGGATGCTCACTTAAGATGAGTTTTATGAAGGTACTTTGCCTATAAATAGGCTCTCTCCTTTGTATTTGTACTTTTACAATGAGATAATAAAATTCTCTCTCTCTTCTCTCTCTAATCTTCTTTCCCTTGGTCTCTCCTTTTTATAACACTAAATCACTTGACAAATGCACTACAATTCTATCTTTTGTTCGTGATTGGAATTTCAGATTCAATTTGAGATTCCAATCATGTTTCAAATTCGGTTGGATTCTGATTTGAGTCAAGTTGAATTGATTTAGATTGGTTCCAACACAATCCTTCTCGCTCAACTTGCACCTTGCTATTATTGACCATACACAATCAATGGAACGTTAGTTCAGTGGCACATTCAATTTTGGTTAAACCTAAGGGTGCCCCAAGTTTAACCCAACTATGTGTTCTATCTGTCCACGTCAAAGCTCAAACAAACAAAATAGAGACTAGATAATCTAAAGATTTTAACCTAGAGAAATTCTAAGTCAAAAAAGTGGAACTTTGCATTGGGCTCCACCTATTGAAATCTAAGAAATTCAAAATAAATTTCTTTCTGGTACATGGATTATACTCAAATCTTACATAAATCCGAGTTTGTTTGACTGTTAAATTGACTCTTTGATAAAAACTTGATAATGAATATGTATAAGATTTTATTGAACAAATTTTATTTTTTTTATCAAAAACTCAATCCAATGGCGGAACAAATTCAAATTAATGCAAAATCTAAAGATGTTCAATCCACCTACATAGCATTTATTTTGAACGGTTCAGGCTTCAATAGGTGGGCCCACTACACAGTTCCAGTCCTTTTAAAACAGGATTTCCCTAGGATAAAGCCTCACTGGGACTTAATATAAATCTTCTCATGCCTTTTTTATGGAAACAATATAGAGTAGATAAAGGAGAGAGAAAAAAAAAAGGTCACATGTGTCATTTCAAATTTTCAATAAAAGCCAAAAATAAAATGGTAAAATAGAAAGAAAAGGGCGAGAGTGGAAATAGCCGTTCTTTTGCTGAAAATACAAAGTAGAGGTTTTTTTTTTTTTTTTTTTTAGGTTTTATTAAAATAGAGGGCCCTTTTTGTAGGAAAACTTTCTTTTATCATTTATCATGCTTTTTATCCCCACAGAGAATTCATTCATTTCCTGCTGCTGCTGCTTCCAATTCTATAAACCTAGCATCTCTTCCTAGTTCCTACCCAACATCCCTTCCTCTTTTTCTGAACCTTTAATTTCTTCCCATCCTATAATAAAAAGATGAGCATATTTCTGTTATCTTTTAAAGCAAAATTGAAGAACTTGACAACCCTCCAAGCTAAGGGTGGATGGGACAGTGGCAATGAGGAATTTGTCTTGACGGTGATGAAAAGAAAATCTAGATTTGTTTTAAAACTCTCTATTAATTATATAGCTTTTAATTTTTGCAAATGTTTTCAGGTAAAATGTTCTGGTTGCGAGAGGGAGACTGAGCTAGATGTATATATTACATCTAATTTGACTATGACGGTATAAAACTTATCATAACTCATACCTTTGAAATTTTTCTTTTTTTTTTAAATTGAATTGGTTGTATAGATTGATCATAGCTTGCCCTGATCATTTGAATAGACATACCTATACTAAATCTCTTATTAAATTTAGATGTGCACTTGTCTGTAGGGATGTAAATGGGTACCCGATTTTTCGATTACTCGGAGGTTCTGATCCGTTAAAAACCGGGTCTGGATCATTATTTAGGATTCGATAAGTAAATGGGTTCGATTCCACCTTGGTTCGGACCCGATGTGCACCGTGGACCCGATTTTCGAAATCCGTTAAAAACCCGACGTATTATCTTAATTTTCAAAAATCTTTCCTCAAAATCATGTTTTTTAAATATCATTATTTACCTAAATTCAGACCCGGATTCAAACTCTTTTCATATATGATCTGGTTCTGGTTCCGAAGCCAAGAAACCGGATCCGGATCCAATTCCTCCTTCTCCTTGGTGGACCGGAACTGGGACCGGAACCAATCCGTTTACAACCCAACTTGTTTGTCTTCTCACTTTTCTTTTATTATTCCTCTTTTCTTTCTCTTCCTCTCCTCCTCCTCTTATTCTCCCTTTCTCTCTCTCTTCCCAAGTGGAATAGAAGTAAAGTAAAGTAGAGTCAAACGGTCTCATATTTTTTCCTTTCACATCGTTTGGATGCTTAATCAATGGTACGGTAAAAAGGTACAACCACGTTTTCTTTCTCCCCAAACTCACTAAGAAAAGGAAATTGAAAGCGGTCCCCAATTTCTTACAGAACTGCACCTATGTCCGTATCACACAAATACTCTTGAGTCATGTATCACACAAGTGAAACTTGGTGGGACCCACTCTTTGAAAATCTAAAACATTGAAAAGGAACACCCTCCTAATTTGCATTGGATGTGAGTCAATTTTAGTTCAATAAAGAATAGGCCCCAGTACCCTTTGACCGAGAAGATGTAAAAGACATGAGTAAAATAACAATAAAATTTTCATGTTTAACTTTAGATCAAACATATGTTCCGTTTGAAGGTGGAACCAAATGTTACTTAAAAGTAAATACAAACTTTTTACATCTCATAAAACATACAGATGTTTACTTGGAGCGATTTGGTTTTTCAGTAATTGATCTCCATTTTATAGTTGTAACTGTCTCACTTTCGCACCGAGAGAACCCTAGAATTTGAATTTGTTTTGCTAATCAAATTGGAGTACTCCCATCTGTATAATGCCCAAGTGTCTCTCTCATGAATTCCATGTGTGGATGGGGGAAGTAAAACTCCACAGTGGAGCCAACCTATAAAAAATTTAGCCGTAAAAAAAAATGATAACCTCTTTGCTGAGATTTAGCCTTCATCAGAGTCGGGGCCACCATAAGATAAAATATATAGTTAAAACTTAAAATGTATCTTTTGCTCAATCTTATAGTGGGACTACCTTTTCATGAGGTGGAATTTAAGAAAATTCATTAGACAAGAAGGAAATTCACTTTGAGCTGGTTAGATTTTTAAAAGATGGGCCTCACCAGCGGTGGAGCCACATAGAGTTGCCCCTCCTCAGCTTTTTGTTTCCTTGTTTAGCATTACAAAGAGGATGGATAGTTCTGATTATCCTAACTACTTTAGAAAATCCTTCAATTACCCTAACTAACCCACAATTGATTGTCTCCTAACTTTTTGGCAAGTTATTGGAGGCAAATAAACAATAAACACCATGTGGGCCATGCCATATTAGTTGTTTTAACCATTTTCTAATTTTATTTAACTTCTCTCTCTCTCTCTATCTCTTATGTAACCAACCTCCAATTTTATTTGTTTTTATTGTTTCTCAATGCAATTGGGCTTGCTACATATGGGCCAACCAAGTGGCTAACCAGCCCCTTTGTTTTTATTTTTGGGTACCATAGTCAAAGGGGTTGGGATTCAAGAGAGAGTCAACCCGCATACACACGGAAAGGTAGCTCATTCAAGTGGAAAGGAGGCCCGTACAAGCGAGAAGAAAGCCCACACAAGTGGCCAACCAGCTCCTTTGCTGATTGCGCAATGCACATATGCTCATTAGTTTTTATTTAATGAACACCCTATACATTGGGTTTTTAAAATGATTTTAAATGTTTTACTTATCTCCTTGGGTCCAACGGGCTAATCGATCATGACCATACATTCCATTTTGGCCTAACACGTTTAATATTATCTATTTGTAAATTTTCATTATTTGCTTCAATTTATTTGTACCATACGATTTCTACATGAAATTGCTTATAATTTTGAATGCAGCTTATTTTCACGTAAACCTATGTCAGTTGATATTTATGTTTTCATATGTTTAAATTTGCATTTTGTGCAATTGCATGTGAAGTATAATATCTATTGCATTGATTATTCTCACACTATCATTTTTATCGAGTATTATTATCATCAAAGCAATAAATTAATTAAATTCTGGAGCTTTTCTTGCAATATATAAATTGCATCTTCGGGTGGGCTGTGTATGTGTGTATGCCATTCTTCCCACTTGTGTGGGCTTCCCTTCCAACATTGTGGGCTTCCTCTTTCCACATTTGTAGTCTCTCTTAGGTCCCGACCCCCTAAGATAGAGTGTAGTCCTATATATGTTTTGAAACAAATGTAAACTTTGTCTCCAACTCTAGGAATCAAATTATTCTTTGGGACAGGGGTGTACCCACATACATGGCTATTGAGGCGGCAGCCCCATCAAACTTGGGTCTACCTCCAAATCTTGCATGAAGATCTTTCATCCACCTTCAAAATCTACATGAAAATCCTGAATTTACCTCCAAAATCCACACAAAAATTGCCCACAAAACCCATCCACCTGTATGGGTCAAATAAGAATCTTATAGGGGTAGGTCCAATTTTAAAATCTAAACAAATATAGATTTTTATAAGTCCAAGTCCTCGGAAATTTACAATTGTCAAACATGGATTTTCCATTAATAGGTGGAAATTGGAAATCTTTTCCTTGAAGTTTTAGTTGCCAAACGTGGCCATAAAGCGGCTAGGAATTGACTACTATGTATACTCCCGCATGCTTTTTGTAACATTGTCTTCTAGACTTCCCATCTCACTTCTTTTATTTCAAACTTAATGATCATATTTTTTATAAAGAAAAAAAAGGGGATTGTATTGCAGCCATTTTATCATAGATTTTTTTTTTAACATTTTTTTTTATAAGTGATCTTTTTTATTATAATGTAATGATGACTAATAGTTAGATAAATGTTAAACTAGAATGTGCAAAAGTGATTCAGCGATTGCACTATATTTTAACTTTAAGACTTTTGGGCTAGAAGTTGCTTCTATTAGATTTTTACTCCATTTTCTTACTTTTTAATAAATAATAAAAAAAAGTTTGACTTATGCATGGTAGCATTTTATATTTTCTATTAACTGATATGATTTAATCCGATTCTTTTTAGATGAGCGAAACAAAACACTACCACTTCGATATTGTCGACAGTGATTACAGCGATTATGATGAAGTTCTTTGATCTCCCGTTGCTGTCTTGGACGTGGAGTTTAAAGTAACAACTAAATATTTAGACCCTAATAGTAACTAAACATTTAGGTTGAAACTCAATAGTCTATTTTATGCTCTACTTGGCTTGTTGAAATTTATTAAAGCAACTTTAAACTATTTGAAAAATTACTTTTAAATGTCTAATAGTATCAGATTATAAATATAATTTCTCTTCCTTAACACAAGTCACAAAATGGTTGAAAATGAAAACTAAATTCCCCTGAGTTGATTACTTGAATGTCTAAAGTGATATACTTTTTTCAGAATTTTTTGGACAAGTTTGCCCTTGCATATGCAGTCAATATCATATGTTAACTTGCAAAAACATTGTGCATAATTCTTGGTATATGGATTGGAGTCCATCGAAAAGAATTTCTGCAATGATGGCAATACATTTTTAGTCTATCAACATTTCCTACCATGGGTTTGATTTATGCCCATTGTCCTATGAGATCAACTGACCCGTACCTCACCAAGAAACAGACCCAAAAGTAATCCATACAGGCCTGATTTTTGGGCTTATTCGACAAAAGAACTGGATCGGGCCCAAGTTAAGTACCGTTTGGGCAATTGGGCCAGGAATGGTTCGGACCCACATACTTCAATACCAAATTGGGTATGAGTCATCTATATAATCAGGTTGGCAATACCAAATTGGGTATGAGTCATCTATATAATCAGGTTGGCACATTGTCCTATGAGCTTAACTGACCCTTTTACATTACTGGATAGAGAAATCTGGAGCCCGAATTTCCATTCACAGCTATTACACACGAACCATAAAACCCATGTCACGACCTCCATATTAGACCGATCAAGATGGTTCTCATCCCCTCGAGCAACGTATCCTTAAATTTCACTTTAACAGGAGTGGATTCCACCATAAGATTGAACACATGATTAAAGATAATACTGTCACTGATGTGTTGATAATCTTATTTCCATCGTGTGATCAATTTGGATGGTGGAAGCCATGCATATTGAACTAAAACTTGAGGATATCTCATTAGAGTGATGGGATTCATCTTGATATAGGTCTAAATTATCTCCATCCGAGCCCTACAATGAAAATCCTAGCATATGTTACACAGTTTCTGTGTAATAGCTAGGACAGGGGATCCAAATTCCAGACTCAAATATCTTATGTGAGTTTTGGTGGCTAAGTAGCGTGAAGGTAGCTGGGTGCAGGGGCGGACCCACCATGTGAGGACAAACCAAAAATCACATTAGAATTTTATGGGGCCCGAGCCCATGCCCTATGTATCACTCAACAATCGCCCCACATCTAACATCAACCAGATGTTTCAACAGGAAAAAAAAAAAACAAACAAACAAACAAACAATCCCCCACATATGTTAAAAACCTCGCTATTTTTTTATTAAAAAAGAAAGAAAAAAAGAAGAAGAAAAGCCCGATTAAAAGCAACCCAAAAAAAAAAAAAAAAAGAGCTTCTTCTCATCGCCAGTCTTAGGGGTCGTTTGCTTAGGGTGATTTATATATGTAAATAAATCGCATGGGTAATAATTAGTTAATTACGTACCATCATGCTTGTTTGTGTCGATTCACGCATCACATGTGTAAATGACATATGTAAATGTTGTGTAAATGCACCCGTTTTCGCACGGAAATTTCCCCACCTCAGGGTGAAATGTTACACACTTCTACTGCGCAAAGGCGCTGGTACAGTTTTAATATGGACAGTCCGCCTTTTATAAAAAAAATTCACGTAGTCGACACATTTGAAAAAACTAGAATCGCGTCGACAAAATATTTCCCAAAACATTCTAGTGCGTCGGCTATGCATCGGCAATAAGCCGTAGGCAGATCTATAGCCAACGCTACTTTAATTTTCGGCATATCCCAATATAATTTCCAATGCACTACAACGTCGGCCAAAAGTGGGATAAAGTGGGATAAAAATATTTATCCCACTTTTGGCATTTTCTCGCTGCTTATATTAGATGTGATGGTATGTAGTAGCAATATCAAGAGTTGTACATCCACTTTTTTATTCTTTCTAACGTGCTGACAGGCAGCTGGCTAGGGATTAGGAGGGGACGAAGGGCTGGGAGCCTAGACTGGCTGCTCTTGTTTTTCTTCTTCTTCTTTCTTTTTTTTTTTTTTTTTTTTTTTTTTTTTTGTGTGGCAGCTGGCAAGGCTTGGACTAAGGATTGTGGGCTGATTTGATGTCCATTCATATTTATAAATTTTAATAATATTTTTATTTTATATATATACACATTTTCTATGAAATATTAATCTAAAAAATTTCACCAAAATTTTTGAATTGTTAGAAAAAGAGAGACTAAGAGAAAGATGATTAGAGGGAGAAGAAAGAGTTTTCTATTATCTCATTATCTATGTGTAAATACAATAGGGAGACGCCTATTTATAAGCAAAGTGGTCTCATAAGATAGAAACCCTAAATCTAACCCTAACTCATCTCAAGTGGGCATCCACCCAAGATCCATATCTTATAACACTCCCCCTTGGATGGCCACCATTCAATGACAGTTACCTCGTTAAAAACCTTGCTAAGGAAAACCCAGTGGGAAAAACCAAAGCGAAGGAAAAAAGAGCACAATATTCTTTAAGATCATTGAACTAGTGTTGGACGTGCATAATGCTTCCTCGTTAAAACCTTAACTAGGAAAACCCAGTGGGACAAAACCTAGAGAAGGAAAAAGAGTACAGCGCACAAATGTCCATGGGTAGCATACTTTAGGATGCTCCCTAATAAACCACTCCCCCTGATTATAGCAACCATTCACATAGTTTGATGATAAACTTTACGCGTGCCAATTTTATATACAAGCTTTTGGAATACTGATTTTTGGTAAAGATTTGGTAAACATGTCAGTCAGATTGGTACTCGAACGAACTTGCTTGACTTCAATTTCATTATTCTTCTGAAGTTCAAGAGTGAAGAAGAACTTAGGTGCTATATGCTTAGTCTTGTCTCCTTTAATGAAGCCTTCTCGAATCTGTCTTATGCACGCTTCATTATCTTCATAAATAATATTCGGGATACCTGCAATAGAAGGTAATTGACACGAACTACGCACATGCTGAATCAAAGATTTTAGCCATATACATTCCCTACTGGCTTCATAAAGAGCCAAAATCTCAGCATAGTTGGAGGAAGTAGCTACCAAAGTCTGTCTAGTAGAACGCCAAGAAATTGCGGCATTACAATTTAAAAACACATAACCTGTCTGTGATTGACCCTTATGAGGATCAGAGAGATAATCTAAATCTGCATATCCTACAAAACTGGAATCTTTATGATCATAAGCATGAAATATTCTCAAATCAGTTGTTCCACGCAGATATCGTAGGATGTATTTAATACCAATCAGTGCCTTTGAGTTGGTGCGGAGCTATACCTGGCAAGCAGATTCACAGAAAATGCAATATCTGGTCTGGTGCATTTTGCCAAGTACATCAAGGCACCAATAGCACTTAAGTATGGTACTTCAGGACCCAATACCTTTTCATTTTCCTCGATGGGACGGTATGGATCTTTCTTTATATCAGGAGACCAGACAACCATAGAAGTGCTTAATGGATGTGCCTTGTCCATACCGAATCTTTTTAAAACCTTTTTGGTATAATTAGATTGATGAACCAACATCCCATTAGAATTTCTTTCGATTTGCAATCCGAGACATAATCTCATTTTTCCAAGGTCATTCATTTCAAATTCTTTCTTTAAATAATCAGCAGTTTCTTCGAGCTCTTCTGGAGTCTCTATCAAATTTATATCATCCACATAAACTGCTAATATTGCAAATCCATTCAAGAATTTCTTTATAAATAGACACGGGCAAATGAGATTGTTTTCATACCCCCTTTTAGACAAGTATTCACTAAGACGATTATACCACATTCTTCTAGATTGCTTCAGGCCGTACAATGATCGCCTTAATTGGATTGAGTACATACTCAGTGGCTTTACTTCAGGCAAAGAAAATCCTTCCGGGATTTATAGAACGTGGTTCCGTGTCCCAATCATCATCATCATTTCTATTCCATCTCTCTCTCTTGAATAATTGTAAAGTATAGAGATCTCTTCATTATCCGGTACCGGTGCCTCTTCAGGGGCTTCCAAAGTCTCATCAGGGACTTCTATTATTATAGAGAGAACGAATTTTACCATAACCTCTTCAGGAACGTTATGTGCCGCTTCAGAAGGAACCTCTTTAAGAGCGTTACTTGCCTCTTCAGGAGGAACCTCTTCAGGAGCGTTTCGTGCCTCTTCGGGAGGAGCCTCTTCAGGAGGGTTACATGTCTCTGCATGTCACGCCCCGAGATCTGAAGTCCTTGGGACCCTCAAATTTCGTGACGCGACGGTCCCACTTCATGTGTTGATTAAATTATACCAAAATTAAAAGAAACTAATAAATATGTCATTGCACATTAAATAAACCATTTACATCAATATGGCAATCTCATAATGTTTTATATCTAATCTAGGAATCCAAATGATCCACAAACTATATACTTTTCTTAAGTCTACTAACTAATAAAATAAAGTGATGCGCTGCTCATGTCTCTGCCCATCCCTGTAAGCACCCTAAGATTTCTCAGAATCTGGATTGACCTCAAAATCTGGAACAATGAAACAAAACAATCATATGAGTAAAACTCCACAAGTAAACGAACTATGAAACCGTAGCAAACGATTTTTTAGTCAATTGACAACAATTTTAATCTATGAGTCATTGACACACAAATGCTCTAAAGCCCAAATGCCATGATCGAGGTAATCAAAATAACAAGGTAGATTGAATGGAATAATATCAGATTAATAAAGCAAAATACCCTGAATTAAAACTAAGATAAGGCACCTCCTCAGCAAACTAATTTAACAAAATATGCTTGCCAAAATTGACCAAAGCACAAAGGTACCCACCAGGTACATTCATTTTATAATCACAAATAACTGGCACGAGGCCAGCGTTACCGGTAACCAAAACTAAATCAAAACAAAAGGGAGCTAGCTGCAGACTAGTATTTTTTTTTCCGCACAATGGGGTTCCCAGTTCCCCAATGTCATACCCAAAAGGGGCTAAAATCCGCGTGTGAGCGTCCCCACGGTGCGTTGCCCATACTTTAGAGGATGCCTTAGAGATCAATGGTATACATTTTTCAAAGTTTGGAAATGTTCAGTTTTAATCTACTGATTGAGGAAGGTTGGAAAAACGAATTAAACTATATATTAATGTACAAAACTCCAACCCTAGGATGTAATTTCAGATAGCTCTTGGAATGTATTTCTCAACGATAGTTCATTTCACAGAGTTATGATCTTAAGGGGAAAATATCAAGTCCAACAAATTTGATTGTAACTAAAACCATTAACCATAATTGAGTCAAAATCATTATTTAACCAAATCAATAATAACAAATATCCTACAATTCTAAGATTCAAGGATCGGGCCCTCTCACCACGCATCCAAGTATAGATTACAATGGAAACATAACAAATCCTTAGATACATCATATTGGAGACAAAGAATTGAAAACTCAAAATACTAGGGAAGCATAGTAAGGTTACTTGCCTTGATCAACAATAGATAATAGTTCTGACTAATTTGACCCGCCCTGTGTTAAGCTCCTTGATGCAGAGATTGAGTCCCTATTAATTAATGGCCCATCCATGGTTAGCACATAGGTTGAGTGAACATGATCAGGTATAGATTAATGGGCCAGAGTCAAGTGAAAATCTGATGTGCCTAAGTGGGTCAAGGCTCTGTTTAGTTTAAAATGGGTCCTAGTGCAAAGAGGTCTCACTTGCTGTAGGGAAATAAATAAAACAAATGGGGGCAATGAAAAGACTTTCACCACATCAGGAGTCAAATAGAATTACATCATCACATGTCATCACCACACCAGCTACTTTATTATTCCCATCCTTATCAAGTAACCTGGTCATCCCATTCCCATTTTCTTTTTAATTCCAATACCTGAAAGGTCACAAGTTACAGGTTACAGGTTACAGGTTACAGGTCATCAGGTCACCATTTCAACTCCTTTCTATACAAGTAAGTCAAAGTCACCTTATCCTCACTCCACACAAAACACCATTCTGTAATACTGTCCGATGCCAGCAATGCTGGGTGACTCGATCGGATTGTGGGCCGCACCGATCAGCACTGTAGATGAAGGAAATAGTGGCTGTTTGTTTCCAATGACAGAGACGAAGGTAGCCCAGGTAGATGATGATAGACGTGCCCTGATGATGATGATGAATTGAACTTTGATTTTATTTTGTCTTAGCAAATGGGTCTTGTTTGAGTATTTCATAGAGATGTTGGTGTAGGTGAGTGCATAGAATGTAGGCTGTTTAAGGGGAAAGATTTAGTTTGGACAGCAGATGGTTGTGGGACCCATTGGTTGATCCGATCGTAGATCTGGTCCGTCCATTGGGCCGGACATGGTGGGGCGACATTAGGGATGTAGACCCGAGAGAGGTGGACGTTGTTTGATGCACCATCCAAAGATCAAAAGAGGGCATGACGGTAGGGAAGAGGAAAGGAAATAATTCTGTTTTTGGAGCCTGTGGGGCCCAGGTGGATCACCAATTGGAAATCGGGACCCTAGATCGTAAAGAGGGGGCCTGGGCGACCATAATGGTGGGTCTGATTTGGGTCTTGATGAACGGGACCCACGATTTTAGCAATCTCAAAGTCATAGGCGAGATGTTCTGTTGAGTTGGATATGTTGAGTTACAGAACATGCACAGGTGGAAGATGAGGATGAGGATTTTGGTGGTCTGGGGGTGCATAGAAAAAGTGTGGAAATTTGTGTGGATTATTGAGAGAAAGGAAGATGGAATGGGCCTTTGGTTTCTTGTGAATGGGGATGACAGTGAAGAAGGTGAAACAGGATGGCTATGAATGTAATATGAGGTAGAAGTTAAAATAATGAGAAAAAAACAAAAACATTACAGAAAGTATAAAAAGAAATTTAAAGAGAAAACTTAATAAAGTAATAAACAATAACCATTAATGAACTTAGAGTAAAGTAAGGACGTACCTAGGTGTTGCAAAAAGGAATAGCTAGAAAGAAATAACTAGAAATTGCAATAAAGTAAAGGTAGGGTAAAAAGTTACCTGGAAGAGATCTTGAAAAAGAAGCTTGAAGATGGTAGATCCTATGAGGGAGAGAGAGTGTGTATGGAGATTCGTATGAGAGGGGTGCTTTTTATAGAAGGCTGAGGGAGAGTTTTAAAAGTAGAATAGGATAGGTACGAAATAAGAAGATTACTTTTGGTATTGGCCAAATACGGTAAAAGATAAGAGTTTGGGTTCAAGTTAAGTTCCCAAGAGGGGAAAAGAGGTCTTATCAAATCCAAAAACACTTAGTTCAAAATAGACAATCCCAATCCTATCACAACAATTAAAAATTTAAGAAGAGTCCAATCTATCTTTTGAACAAAACCCTATAAAATTCAAACACCTCATATCCTAAGATGGGTCCTACTAAGAAAGTCCTAATAAGAGATAATTCAAAATAACTTCAAAGAAAAGGTGGGGTCCACACAAGATATAATCTATGGCTAATATTAATTTAAAATAAAATGGGAAATCGGGTCCTTACACTTCAGGAGGACACGATGATGATTGGTCATTTCTCCTTTTCCATGGAGCTGAGTCCTTTAAACCTATAGGGCCGCCACGCTTCTAGCGTATCGCAGATTCTTTTGCTGCCGTATTTTGACTTCGTCCTACCGAGACATTAATCCTGGCAGGTGCATTCATAGCTGGCACATGAGATTTTGTCACCTTTGCTACATCGTTAAATGCATCAGGTAATCTGTTTGCAATTTCTTGCAAGTTCACAATTCTTCGAACTTCATTCTCACATTGCGAAGTTCGTGGATCCAGATGAGACAGGGTGGAAGTATTCCATGTTAATTCTCGTCGTTCTTCAAAAACGAGTTGTTTTACGAGAACAATCCGTTCTTTAGGAACTATCTTATCTCCCCCTAACGGCGGGAATATTGTCTCATTGTATGGGCTCTTCCGGGCATTCAAATATTTGCACAGGTCCAACTATGGTGGATACCTTTCTTGGAATAACAATTCTGAGAAAAATTTCTAATTTTTCATAATGGTGTGTGTTATGACACTATCTACTAAACATAGATTGTCCTCAGTTTCATGATTCATACCTTAAATAATGAATCAATATAACTATAAAATCACATGATAAAACTGAAATAATTAAACCATTCACCATAAATTAAGACATTAATGAAGTCTTCGATCATAATAATAATAATAATAATAATAATAAATAAAGTCTAAGAAACATGTATCTCAAATGAACTAAAAGAAATTTAATTTTGTGGTGTTCAAAGAATCATGGGTCTTCTAGACCATGCCAAGGGGGGCGGGTTTAACCATTCATTCTAGGCAGTTGGCAGTATGACCATCTTCTGGTGATCATACCTATCTTTCAGGGATTTCTATAGGCCTACTGGGTCATCCTTAGTAAGGTATTCATTCCCGATGTCGTCATGTATGTGATGGCGCAAGAAGATGAGGGCTAATGCCTTTTCCTCTGGGGACATCTTGTTTCCTTCCTTTATGGTCTCTCCCAATTTCTTGGATTACAAGTGGATTTTAGCATCCAATTGCCATGATAAGTAGTTGTCCCCTTTTATGTTAAGTACTTTAAAGTCAATTTTAGCCAAATTTGACATCATGCAAGAACTGTAATAGAAAATATATATTAAGTTAATCGTGTGCAAATAATCAATAAAGTAAAAGGGAAATAAAAAAAAATGAAACCTTAACATCAGAATTAATTTATGAAGGAATTTAAACATGACAATAAATTGGCCAATAAAAAGTTAGAACATCAAGTTCTCAACTTTGAGAATCAGAACTGCTGGTTCTGTTGATTAAGAACTTCAGGTTCATAATACATGAAATTAGAACTGCAGATTCTGTCAAATATTCAGGTTTGAAATAGAACTTCAGGTTCTGTTAAATTATCAGAACTTCTGGTTCTGTCAAATCTTCAGGTTTGAAGTAGAACTTCAGGTTCTATTAAATTATCAGAACTTCTGGTTCTGTCAAATCTTCAGGTTTTAAGTAGAACTTCAGGTTCTATCAAATTATCAGAACTTCTGATTCTGTCAAATCTTCAGGTTTGAAGTAAAACTTCAGGTTCTATCAAATTATCAGAACTTCTGGTTCTGTCAAATCATCAGGTTTGAAGTAGAACTTCTGGTTTTGTCAAATGATAATATTTAATTTCGTGGCCATATAATTTTATGAATATGAATCTGTTGGTTCATATCATTATTCCAACTTCTAGGACTGCTAGTCCATAGATTTGGTGAACTTTAGGTTCAGTTTTTAGAACTTCTGGTTCTATTTTGTGATCCATTAAAAATAAAATAAAACATGCAAGAAGAAAAACAGTAACCAAAACACTATGAATATTATGAACAAGCATTATAAATTGATTTCATGTATTCTAATAGATTGGATTTGAACTATGGTTTAGATATCACTTACAGTATATGAAGAAATCATATTACCCTTTTCTGAAATCCACGCTGGGAAGGATTCCGCGATGGAAATCTACGGTAAGAAGGAATCCGCACAGGGAATCCGAGATGAAAATCCGTGCTGGGAAGGAATCCGCGCAGGAAATCCGCGATGGAAATCCGTGCTGGGAAGGATTTCGTGATGAAAATCCACGCAGAGAAGGATTTCGCCGTGAAAGTCCATGCAGGGAAGGATTTCTCTCCTCTTTTGGGTAAGAAGACTCCTCTCTTTGGGTAAGAATATTGGTTTTTTTCCCTTCAATTTAAGTTTCGTGCTGATAACGTGTTAGAAAAAGAGAGACTAAGAGAAAGATGATTAGAGGGAGAAGAAAGAGTTTTCTATTATCTCATTATCATTGTGTAAATATAATAGGGAGATACCTATTTATAGGCAAAGTGGTCTCATAAGATAGAAACCCTAAATTTAACCCTAACTCATCTCAAGTGGGCATCCACCCAAGATTCATATCTTATAACACGAATCAACCAAAATATTTTATTTAGAGGGCTAAAACAAAACGAAGTCGAAAAGAAAAATCACAACTACGATTAAGAACCCCAACCCAAGGGGATCGCAAGATCTACGTCGGCCCTACATGTGAACGGATTTATGGGCTCGCACCTTCATCCCAAGCCCTTGATCAAAAGGCCCACAAACATCATCCCTTAAAATCCATGAACAATCGATCCAACGGTATAGTCCATTCCGATGGATGCCAAAATACGGGATCAAACATCGATGCCTACCAGGGGAAGGAGGTGTTGTGTGGTCGCTTCGGATGAGTGATCAAGTGGGCTCCACTAATAGGGTGTGCACAGGTGTGTAAAAAGATTAAGGTGTGCACTTGATAGTTTTCGTCATTACAAATATGTATAGTTACATAAAACATATATGAAAAAAAAAAAATCAAACCAGCCAAGCTCAAGCTGACCTGAGCTCGCTTGCGTTGAGCTTAGCTTGTGACCTGTGCCTGACCCATATAAGCTACAGATCAAACCATGTGGGTGATGCTCCTACTGGCAAGGTTGGGAGGAGATGTTTGCAGATGGAGACCCAAAGTATCCAGCCCTTTACTAGCTGGGCCAAGCCTTCCCAAGGCACACTGAACCCAATCATGTAGGTCCGCTTGGATGTTGGGTCAGTTTTTTTCACTGAACCCAATTATGTAGGTCACAAAGGGAATTTGAGTAAAAGGGAATTGACCTGTGCCTGACCCATATATGTGTTGGGAGATTGAGAGAGCCCTGTGTTGTATTCTTAGGCCTACGTTTATAGTGGAACTCGTCTCTTATACCTTTAATGTTTAAAGATTAGGTTGTCCTAGTCATAGAATATTATTCCTTCATATCTACATGGTCCCCAAAAATTTTCAAGTTATTGAATATTCTCCTTTTCTTTTCCATCATAAGCTAAATAGTGGTTGTTGTGGGCCACTTCGTATTTGTTTCTAGCTGTTTTTTGACCCATGGTCTACACATTCCCCTCAGAAAAAGACCCTAGATGCCACTGCCAATTATCCAGGTCTGTGTGAAAGTGTATCTTCAGCACTTGTACATAAACTTAAAAGAAAATCCATATGTTTTATGATGGCAAGATTTCTCTGATTATGGAAAAACTTAATTCTCATATGAATCAAGGTTGAAGTTACACTTAGACAACACACTCTCCATTTAGGATCTTAATCATTGACATTTAAGAAATAAGAAAATTTTTGTCAGGCTCTGTTTCAACTTTCAAGCCAAACAAATGACATACCACTGGTGATAATTGAATTAACATGTCAGAAATGTACAAATTCAGGAATAGAGAAACTTAGCAATTCAATAGCAGTCTTACACCACCAATAAACCTTATAGACAAAAAAAAAAATTCATATCAATCCAGGTATAATTTAAACCTAAAACTACTAGTTTCTGGGTTCAAAACTATTAGCAACAGAAACAAAATGAAACAATCAATAACTTGCAACTAAGGCCATATCAATCTTATGCCTTCATAATCAGGAGAGTACTTTCTGTGGTCCCCTTCATTGATTTTTTTTTTTTTTTTATTTTATTTTAAGCCTCATTTTCCTTGGATACCTGTTGGCTCTAGTTGAAACTAACTTCACCTTTTAAGTGTTGCCACCAAACTTCTTTTAAATTCTAAATGATCCTAACTTCTTAGACTTCAGCTTGATTTGGCCATTCACTAAAGATATTCTTCCAGTGATGCTTGTTGGTAGTGTTTTGCTATTTAGTACTGGTTCACTCAATCTTTTGGTTGATCTATGACTGAAACTCTCTAATTTTTTTGGCAAATGCGTCGACATCATTGCAGATATTATTTACTTTACCAGGTAATAGCAGCAAATCCCATCGATGTGTGCTATGTAATGGGATTCACATGGTCGGCTGATTCAGCAAAACCAATGGAAGCAAATTTGCTTTGAGGCACTAACTAATGTCACATCGTAAGAAGTTTTGCTGCTAAGCCACTGATTCTGGGGCTGTATCTTTGGTAATGGTAATCAGTGACAATCTTAATGCCAAGTGAGGAGAAAGCTGATGAGCAATTATACCATAAACCTCTTACCTGTGATCAAATATACCAATGAAATCAAAGCTAGCCTCGGATTAGGATCTCAATATTTCAGCAATGTTTATTGCCACAGATCCTTTGAAGTTCAACCTGAGAAGATTGCAACTGTCATAACCAAATGAACGATGACACCATTGTTAATAATAAAGAAGAGAGAAGTTGGGATAGTTTAACTTGCCATGGTACTGAAAGGTAGTTTAGGAAACAGTCTTTAAAATGTACCAAAGAAAATCAAGACTATGAACTTCATAACAAAAAATTAGAATTAGAATTCAGTCTGAGTCGCATTAGCAGACTACTTAATCTAGCCTCTAACCATCTTCTAAACAGAAAAGGCCTCCCTTTTTTTATTGAAGTTTCCAATTGGGAAAGGAGTAACCAATTCATCATTTATTTTCCGAATAAAAGGGAAAAACAAATAGAATTTCCATGAATGATATAACATTCGGTTGAAGCATAGTGTAACCGAAAAGAGCCCAAGTCTATGTCCTCATTTTTATAAAAGGAGACTGCTGAATGGATCCTACCAATCACCATTGACTGATTGAGAAAATAAGATCAGAAAAAACTCCTATCCCACCGATCTTTGAATGAGTGGAAATCCTATAAAAAGTTAGTATTCCAGCCAATTCACAGTTGTGGCTGATATTTAGTATGTACTAATGGAAATTTGCACTCCACCCATTAACATTAACATAAATACAAGTTTCAGTTATGCAAAAGTTTAGAAGACAAGTATCAGAAAAGAGTCTCAGTCATGTATAGCTACTAATTCTCATAAACTGATGTTCAAGAAGTACAACAGAGAAGACAATTTTCTTTCTGATCAACAAATCAATATCCCCAATCCTCTTTCCGGAATAGAATGAATGCTGAGGTGGTCTATTTAATTTTTTTTTCCTTTTATCAGTAGGACTGTCTAATTCTTAGACTAGTCATTCTAATGATGAAACAACTTCAGTTACAAAGAATACTCATCATTCATGAATTATCCTAACTTTTGTTTGAAAAAATTTCCATCATTTTAAATCGCATGTACCAGACGAACCGTCCACTTCCATCAAGAAAAAAATGACCTCAAATGAACATCCTTTCAGATCTTTCAGCCGCATCATTCACAATCCTCTCCAGTGGCTCCAGTTCTGTTTTTATGGCCGGCATGTCGGTGTGTGTTCGATTGGCATCACCATAAAGCGTTAACCCCTCAATTCTAGCAACAGTTGCAGTGCCTTCATTCGCATCTACTGCTGTTCAGGAAAAAACAAAAAATAACCATTATAACTTTAGAAGAAAGAAATAAAGAAAGAAGTGATAATGATCTTTTTATCTAAGGTGTGCATGGATGTATGATGGTTATCAGCAATTCCATTTTTTTGTATTAAATTGGTGTTGAGACATTCTTCTTAACTAACAAACAGAAGAAAACCAGAACCGTGTCAGAGGGAGGAAATTGTTTTCCTCTTTTCTCCTCCCCACATCAGTGTCCCAAGAAATGGATTTGAGAGGAAAGTATCCTATCCACCTGCCTTTCTCAGCAGTTGCAGGCACAATATTTTGTTTTCTAATCTAGCTCATATATATTATTCAGTTCTCAAGCTGCATAATTGCGGGAGCTCCATAATTTTGTCAAATTCCATTCTGTGTGTATGAATTGGTTAAGAGCCCATAGAGATCATAGTAAACAGAGCGCAGGTAACTTCGTAATTTGTAGATGAAGGCTCATGCGTCTGGGTAATCTAAGTTGCCAGTATGTGACAGTTGTTTTTTTATATTACCAAAGTCAGTTTCTGGTAAACAGAGTTAAGAGTAAATACAGTTAAACTGATTGCAGAGCAACCAAGTTAGGAGTATCTGAACAGGGCCTAAAAGGCTTGCAAGTTCCTACTAAATGACCTTGTTGCTCATCTGCATATCTGCATCTTTTATTATATATATACAATAGAACTTCTGCTGTTTATCGAGAAGTTGTATACATGCTGTTCTCTATCAAAATCATGTGTTTTATTTTTTGAACAAGTAGTGCCTGCTTTTTCTTTAACATTTAATGGACAGCTTGCAAGAGGGAAATAAAATCTGAAAGGAATTATAGAAAAACATGCTGATATTTTATCAAAGAAAATCAGGGCCAATAATAGGAAAATCAAAATGAAAGTAAAGTAGATATTATGAATTCCTCTATACTACATAAACCAAATATAGAGCATGTTTTTCCTTCTCAGAAATCCATTAATTGGAAATTCCTACCAATAATTTTCTTTCAGATTCATAGAGAATAAAAAAGAAGTCAAGAAAGAAATGCAGTAAGAAAACTTTATATAGATCTTAATTCTTGAATACAAGGAAAATAGGAACCCACAAAAAGAAAGACATAATCCTTCCAGTAAACTGATGTTAAAAGATAGAACATAAAGTATACATGTCATCATTCAAAGCCATGCACCCATTAATGAAAAGGAAAGCTACACAGGATCTTCAATATCTTCCTCCTTCTGAAAATACCAGAAGAGAACACAGATTCAAAAGATAGGGGCCAAAAAAAAAAAGAAAGAAAACAAGAATGACCAGTGGTATTGAACTAAATGAATGAACAAAAGAGATAGGAAAAAATATTCTCCCCAAGAACCATAATTTAATTTTGATCAAAAGAATAGATTTCAACTCATCTCCACTCAAACAAATATATACTAAAAATAAATCTCGAAAAGGGACTCAGATCCTTTTTTCTTGATTTCCAGTACACATCTCTTTCAAATAATCGAATGAAAGATAGATGAACAAGAACAGATTATTTAGTTGTATCATGTGTGGGTCTTAAACAAAAGAATAAACTACTCATTCTTCGTTCAAACCCTGTCATTGATTCGAATATGTGTGTGTCCCCATCTATTTTACTTCTACTCAAATTCAGATACATAACAAGAAACCATGAACAGAAAAGCAAAAATTCAAATGCACTACTCTTCCTATGAACCAAACCACAACTTTAAGAAGAAGAAAAGCAAAAACAGAGAAGTGGGTCGTTGAAATTCATCAAAAAGAGAAGTGGGTCGTTGAAATTCACCAAAAAGAGAAGTGGGTCATTGAGATTTTTCAATGTTATGTCATTACCTGGACGGGAGAAGAACCAAAGAATGAAGGCGCAGACAATGAGAACGAGGGGTATGAAGTGGACGGCATTCTCAGCCCATTTGAGCCGCGAGGACTCCTTCTTTGAGACTTCAGAGAGAGGGTCGTAGGTCGGGAGCTGATCGAGCGCCGCCATCTTGAGCCCAGGAGACCCCTTCATCTGGGGTGATATGTTGATCACGAATTCGTCCGATGCTCGACTTGTGCTTGCTGATCGATGCATCCTTCTCCTCCTATTGCCAAAACAACCAACCAAATACATTATACACAGAGAATGAGAGTCACAAACTTTGATTGGAAATGGAAAGCAAAGAAAAATATGAGAGAGAGAACTAGAAAACAAGAGAACCCACCTAAAAACAGTAGAGATAGAAACTTTGATAGGAGAAGAAAATGAGAAAGGGAGAGAGAGACTGAAAGGTCGAATGAATCTTGAGAAGGAAAGGGACTTGGGAATCAGAATAGAGAGCTTTGAGTAAGAGAGGGATTTATTACTTCAGTGCCCAAAAAGGGATCTCGACGGCTATTCCCAATCAGCAATAATGAGTCCGGATCCTCTCTCTCTCTCTCTCTCTCTCTCTCTCTCCATTGCATGAGATGGGACAGCAATCTGGTATATTTCAATAGGACAGGTGGCATCTTTTGTGGGGCCTACTTGCCCTAACACAAAGAAGATGAGTTGGAGGATTATAGCTGTGTAAAACAACCATGTCCTAATTATAACCATCTCATGTAAGAATATGAGATGGGTTGTTTGAAAACCCCCTGCTGTTACTTGTTTTCTTTTATAGCATATTTTTTCTTGTTTGTTTGAGTTCGAGCCTTCTAGGATTGGGACATGGAAAGGGTGACTAATGTTTGATTGGAATGATATTTGGCCCACCTCTAAATCATGCCTGCTGTATGTCTAAGTAAGCCCCACAGGATGGGGTTCAGCTTGATCATATTGGTTGTTGCAAAAAAGGAAGATTTTGATAGCAAATCATCAGATATCACATTTAGTGTGACATTCCAACCATCTGATTTGAATATTCAATGGGCCATCTTAAGGTCTAAGCCGTTGGTTTATAGAGGATTTACTGATCAGGAATAGTGTTTATGACATAGGATTGCATGAATTTCATCAGTGTATCCTATTTTATTTTGTAATCTTGAAACTTTTGAGCTCTTCCACATCATGTCATGCACATGCCAGTTTTTCTTGCATCAATCTCTCTCTCATATTCATGTAACACATGCCTGCAGAGTTTCTTACGTCGAATGCTAAAAAAGAATAGGGGTTTGTATCTGAACCCCAGCTCTTTGTTTTTTCTCGTTCAATGGAAATTGTCATCTATTTTTTGTCCTAAATGATTTCTTTTGAAGTCGCTAATTCTGTGGCTAGGATTTAAACAAAATTATCTTTGAGTTCTATTCTGGGAACATATTATGAAATGTAAGACAATAGAAGGTTATTGTCATCAAGCATGCAAATGAAAGGGAAGATTATCATAATCTAACCAAAGAAACATAGCTTAGGCATACCCATTGCCCCACTGGACGGGGGCTCCTAATGGTAAGTTGACACACATTATGCAAATTTATTATGATACTACCCAATATTGGGTCATGTCTAAATTGGCCACAAACTAATGTTAGTGAAAACTCAAAGGAGTTAGGTCTTTTGTGAACGGATTGGATGGATCATAAATGGGCTGCTATGAGTAGACAAATGCAAAAACAAATTAGAAACCCCTCTCGTTTGTATATAAATAATGGGGGGACATTCATGTGCATCAATCCCTCACCCTATGGTGAGGGACACTTATATGGCTTTTCCTCCTTGCACATGAACATTATTTTTCTGCATATTACCATATATGGCCTTACCTCTTTTGCACATGAATATTTTCAATAATTATGTAGGTATCTCTTACCCTATGGTGAGGGATGGATGCATTTAAATGTTATCCTAAATAATGAGTTTACTTGTTTCCAAACATATAGCTTAGCTGTATGGGTCATTGATTTCTTATAAGAGGTTTTCTATGTAACAAATTGGTTTTGGTGTAACAGACTCTAAAAGTTATTTGAGTATTTTTTGGTTTTCATATTGGAGGCCCTCCCATTGGACAGACTTTGTTTCACATTATTGCATGATGTATATAAGTTGAGCTTTGACAACCTAAAACTAAGGCCCTAGATCATTTGATTGGTTTGATATTATCGGTAGATAGGACACGCTTTCTTATGTTTCTTATTCGAGAGTTTGAATCTTCTTTGAGTCTTGCCCACGCTTCCTATGAATGAACTAGGATTTAAACTGTCACGAGGCTTATCTATTGAATATTTAAATCGTGCAAAATGAAAGCCCTCTGCTAACAATTGTCCCCAAATTCTATTATAATAGGAGCTGGTCCCATTGTAAGATTTAATAATATAATTAATGATTTGACTAAAGCAAATGATTAATATTGCATTATTATATTAAAAAGGAGGGGATTCCCCTATGACCTCAGTCCTAGGGATTCGAACTCCGAGATCATATCATTAGCCCAGCAGAGATTTGTCAAAACTTGAATTTGCATTTATTTGGTAATCCTAACCATTCAATTAAAGACTTTTTGGTGCCAAACTGAATGGATGCTGAAGAAAAGTTCTGCTCAAGGCTATAGTATGTCCTACAAGATGACCAGCTATTGTGGTCTGGTCGCCTAATATGTGATACACATGGGTAGGCCATTTGAACAACGACTCAGATTCCCATGGTGCTTAACATGTGTGCACTACTTTCAACAGAGTATTTTCTGAATTTACAATGACCACCTAAAATTGTTGACAATAACAAACATCGACCAAACATTTTGTTCCACTTTTTATAACAAACTACCCCCATCAATTTGGAATACTCAGCCATCTCAATCGGCAAAATAGGTCGACACAATTATTGTCGAAGGTTGACGAATCCTTTAGTCTAATCTGGTTTGATAAAAATATAGATTTAACTAGAATTAAGGGGGTGTTTGGAAAGCAAATATTTTTAAAGATTTTGCTACATTATCTCCTACTTTAGAATGTAATCTGCATACATAAAAACTAGGTGTTTGGATAATTTAGAAAGTATCTTACAATATCTCACTTTTCTATAAAAACCTTCATATTGTGATATTTAAGTATTTGTTGTATAAAACAATCTTTCGTTAAGAAAACCAACCAAAACAAGGGTCAAAAGTAAAAATTTATAAGAAACTCCTACCATGGTGGCCAACTTCATTTTTTTAATATTGATGGTTTCTATAGGAATATGACTATAACTACAAATCTTAGATGGGCCCTTTAGTATTTATAAATTTTATGTGGGTCCCATAGCCCTATCATAATTACATAGTTTCTTTATTGATTACTAACATTAGATGAGTCCTACAAATATCACATTAGGCAATTTCTACCATGATTACCAACATTAATGGCCCCCTAGTGATTACTATAATTAGCTTGGTTAATATGACTGTTAACATCAAATAGGTCCCACGTTGATTTTTCATAAATGGATTCTTCAATGATGTTTAACACTCGATAGGGGTCTCTTCTATAATCACCATTGGATGTATTACATTATAATTATAAACATTTGGTTGACCCACATTGATTAAAATACATTCCTCGTGGGTTTTAACATTCAGTCTAATGATTTTTTAATTAGATGGGCCCTACCATGGTTATCAATATTAAATTAATCTAGTATGACTATACCAGTTAGTGGGTTCCCATTGGGTCAATCATCTAGGTTTCTCTATTCATTTCTTATTTTGGTGCATCATCTAGTGAAAATTTTATAAATTGCCAAACACTTTAAGGTATATAGAAATTTATAGAAATTGCCAAACACCATAAGTGACACGATATTATAATATGACACTATTTTATTATGTGATGATGAAATCTTACAATATTTAAATTCGGTGATATTATGTTCTTCTTTTATCCAAACACCCCCTAACATAGGTTCATATCTGGCAAACATGATTTTTGTGGGGATGGGAATATTCCTCTGTGGGTTAGAGATAGACTCAATATCCTGTAGGTTTTTAGGTGGCTTTTGGTTGTATTGGTTGGCTGTATTTTGGTTTGTTTGTGTGCAGCTGTATTTTTCGAGCTTACCAAAAAATAAAAAACATGTGTTCAATTTGAAATAGGCTGGGGTCCAAGGATATTTACATCTTTTTATGACAAAATATGCTGAATCTCAAAGTTTAAAACCAATATCTTACTGAAGATCAAAGTTATTAATCTACATTGTCAGACAAATAGAGGTAATTATTTGTAGAAATAAAAACACAGGTTCTTTGGCAGATATCAAAACTTATAGATGGTTGGTTATCTGTACATTTCATAATAGCATTTATGGCGTGGAAGGTATGCATATATTATATATACATTTGTGCAGGAGATGAGAAAGATGATCTGCAATTCACCATGGGAGAAGGAGCTCTCTCTTTCATGCATCATATACTACACTATATTTGGGCATTTACAGAACTCCAAAGATCACCTGATATTTGGAGCAAGAATATTACACAGCAGAGGGCAAAAGCCATGAATCTACTTCTCTACTCAAGGAGAGATATAGAAGGGAAAACAGGTGACATGCTCTTCCATTTTGTACGTGCTCTCAAATAAAATGTACTCTTTTGCATGCAATAGAGCAGTTGCATTTCCATGAAAATACACACAGCCGAACTAAGCCTATTTTATAAATTTTTCCTCATTTTCTTCAACTTTTCAAGGTGTTGGATCTCCTGAACTAATAACATGATACAAATTATTATGCTGAAATAATGAACATATCTGCCCATACTTGTGTTAACGTGTTCTTCAAATTAGTTGGCATTATGGAATTATGTCTTAAGGTGAATATTTATAAATATAAATAAATAAACTTTGCTGGGAGTTTATTTTATATTTGGCAGTCTCATTTTGGTGGAGTTAAATCAATTTTTCTTGCATGCCAAAATAAGAGCTGGTTTCAGATTTTACACCAACAGAAGGCTCCATTCCAAAATATAAAAAAACAACTAGGGTGCAATACTGTTGACCAACACTATCTGAGCTCTAAATATTATTAAAAGACGTCCAGAAGTAGAGAGTGGTTGCAGATTATTAGTCAGATAGAGACACCTTTATGCTTTGATAATGCTGATTAATAGATCATTTTTAATTTGTTTGGCAGTGTGTGGAGAGTGAGGGTTCTCTAGTAGGGGTTTGTTTTGTCAAGTTCTGTTCTGGCTAATATTTTCCTTTTGGCTTGGTTTTTGTTGTGAAACTGTTGCCTTTGTATAATTTGCTTAAACTGTTTCTAATTTTGGATGGTTAAAAAAATCTATATACTTGCCATCCAAAAAAAAATGTTAGTCTTGTTGAATTTTTAATGTTGTGCTTAAGAGTAGTAATCAAAAGAAATATTCACAGTGGCTTCAGTGGTTTACTATGTCTTACTGTGACTTAATTCTAACCAGACTTTTGTTCCCCACACGGATTGTTAAGTCATCAACAGAAAATAATGCTATCCATGGATGATGATTATAAAATTTGGGGTCTACAAATACAGAACTTGTTAGATGCCAATTGTGAAAGTTGCACAAGAGACCAATAGAGAAGTTTTTGACGCAGTATGATTGAATAAGAAACAAGAAAGCAAGTGGAGACGTACAACTCACAAAGGCAACACTAGAGAGATAGGATATGGGCCTTATGGCTCCCATAATGATAATCTAGCAACAAAGTAAGTTAAATAGAATTCTTTTCTATATAAATTTAGAATTCAATACTGTGAGGTTGTGGAACAGAAGTAAGGTATAACAGAAATCAAATAGGAAAACATGAACTACCTTTGTTACTTGACCACAGCAGGGTTTTTCGAATAGGTGAGTCACATTTATTCAGAATATGTGAAGTGCCTTGAATGGTACCAAACACAAATCAGCAAATGTATTTACTTCAATTTTAACACTAAGGGGCTGTTGTTTGCACTCATTTACATATTTAAATGATGCAAATGCGTAATGGTTACACATGATTGCATTTGTTTGTGCTCATTTATGCAAAATTATGACCTTTGATAAACAGTTGTTTTGAAGGAAGAACCGCTAACATTGAGAAATCTTGGACCTCTATAGCTAATCTCGACACAGTATACCAAACCAAAATTTATATTCTCGCATTTTATCAGACAAAATAAGAGGACTCGATTGTCTCCATCCAGTCTCATTCCCCTAGGAACAAAAGAAAATGAAGAGAAACTACAAAAAGAGTTGCCAACTTTATTAGATTAACTTCATTATAGTTGGCAAGGGAAGCAGAAAGATTTTCTGGGAAGATCGGTAGAGTACATACCACTCGTCATCCCAAGATGCATACCAAATCTGTCATGGAAAGGTACTCAGGTAAAACGGCTACCATGGAATGAAAATTTCAGAGGAAAACTACTGGATTTCAGATTCCTTGTTTATAAAGCATTTCTGAAATCCTTTCTGTGGGAATGGCTTGTGCGGGCAAGGGCATTATTTCTTGGAAGAGGTTCTCAAACTAGTGTTGTGCTGCAAATTACATGTTCGAGCAACTAACATGGTGTCAAAAGGCAAGCTCTCCATATGCTGTGCCTTGGGGCAAGAATATTTCTCCAAGAGTCAAGGCATTTTGTTTGACAGCTATTACACCATCATTGTCATTAGCAGTAGCAGCAGCAGCTTAACCTTATCCCATCAAACTGGGCCCCTGGGCCCTCTCTTTAATATAAATGCGCAAGTATTTGTTTCATGTGCAAAGCTGAGGAGGATAAACTGTGGAGTGGAGCAAGGGCAGAACGGAACCAGAAAATTTCTTTCTGGCAGCAGTTTATGAACTCTGTCTCAAAATGAATGCCTCACCACCTTTCAATTATAGTTAGTTCTGGGCAAGAAACCCAGATGGATGGACTGTGGCAAAGATTTTAGATTTCAACCATTTGAAGGATTCAAACAAAAATGACCACAGGCATAAACTAAACGACACAAAAGAAAAAAGATAAATAACAATACCATTCCCAAAAAATAAATAAGAAGAAAGATTAGTAACAATCACATTCTTCCCGTGTTGTCTTAGCAGGCTATTTCATTTGGCTGGACATGCAAGAAAAATTTTGACAGCACCTACCAAGACTTGTGTGTTCATTTCATTTATCCAAGTGCACCTACCAAGACTTGTGTGTTCATTTCATTTATCCAAGTTTACCATTACTTCTTAATCTCCTAAGCATTAAAAAGTGCCATTAATGATTAAACTGTATTTATCATATCTCATTTTTCATTGTATGCGGAAACAATAACATTGAGCAAAATTATGCTACATATCTGGAATAGTAGAAATCACATGGTGATGTAGCACCAAATCTTGTTATTCTCTTCGGTCTAATGTGGATAGTCACAGTCCATGTCCATAACTTGCCTAAAGATCTCCATGACAACTTTGCAACATTTCAAACCTTAATAATGTTCTAACAAACTGCATCTGACAAGTGTTTGCATTGTATCACAATATTAAACCCACAGCAAGAATTATTTGTTAATTAGCACAAAAATTATTTGTTAATTAGCAGTGTAAGATTTTGCTACATTTTCAATTCTGACAATTAAATAAGTATATTTTACTCTCACCTCTGCTTGGATATGGACTGCATGGATATTATACAGATACTGATACAGAGATAATGTTCTGCATGGACATTTGTAAGACGTCAACATATTGCTTGCTTACATGTCCAACCAGCTTTGTAAAGCCCATTGATGCTTGTGTTGAATGAGATATCACAGGGAGCAATTTCGAGAAACCCAGGATTTTATAATGCAGAAGGTAAATCAATTGTACCATCTTGAAATGCTCGTCTATGAGGGTAGCCAGTAGACATGTGATGACAATAGGTTTGATGCCAACAACCTATAGAGTTGGAGAACAAAATCATAGCACCATTCCACTTGTGCCTAGAATGGAAAACCCCTCCACAAATTATTTGTAACCACCAAAATTAAGCCTCCCCCGCATTGCTCATCACTTCATCCTCTAATCTCAATGCCTCTTGCAGATTCCCTTGCTTCATGCAAGCTTCAATTACAATGGTGTAAGTAACCTCAGAAGGATTCCATCCCAATCCTTTCATCTCTTCCAACAATTCACAGGCTTTTCTGGAATCTGGTATCTCACAAACTGCCTGAATCGTAGTAGCATACGTAATCGAATCGAGTTTGAATCCCCTGGATTTCATATCTCTAAAGTACTCCTCTGCCTCATCAGGCTTCCCTTCTTTCAAACAAGCATTCATCACCACATCAAGAGTGAAGCAATCACAATCCATTCCTTTATACTGCATAACTAGATACAATTCCCTTGCCTTTCCAGTCAAATTCAACCGCACCAATGCAGCTAAGAGAATATTTCTAGATGTAATGCCAGGAAAGATGTTATTTTCAATCATTTTATCAAAGCTCTCTACTGCCTCCTCAATCCGCCCCGCCTGCAGATAGGAATTTATTACATAATCAAACAAGCAAGGATGTGAATCACATCTCTTCGAGCTCTCAATCAGGCGTTCGATGAAAATGCCTGCACTCGGAATTGAAGTACCTGAAAATGATTGCTTCAGTAGCTTCTGAGCGATTGAAATTCTCCGAGACCGCACAAGGATGTGAAGCATGATGCACAAAGCATCGATTCCTCGAACAACTCCTCGTCGATTCTCGGCCCAGTGGAAGAATTTCAAAGCAGTGTTGGGGTCATGGCGATTCAGCAAAAGAAACTCAATGACGGAATCTAGGGTGAGGAATGAGTCTGAGGAACAGGAAATAATATCTTCGGAATTTTGTGAAGTGGGCTTGTCGGGGAAACTGTTTTCTGAATTGGGGTTTCCTGAAAATTCAGTTTCTGGAGCAGCATCCTCTAAAGATCCTGTCTTTGACATTGGTTTGTCTGGAATTCCTGTTTCTGAAGTGGGTTCCTCTGAAAATCCTGTTTCTGAAATGGGTTTCTTGGAAATCCCAATTTGCGAAGAGGGTGTTTCAGAATCTCCAGTTTCTGAGATGGGTTTATCAGAAAATCTCGTTTGTGAAGTGGGTTTCTTTGGAACTGATTGCTCCGATGAGGATTGGTATTGAAATCCAATTTCTGAAGTGCGTTTGTCAACTTGAGAGAGATTCTGTGATAGGTGTGCTGGAAAAGGGTAGGCATTGGAAGTGGAGAGAGGAGAAGATTTGCAATTCTTGCAGAAGCTAATCAGACGGAATGGGGCTTTCATTGGGATTTATACCCTTGCAGGAAACTGTCGCAGAACCCTAACTAGAAAGCTGCCATTGATCCGAGAGCGATGGCAGTGCAGGAGCTGTTTAGGGTTTAAGACTCCGAAGATGAGAGCAGGTTGAGACTGACTCAGCCCGTCTAGCTTCTGGATTTGGAGAAGATGTCAAAGGATATAAAAGGCCAAGCAGGGGAAGTTTTTTCAAATCTCCGCGGGGACCAAGTGGGCACACCAAGATCCATGTGAGTGGAGTGGATCATAAAAATACAACCCGCTTCCCATAGTCTCTAAGGTTAGGTTTGACACCGTACCATCCGAATGTACTGGACATTTAAATCAAATGTGTATTCATTTAAATGAATAAAACTTGTGAGTCATTGATCAAGTAGTTAGATTGATTAAGTAGTTAGGATGATATGGTGATTCAAATATTTATCACCATCAGCAAACTGAATCAATCTAGAACCTATTTTGTTGGTTCCAAAGCTTGTTTTGATAAGATAACTCAGATCCGATTCTACCAAAAGAATTCGAATCTAGTTCTAAAATCAATTCTAATTTCTCTTCAATTTTTTATTTAAATAAATATATCATTCAATTTATAACAGTGCATTAAATATACAACCTCCAATATTACGCATAAAAATATACCAAAAAAAAAGAAGAAGTTAGTTTAAGGTATAGTTTGTAATATCAGAGACTCATATGTCAGTCCCAGATACATGGGTCGGAACCTATATGGACTCATAATCGGGCTTCTTGATCAATCAGGACCTAAATTGGGTTTCGGATCCGAACCTGTTTATGAATCGAGATCTAAATTTGGTTTCAAACCCCGTTTTTCCGGATTAGCACTTACGGATAATCGAAGAAACGGATACCAATTTGTAACCCTAATCACCATGCACAAGACCACGGGGAGAATGTCTTTAGGTCTCACCACCCCCGACCCCCTGGTCTGATCCCCATGTGGGGCCTTAGGGCCCCACGAGGACAATTTCTCGGCAGAGGGTCCCCCCTATCTTAATTCAAATTTGAAAGATTAAATATGCATGCATCATGCTAGTCCAACCATTGCTGAGACAGGCTAACCATAGGGGTGTTATGGGTTTGGCCAATCCAAGCCCAATCCAGGCCCAACCCGGTTTGGGTCGGGCTTGGATAAGTAACCAGGACTCGTTTAATAATTGAACCGAGCTTGGATTAAGTTATAGAAAGCCCAAAGCCCAGCTTAGCCCCGTGTATGAAATGTATGTAATTTAATTTAATTAGTCTAAACAATTGCTCGAATGCGCACACAAATTGAAAAAAGCCCACACTTTGGCACGACCCGTTCGATTAAATGGGCGGGCTTTAACCCAACTTTTACAACCCATGACGAGCCTGCGCTGGGCCTAGGCCAATGTTTCTAAAGTCGAATTAGGCCTAGATATTGCCTTACCCATCCCATGCACACCTCTAGCTAACCATTCCAATACTTATAATTTTATTGGTTCTTAAAAATACTCAAAATGCCTATAGAATGCTGTTCTTTGTTATTAAGGTAGTTGTTTTGTATATTAGTCGTATATTTGTGAATTTATAAGAAAAACAATTGCTCATTATGTATTATATATATTAAAGCAAAGGGGGAGGTAGGCTGTAAGGGGTGCCACCTCATCCTCAAAAAGTTTCTCATTTCAAATAAATATACACAAAAAAAACCCACATTCTTTTAAGGTACCAGCTCACTTTGGGCTACTATTTCTCTCCTAAAACCTCTCATAAGAGATTTTTATGAACGTTTGAAATTGAATCCTATTTATTATCATTATCCAAATTATACGCAAATCATAAATGGGTCCCATGTTAAATATATTTTGTGGGCCCTACTGATGAATTAAATCCGGACTGTTGCTCATTTACTCTAATTTAATTTTTTTCCTAAATGGATGGATCCAGTACTGGGCACCAGTTCATATTATATATATTTCAAGATTTGACTCCAGTATTTGATGAAATCACAATGGCATTCTCTCAACCTCCTTTTCTAAGAGTGGGCCCACTGATGGAGGGAGGCAAGCCCGTTGGCCGTAGTCTGATTTCTTAATGGATGAAAATCAATTAGTGGGCCCCGCACATTTAACTTATTTATGCAGTGGGACCCACTCATGCTAGGTCAGCATGTATCCGTAGTGGGCAATCAGACTTGGTTGGTATTATACATAAGCTTAATTTATTTGATAATTGTTAGAATGTGATTTGTGTGCATATGAGTTATAATTATTAAAAACATACAATGAGACTCGTATCTATATCCACGTACATTCATCCCATGCAATGTACATCTTTTATATATTTTTTATTCTCTGACACTTGTTTGGCCCCTTCTCTTTAAATTTTTTTTCTTATACTATAAATCATCTGTGGGGGCCTACTGTTCCATCACCATAAATTCAGATGTGGTATGTGGCCCATTGAGGATGAAATCATTTGATTTCCATTTCCTTTATTCTTATCTTCCATTTTTTCTTCTTTTGATGTTGAGCCATCAGTGAGTCCCACACATTAAAAACATTTTAAGGGTGGCCCCCACTGATGGATCAAACACGTTAATTTTTTTATCCATTTCTTTTGGTTCTTTTTAGTAGATGTAGATTTATCCGGTTTGTTTTTCTTTTTCTTATATTTTCAATCATCAATGGTATAATATATCTGCAAATGAGATGGTCGTAATGGTAAATACCTTTAAATTCAAGTGATCATCGTGTTATGTAAATTTACTTTATTTTATATTTATTTTCATACATAGAAAATTTTTTAATATGAAAAAATAATAAAAAACTTATTTTATATTTATTTGATCTTAACAATATTTCAAAATAATTATTGAATTTTAACATATTTTCATTTTTTGCCTGGGTTTAGCACGGGCCTTTGTTGCTAGTCCATATCACATGTTACGTTTCATGTGTAAGTGGTGATAATTGCAATGTATTATGGGCTCATCTTTACCGCTCAAGGGCTAAGCTCATGTGAACTTTATGCTTATTAGTGATGACCGTCCTGGGCACCATGTAGCGAGACAATCTGTCTATTAATTGGGAAAAAACCATTTAGGGCTGGTCACATCGACAGACTTGGTTCCGATCAAAACGCGGGCCATATAAAGATCTTAGGTTTTCCCACAAAATTCAACTACCTATTTTGCTCCGTCCTTGGCCACAAGTTCAACCGTGTGAAAAAAAAAAACAGGGGGAGAAGGGTTAGGTTTGGTTTGGCTTTAAAACGGTCCATTCAACTTGATCATATAATGACCTCAATGCATGCACGATCTCTTGATGTATGCACCTTTGTCTAAGACAATGGGTGTGGGGAAGGTTTGGTTTGGCTTTAAATGGTCCATTCGGCTTGATCATATAATGACCCCAATGCATGCACAATCTCTTGGTGTATGCTCCTTTGTCTAAGATAATGGGTCTCAACTCTCTTCTTCAAAACAAAGCCTTCTCATAGTTCTTGATCTTATTGCGAGTCTTCTCCTCTTCAACCCCTCTACTTTTATTTGTTACCTTCAACTTATAAACGGTTGTTTAAGAGGAGTTGATGATCCCGTGACGGTCATCATCCCCGTAAGTGAAAATGGTGGTTGTAGTCTCGCATAGGAAGAAGAAATGAGGGTTTTAGTCCAAGTTGCTATGAGCTAGTAATAAGATAACGACGGAGGAGCGGTTGTTGATTGTTGTACCTTGAGACTGCGAAGGAAGTGCATGAGAATTAGGCCGTGTCTTGTAGGTGAGGGTTGATTGCCCATTTTGACTATTTGTTTTGTTATTAGATTATATGTATGTTGAGTAAAACATCATCTTTCTCTTCTTTTTTCCTTGTTAATTTTATCAACGAGACATTGTTTCAAGATCTTTGATGTTTATTTTTACAATGTCCGAGGGTTGAAATGGGTAAAATCAATACACCATCTGACTCGAATGAGTCAACCCAACCTAACCTTTGCCGAGTCAGCCCGAGTAAGGAGGAGTAGAGATCAAATTAAGAATAAAATTAGAAAGAATGGTTTAGAGGGGGCGGTTACAGCGCAAACAAAAAATAAAATTTATACTCCTCTCTAATTTATCCAAGCGGGGATAGTAAAATCCATACTTGGTCACAATTGCCTTCTTTTTTTTCTGATTCTCATTTTACTCTACTCCTGCCAAACAAACAAGAGAAAGTAGACAGTAAATACAAGGTTTTCATGTAATTTTGTTGTAGAAGTTCCTTATTTGGCCTTTTTTTTTATTCGGTGTGTAGTACGTCTACACGAGCAAAGCAACGTCGACTGCCCACACAATGCCGACAAAAGGAGAAAACTAACATGTGCCTCCAAACGACGTCTCTCTCCGCACAAGCGATTCACACAATCCTCTCTCTCCCTACATCTAAATTACAAAACCACCCTCGCCTTCACACATTATTCCCAGCCACTTCACTACTAGTCTACTACTACAGCCCCAAATTACCATACCACCCTCGGGAGTCAAGTCACACGAATAAATCAATCTCACGAGAGAATCCCGATCCCTTGCCCCACGGTAAACTTTATAACATAGGAGCTCAATCATGGGCCCACATAGGGATAATTTTATCCATGGGGCCTAATTTCAAAACAAACCCCCCCCTACATTCAGTGCCTATTTGTTTCGCATGGAATCAAATATGAATAGAGTGAAATAAAACTTAACACTCGCATTTTTCTTTAAAAAAATTCGCATTTGCATAAGTTAAAGCAATACATTGCAAGTTGCAACTTTTCTTACATGTCGCTTGTATTCTCTACACATGCGTTTTCTTAGAGAGAATAAAAAATAAATTATTAGATTTTATTTCACTCTATATTCATAAGACGTAATAGTAAATAAGGATTTTTACAAGAATATTAAGCTTAAAAATTAATTAAACAATTTTATGTAGAAAGACCATAAAATGACGAGATAATTGCTCGTATTTTTTTTTTTAATGAAATCACCCTAATAGACGATATTATTCGTCAACTTTCATTGCAAAATTTGATACTATGCTCTTATCTTCTTCTATCCAATGATGAAAATGTTATGAAAATCATTGCATTTTGTGTCCCAATGGTATGCCTTAAGTGGTCTTACTAATATTCCTTATGTGTGGGGTCCCATGCTTAGTTTCTACATTTTTATTGCCCCCTTTTCATGATTTTGGAGAGCTTGAGTTTGGAGTGCAAGGTGTTTGATGAAATGCTCAAATGAGAATTTTCTCTTAATTTGGCGGTGTCTTCGAGTGAAGTTAGAGGTGATGAATTTAAGTATGGCTTTGTGAACATTTAGAGTTTGAAGCCATTTATTTGGGGGAATTTCGTAAATTTTAATGATTGTAATGTGTGAGCAACATGTAGAGAGCCATTTGCATTTTTTGTGTGGAGTTTTAGAACCCAATAGTGTTTATTCTTTCATTAATTTGTAATCTTTAAACCAATTTTAAGAACGAATATGATAGTAGATGAATTGAATACACTTCATTATACGATTTTTGAAAGACTTATCAAACTCTTATTCTTTGATGCATTCATAACATGATTCACCTCCTTTCGATTTTCCTTAACTTCATTGACATGACTAAGACAATCAGGTATGGAAACCATCAAAGAAGTTGAAAGAAAAGTTGAAAAAAAAGAAAAGTTATAGGAAGTTGGCGATACCGCCAAATGGGGTAATTTTGTAAAAAAAAAAAGTACAAACAATTATTTCATCATTTTATAGCCTTTCTTCATAAAATCATTTAATCATGATTTAAGCTTAATTTTTTCGTAAAAATTCGTAATAAATAAACTCATATATTATTATATTTTACTTTAATAGTAGTGCGTCTCAGTCTCACTCATTGCATGACATAACGCATGACGTAATGTGCCCTTCCTATTGGCAGGTGTCAATCACATTTATTAGAGTCGGTATTTAGTGAGGTAAGATCTCATGCTAATATGGCGGATCATAGTTGATCCACTCATGAGCACTGTGCATATGCCCAATAGGATCCCGATTGCATTTATAATTGAACACATGACGTGATCAAACCTTGTCTAATGGCATCATCAATCGCATTTCAATCAGGTGCTCAATTGGAAGGTGGTACCGGCTCCTATTAAACTAAGATTTGAGGATATATATCTCTAGAGGGTATGCGATAATCTTGGACAGTTCGGATTATCACTATGTGGGGCCCACAGTGGAGCTCCCATCGGATTCGACCAGCCCCCACTACAAAGCAGGGACGCTTCAGTAATTTCACAGTCCAAGGACCCAAGTCTGGAAAGTACTTCTAGGTTTTCTTTTCCTGCGTCCTCTCACAATCGTTACCACATTCCTGTGGAGACTCCACAGGGATAGAGAGAGTGAGAGGGAGCCGCTGCGGAAATCCCTTCAGGTAAAAAGACACAGAACGAAACAAAAACCCTAGGGTTTCTGTCTCTCCTTCCGATCGAAACCTCTTACACATTTCGCTCGTGCATTCGCTTGTTTCCAATCTCATTGTTCTCGTGTATTATCCGTCCATGAGGTTTTTCTAGGGTTTTGAGGATCTTTATCGCAAAGGACAGCATTTTTTTTCGTTGGGTAGGGTTTTGTTTTTGTATTGCAAAAGGCAGAGTTTGTGTTTTTGTGATATCTCGATGTTTGTTTGCTCTGATGCGATGGATCGAGCGGTCGCAGATCTGCGAATGCTTCGAGATTTGCTTTGTATTTGATCTGGGTTTGTTTTTGTAGAGATTTTTAGCAAGCCGTTGTAGTTTCTATTCTCTGATTGTTGATATGTGGGTGGAGAGGGTTATGCCCAAGTATATGCATGTATGTTCATCTTGGTCATGGAAGCTGCAGCAGCGGCATGTTTGAGCTGTGCTGTGCCCTGGGCCGTCGATCTGGTGGGACCGACCTGGATAGGATCGTATGGGCATGCCCCCAGGCCTTTTTTTTATTTTTATTTTTTGGTTGGGGGGGATTAGACTGATTGCAAGGTTTTTTTTTTTTTTGTGTGTGTGTGTGTGTGTGTGTGTGTGTACAATACATGGTAACTTGTTTTATTATTTTTATAATCTATGAATGGAGAGTTGGGGGTTGAAGGCCATTGGATCAGTGTGAACTTTGGTTGGGAATTGGGATTTTTCTCTTTACATTATTTCCAAACTGAAATCATAAATGGAAAAATAGTTTGAGAGAGATAAATCCAAACAAAATCATTTAAATGGTTACTAACCATTCACCCAACCCACACCCCCATCCAAAAAAAAAAAAAAAAAAAAAAAAAAGAAAAAAAAATTCCATGGCTTCGTTGCTACCTTGACAAAACATCCCCCTCCTATTCCACTTTGGGATTTATCTTTACCCTTCTAAGATGATTAGGATTTTGAGGCAGATAGGTGATGAACTGTTTAGGGAACACTTTTAGTTATATGGTAGTGGTTTTTTTTAATTTTTAATTTCTAGTGGTTTTTTTTTTTTTTTTGTTGTTGTGATGGGTTTGCATTAAAAAAAAAGGGGAATTGACAGTTGTCATACTAGGTAAGTGTTTCGGATGCAACTCTTTAATTTTTAATTTCCTATTTTTTGTTTCTCTACATTTTGGTTGAAATTGAGGGTTTTTGCTACTGAAGTATTAAATACGTTTGTTCCATCAGATAATTGGAGCACAATTAGGTGAAAAAATGTCCAGAAAGAAGAATCCCTTGGTCTTCTTGGATGTATCTATTAATGGCGCTTCTCCAGAAAGAATGATGTTTGAGGTTTGTTTTATTCTGATCAATTAATCGATATAGCAATGCGGAGTAAACATTATAGATGGCAATGCTTGATCTTTTATTGTTCTATTTCTGTTTGCTCTATAAGTTGGACCTATCTGCATCCTTTACTAACTATTAAGGGGTTCTTACTTACAGCTTTTTTATGATGTTGCTCCTAAGACTGCGGAGAATTTTCGGGCACTATGTACAGGTAAGGATTTTTTTTTTTTAATGCTTAATATTGGTTTTTCTCGTGCCAATCATGTGAGAATACTTGAGGAAAGGATCTGATGCTAAATAACTCATACCTGAGTATCATTGCATTCTGAGAAGCGATCATTATCGAACACACACACACACACAAGCAGTCCATCGCCATGCAAGTGGCTTGTGTGATATCTAGACTTGGAAGATGGAGCCTTTTTTGGATTGGTCATACTTCAAAATTATAGTGGCCACATTGTCACAGGTGCAGATTTCTTTTCATTTTTTACCCCTTCCCTTTCTCCTCTTCCTTCCCCAACCCAATTAGATGTCACCAGTTGATGGGCTTTTTTGTAACTACAATCATTCTACATTGGGGTGTTTGTATGCTTTTTATTTTATTCTTTTAGGTTCAGGCTTTAGATATTCAGGAAAAGTTCTATATTGTGTGCATATGAGCAATAAGCATGGCTTTAGGTTACTCGATAATTAAGGTATTTGTATAAGTGATTCCTCCTGATCCTTTGTTATACTTTAATAAGGTGTTTCATAATTGTCTGTCTTTTTTACGGTCTCAAATTACATCTCCCTGATCCGTGAATCATCTTCACTGGTTGGTTCCTCTTTCATGGCATTGAACAGATCTTTTTTGTTGCAATGGAAGGCAGAACCACCCCCACTCGTTCTTTTTTCTTTAATTATAAAATTCTGTGTGGAGTCCACTAAATCCATGAAATCTGTTTGTATACATAAAGACTACCATTATTTAAAACCTTCTGGTCATCTAGCCACATGTTGCACATTATGCTCAAGGGTCTTCATCCAATCTGGCTATCCATCAAATGGCCGACTGAGAGATAACCTTCTTTCATTTTTGAAATGTGATGAATTAAGTTTGGCTCAGTGAATGTCAGTTCTTTGTTATCATAGGAATTCCTCCCGTGGTCAGGCACCAGCATTTGACCTTTTTTTCCATGATATCAGATTATGCTGCACTAAATTATGCTATTGAAAAAAACTTCTAGTATTTATCATGATCTCTGCATCACGTGTATTCTATTAGCGATGAGAGGTAATTGATTAACTTAGTTGATTATTTTCTCTTTCATAGGGGAAAAGGGTATTGGATCTACGACTGGAAAGCCCTTGCACTATAAAGGATCCATTTTTCATCGAATTGTTAAAGGTTTCATGGCCCAGGTATGTTCTCTCTTTTTTTTTTTTTTTTTTTTTTTTTGTATTTAATTTTGCTGCAGGTTTTCTAATAGGATGAGTTAGAATTGCAGGCTAATGTCTGCACCATTGTGCATTTGTTTTATGGTTAGCATGAGTTAGAAGTGCCACTTATGCCTTTTAGTTAGTTATCCTTGTTTATGCTGTAGGATACCAGGCTGATGGTCACGACTGCTTATCTTGTGATGTAGATTTAAGGTTGTATTTTACTAAGTTGACCATCCTCATACATGCCCAAGCCTGTTATCTAGGATATTTTGCATTCTGTTTATCAATGGGCTGACATGTTTTTTTCCATGTGACAGGGTGGTGATTTTTCCAAGAGAGATGGTATGTATTTCCATATGCAGCGTTCTTACTTTGCTTTGTAAAATCATTTATTCCTTGTTGAATTTGAAGTCTTAATGCAATATTGCTTTGTTAGTTTAAGTTGCTTCTTTGAATCCACATTCTCGACCCCTGACATGGACCAGTGGGCTTTTGCTCCACAATTAAAAATGTTTTGGTTCCAGCTAAAGAACAGTTCCTTTTGATTATAAACCCACCTGTTCTGATTCCAAAACATTCTACCAAACGACCCCATGATTTGGCAGATGCCCTGGTCATCACTCTCCTTGGATTGATACTCACCATTATTTCGGGGTACACCATGGAGTGCTTCAGCAGCATTTCCGAATAGGATGACATGAAACTTAGGAGGTCGGATTATTAATAGGACAATATGTATGTATCTGACATTATGCAATGTCTTACTGTTTGGAACCTGGGTACTCAAGGCATGTAACAAAATACACATGGTTCATGTCCACATGTCCAGTTTTGCGGGTGCATGATTCACCTGGGTTCATTGGAGTCACTAACATCATGGATATCATTTTTCCAGTATTTATTGCATGGAATTGGGTTTGTGAAACAAAGTGTGAAGTTGACAATCATAGGAAACTTCAATACAGTGACATAGGCAATTTTTGCAGTTTTCTGTAGAAACAATAACAAGCAATTGGGTTTTTCTATGGAAATCTATAAGTAGTGTTTGGGTTTTTAATCTAAGCAGTATTGCATGGAATTGGGTTTGTGAAACAATGTGTGAAGTTGACGATCATAGGAAACTTCATTACAATGACAGGCAATTTTTGCAGTTTTCTGTAGAAACAATAAAAAGCAATTGGGTTTTTCTATGGAAATGTATAAGTAGTGTTTGGGTTTTTAATCTAAGCAGATTAGAATCTCCGGATTCACTGTAGATATGAATGGTATTCAGGTAGGGTTTAAGACAAGGATTCATGTAATAAAGTGTTTTTTTTTTTTTTTTTTGGTTGAGACATTTGCAAGTATTTTAATGTAAGACTGTTAGCAGATTCATCATGCATATTTGATTGGTGGAATGACAAGTTTACACTTAGTTAAAAGCCCTGGGATTTTGAATCCTGGGACATAAATAAGTGCGGTGGGTTTATATATTTTTAATTTTAAATGATTTTTTCTAAGATTTAGCATACCTCCTTCCTTCTATTATTTGTTTCTGCTTCAAATTTGTTTCCCACACTTTATGATTTGTTTTTTCATCTATATTTCAGACATTTTTTTTTTAAAATTTTGAAAACCAAACTGATCTGTTTCTGTTTTCCATGTGCTTCTCATCGTCATAGGGACTTTTTAAAGAAGGTTCAATTGACTGAAATGAATTTCTAGATTCACACATTCATCGAGTTGCTAAAAGGTATCCGAATCTGTACTGTTGGAATTAGAATAGGTTCGTGTAGCGGAACACGAAATGTTGGCAATCTTCCCTATATAATGAATGAGGAACCTGTGATGAAACCATCTTATAATCTCCTCCCTTAATTCATTTCATCCCTAAGGGTAACTAGGACCAATCCAGACAGTTCTCATGTTCCAATTGAATACATTACATTTTTTAATTATGATCAAAGGAGAAGATTATTCTTTTAACCAAAATACGTGTTCTGCTTTGGCCAGGTAGGAATTCGAATTGAAATTTGAATGCCATGTTTTGGATACTTATTACGTGTTCGTTTATTGGGTTTGCGTTTGGGTTTGGGATGTGTAAGCAAGAGTTATAAATTACCTTTGGAGGAAAAAGGAAAGAGTCATAGATCCATTTTGTTTTCATGTTTCATTTAATTATTGTATAGATCCATTTTGTTTTCATGTTTTTAATTATTGTATAGATCCATTTTGTTTTCATGTTTCGTTTAATTATCGTAGCTCCACTTGAGGTTTAGTTCTCCTTGACTGGTTTTTACCTTCATCCTCCCTTTATCATATTGCAGGTACTGGTGGAGAAAGTATATACGGTGGGAAGTTTGTAGGTGAGAGTGATAACAAATTTTGTTTCTATGGAAGCTGAAATGGTTTGACCATATTAAATGATGTGCATTCTTTACTTTTAAGGATCTATTTATTTTTGTGGCATGCATTTGATATTAGGAGTTAATGTTTATGAAAACAAATACTTTCTATGATGTAGTAAAAAATAAAATAAAATGTTCTATGGCTACTTGTTTGGGACATCCACATTGAACTCCCATGTGCCTGGATGGATGCCCACTAGGACCTACAACAACACACGAGTGAACTTCTTTGCACACGTGCCCATGTATGGATGCTTGGGCTTTGTGTGATGCATTGCATAGGCAGATAAGCTATCTGGGCCAACTGTTGGTATCTATATCCACTTGAAAAGGGTCCCACATGTTGTATGTGATATATTTAGAATAACATTTATTTTAAATAGGGGAGCAATTTTTTTATTTAAAATGATGTTCAACTGACACAAATTAACAGAAGATGAGAATTTCTAGCAGAAAGTAATTTGCCAATGAAATTGAGTCCCTTTCAATGTCATTGGCCACTCCCTTTGATAGATCTGTGATACACTATCACTTCTTTTTTATAGATTTGTGATACACTTTCTTTGGTAAGTGTCTTACTGTCATATCCCCTTAATTGGGATGATTTCTCTTAATTAGAATATCATCCTAATCTTATAGTATTAGAATACAATATCTTTTATCTACAGAAATAATGATCCCCACAACTTCTATTGCGGGTCCATGTCCCATGTTAATACCAAGTTATGCGAGTTAGATGGGTGATTGAGTAATAAGAATGTACAACTCTGACAAGTATTAAAGAAAGTATGACCCATTTAATATATTGCTAAGAGTTACTTATTTGAGTCCTTGTTAAGAGTCTACATGGAGTCAAAGTAGTGGATTAAAGTTGAGAAAAGTCTTGGTGCGAGGCCTTTTTTTTTTTTTGTTTTTTCTTCCTTTTGGGGGTGGGTGGGTGTTTGTTGATGGTGGCAAGTGATCCTTCAGATATGCCTGTCAATGTTTCAAATCTAATGCATTGAATATGGTGAATTTGTTGAAGTCTGCCAGATTTGATCTTGATTGCATTGTGAAAATTTTAAGCTTTGGCTTGGGGATTGTTTTTTGGTTCCTTCTTCCCCATCAATGTTTGGCCCACTGGTAGATCCATATTTATTTTATTTATTAACTTTAAACGAACTTTAAGATTTAATTTTAATGAGATTTGCTCTAGGTGCTTGTGGTGAATTTTGGGAATAATTCTTATATGAGAACCAGTATGCATGCATGCATGCATGTAAAAAACTCATTATCACCATGTTACTTGGGCATGGTTCAAGGTGTAGGTACTGCTTTCTTTTCTAGTCCTGGGATATGGGGACATGGCGACAAGTTTATGTTTTAATATTTGATTACTTATAAATTTGGTAACTGTTATATACATGTATATATAAGTGACATATTGAGAGCCTGCTGAGATGCATGCCAACTATTTTGGTCTTTTTTAGGGGGTTTGGTGGGTTTTTTTTTTTTTTTTTTTTTTTTTTTTTTTTTTTTTTTTTTTTTTTTTTTTGAGGTTGGAAAGGTCAATCTGGCAGAATTACTGAATTCTAATGCTCTATTTAAGGGCTCAAAAGCTTTACAGTGTTTCACCTAGGTAAAGTGGTTTGTATCCCCTTTTTTTCCAAAATAAAAATACAGTGACAAGTCCTTTTTATATGAGAGTCAACTGCAGACTAGAGCCAATTCAAGTGCTAGTGAGTATGAGGGAGTTTGGATCACTAATCGGTAAGTGAATCTACCAACTAGTTTCTCCTCGTGATTACGTTGTGTTTTTTTATTTTGATTGAGAATTTCGAGTTTTTGGGTTCATGGACGATAAGATTTGGCTGCTTCAGCGTGTATTGAAGCAATCTGATCCATTCCGTTCAACTATTCTCCCAAATTAATGCCTCCATGACTAGAATGAGGTTGTAGGCAGGTTGTTGAGAGCAACACATCCAATGAACCCAACCTCAAGGATGCTGAAATCCAAGAATAAAGAAGACAAGTTGAGCTTTTAACCTTATGCTTGGAGTGCATGGAAGGACCAAATCGCCGTGACTTTAATGGCGAGTCGGAGGAAAATGAGGAGGATAATGATGAAGCCATGTATGATCATGATCTGGGTGATGATAGTGATGAGAGATGTTCTATCATGATGGTGGCCAATCTTTATTGATTCAGAAGACTCAGACACCGAAGATAGATGATTGTACTAATCCTTCGATATTTGATGAGTATTCGGATGATAGGTCTCATGTACTGCTTGCTTTTTTTATTAATGAAAGTAGCCATTAAAAAAAAGAGTACTTGTAACAAAGATGCAAAGGGTCTTGACATATGTGAACAATTATCATCAAATACATTTGTTGAGGGTCTAGTTAAAGTTCTTGATGCTCCGATCTTTTGATGTATATCATGAATCATGATGTTGTTATTTCCTACCTTCAACTTGTATCCCAATGTTGGAAGCTTCAATGCGTACTTCAATTCCACATCCTACTGCAACGATGTTGAAATAAACACTCGTGGTATCATGGCATTTTGATTTTTCAATCGACAACGATGCATATAGAAAGATGGAATATATCGATTGGCATCTAGAAAGAGCTGAAACTAATGAGAGAATTGAAGATCGTTAGATACCACAAAGGGATTCTTTCCATTACCTTGGCTCTATAATTAGTTAGGATGGGGAGACTGATGAAGATGTCGAACATAGGATAAAAATGGGATGGTTGAGGTGAAGACTTGCTTCTGGGTGCTTTGTGACCGACGAATGCCAACAAGATTGAAGGGGAAATTTTACAAGACAACGATTCAACTAGCTATGACCTATGGAGTAGAATGTTGGCCAATTAAGAATCAACGCACAATGGATGTAGCATAGATGAAGATGTTGAGGTGGATGTGTGGTAAAACTATGGAGGATAAAATTAGAAATAAGCGCTTTCGAGAGCATTTAGGGGTAGTATCAATAGGGGATAAAATTAGAGAAACCCGTTTGAGATGATTTGGACATGTCCATCGCTGGCCGGCTATGGCGTCGGTAAGGAAAAGTTTGGCTATGAAGATTAATGGCCCACTAAAGGGGAAGGGGTAAGCCAAAGAGGATGTGGATGGAGGTAGTGAAATTAGATCTGAAGAAGTGCAACTTATCTGAGGATTTGACTCAAGACATATATCGGAATGGAGAAACAAAATTTGTCTAGACGACCCAGCGTAGTTGGGACAAGGCTTTGATGATGATGATAATTCGACAACAATGCATCTTACTGACATGGTCCTGATTCACAAATCGGACTGTTGTATACCCAAAAAATCCAAGGTGACACCAATCGATGCAATAGAGAGAAATAAACCAAAATCTACTTTATTGATAAAATATACTGAAATTGAAATAGGAATGATTGTTTTAAAACAGTCAACCCACATATATCCATGCATAATTTCTGCACTCAAAAAATTTTCAGAATCAATTTCATATCTTTTCCCAACTCAAAGAACAACTACTTTCCTGAAAATATAGAATTACTAAACTACTTTAATTAGAAATCTTGAATGAGAAGAGACCAAAAATGTAGAACCTGTCCTTGGCTGGTATGTCCAGAATCTTTCCTCACTTTTCCACATGTGAGGTCCACTGGGCTCACCGTTTGGGAAAGTGGACCCACTTTCTTGAAGAAGACTTTGGGCTGACCTCCTTTGTGCAGGTTTCCCCTGGATTTGGGCTGGGTTTGGCCCATTTCAAGGATTCCAATAAGCACCCACTTTTTGTTTATTTTGCAGGATTTTCTGCAATTTTAATGAAAGTCGTTGCTGTCTTCCTTATTTCTCTAAGCAGCCCCTGATTTTGAATTTTACTAAATATGGGATCTTTGATCTGAACCACTGTGAAGGATGTTCAGGCCCCGCATGCCTGATCACAATCATCCAATTATTTGAAACCTCAATTTTATTGATTTCCATCAATGGTTGCAAATTGATCCACATAACTAAGATCATACTTTGCACACATTCATGTTTTTCTTTTGTATTCAGTAGTGTCTTTTGTATGGTATGCATATCATCATTGGCTACAACCATATCCCATCAATTTTGGGTTTTTCATGTTCTACTTCTCTTCGAGTAGACTTGAGAGATTGTTTTGGCGCTTTTATGGATGACTGTTGATGCAACTTTCCTCTTTCTAAATGGATGGTATATTTGCATTATTCATAGCCAGATCTCTTCCTGTTCACTAATTTTATTGAGGAGGTTTACTTGTTATGCTGTTCCAGATGAAAACTTCAAGCTGAATCATGATGGTGCTGGTTTGCTGTCTATGGCGAATGCTGGTCCTGATACTAATGGTTCTCAGTTCTTTATTACCTTTAAGGCTGCACACCATCTAGATGGGTTGGTTCTTGTTCTTATCTCGGTTCTATTATTACTTGTGTTGTTTCATTTAGATAAATTTTACGTAGGGAGTATTTTGGTTGTTTCCCTTCATAATTTATGTCAGGACACCACTATCCATTTTTTTTTTTGACTTGTTTGTTTTTGTAGGTACCAAAACTTTAAATATGATTGCATGTATTTATACTGTTTGTTTGATCAATAAGACTTGAGAGTTTCACCACAATGTTAAGTGTGTGGCTGCTTAACTTTGACAGGAAGCATGTTGTCTTCGGGAAGCTTGTTAAAGGACATGATACCTTAAAGAAGATAGAACGCGTGGAAACTGACGAGGCAAAGCCTGTTGTCCCTGTGAAAATTGTTAGTTGTGGTGAACTTCTTGACAGCAAAAGTCAGGGAGCAGTTTTGCAGGAGAATGGTACTGTACCTTGTCTGTTAAAAATTATTACTCCATTTTCTTTCTCATGTAAAACTGCTTGTAATATAGGTTGTGTTAGTTATGGTCTTTCTTGAAGATAATAGCCTTCCCCATACTCTTATGGCATACGGTGGAGTATATTCCGGATTGAGGAATTAAAAAATATGGGTAAAATGAACGGAAACGTCAAAAAGTTGGATATGAATAGATTTGGTTTAATTCTTTTCTTTTTTGAAAAGTTTGTGAATGCATATTCCTCATATTAGTTGTGCCTTGTATGTGTATCTTGAAGTCTTTTGGCGAATAGCATTTTACATGTAGTGCTTTGTAAATATAGAATCTCAACTCTAGCATATTTAATATAATTTTATATGTGAGGTCTTGAAGTTTTTTCTTTTTCTGAAAAAAATTATCTAATTTTTTAAAACCTTTTTTTTAAATTAAACATATTAAATGAGGTTCCTATGAAGATTGCTTCTTGAATCTATATTTTAAAAGAGATTTCTTGAATTTATATAAAACGTTTTCTTTCATATGCTTAGAATTATATAAAATCTTTCATTCACGTTCTTGTATAATTTGTGTATTGTACATTTCACTAAAACATTTGAGGATTATTCCTTATCTTTTGAAAGATACGAATATTGGGACTTGTGTGTGAATAATTTGCACATACGTATGTGTTATTCACATGCCATAAACAAACTGACTATGATTTTTTCGCTTTAATGATTTTGATGTTCTTTTATTTATATGTGGTTCTTGACTTAACTTTTTAATGGGTGTTTGAGTGTAATACCTTAATTGAAAACAGTTTGTATTTTTGAGCAATTTGTTATATTGGGTAATGTGATACAATTTGTTATGATTGGACACTTGAAGTTGGTACTGAGTCACATTCACCTTATCTGTTTGTTTTTACACGATTGCTTATATTTCTAAGTTGGGCAGAGCGGACTGTCCAGATTGTGATAATTGGGCTGCCCACATGTTGGGAAACAAGTGTTTGTATCCTGTTATGGATAGGGACGGGTATCTGTTTTGCTATATGTTTGAGGTATAACTGAAGCCAAAGTCCTTCTAAGTTCAATACTCAACATTTATGCCAGTCCCTAGTAGATGGGACAGGGCTTCATGATGACGACGGCGACTGTAATTGACATTTATGCCTAAAATCAATGTCACTGGTGTGTTCACAGTTTTAAAATAGGGCCATGTGCATTATTATTCTTAATGTACCGCCTTTTCCATTTATTAAACGTATTTATTTTGTAATGTTCTCAGACAAAAAGAAAGTAAACAAAATGAAAGCAGGCAAGGATGTACCTTCTGATGCTGATAGTCGTGAAACGCGTCGAAAGGGAAAGCACAAGAAATCTTCAAAAGAGCGAAGAAGGAAGAAGAGAAGAAGATACTATACTTCTGAATCTGAAAGCTCATCAGATACTGAAACGGAATCGTCAGATTATGATAGTGATTCTGATTCTGATTCATCTTCATCTTCTCTTAGTTCTTCAAGTGATGACAGGCGTAGGCGGAGAAAGAAATCCTCTAAGAGGGACAAGCATAGGCGTGGCAAACGTAAAAGGGATAGACGACGTGACAAGAGACGTCGGCGGCGTGATAAGAGATCAAAGCGCAAGTCAAAACGGTTGTTATATTCTCTCTATTTACTTTCTGATTTCAGTGTGTATTTGTTACACACCATCTCTCTCTCTCTCTCTCTCTTTCTCACGGAGGGATCGTTTATTTGTTCTCATATATGTATCACATGCGGAAGTGAGGTGTGAAAATGGTGTAATTGGGGCCCTTTTAGGCACAAAGTTTTCATGACTCCCACCTTCCACCTCATTGCAATAGATTGTGGGAGCAAAACCCATCAACTGCCTTAATTTTTTTTGTAGTCTGGGCCCCAAAATTGTAACTCGAACAGTTCAGATTTTTTATTGAACCAACCAATAACAGGTTTAGTTTCATATCTTAAATCTTCATAGAATTTGAGAACTTTGTGAAAAAAAAAAAAAAAAAAAAAAAAAAAAAAAAAAAAAAAAAAAAAACCTTACAGATCCAATTTTCTACACTTTTGTGTGGTACACCACCACCGCCCAACCCCCCCTTTCCTTCCTTCCTTCCTTCCTTCTCATGTTCCAAACCATTCAATATTCTCATATAAATGTTAAATCTTAAGATGTGAAGTTTTATGTCTTATTTCCTCACAAAGATTAAGAAACATGTGAAACACAAAATCATCTAAATTCCAACTTTTGATTATCTGCATTTTTGTTAGCCCCACATTCATGATCCAAATCATTCAATCTCATAGTTATGTTTAACTAAAATGCATAAAGTTTTCATATTTTAGATCCTCGTGGATTTTTTGAAATATGTCATCATCATCAAATCCTTGTCCCAACTATGTTGGGGTCGGCTACATGACTTTTGTTTCTTCATTTTGATATATCCTAAACCAAATCCTCTGATGGGTTGTACTTCTTTAGATCTATTATTACTATTTCCATCAATGTCTTTTTCATGCCTACTCCTTCCCCTTACTGGGCCATCACCCTGCACTGTAGAACTTTTCCTCACTGACTCCATTGTTAGCATGTGTTGGACATGTCTAAACCATCTCAACTGGGTTTCTCTTATTTTGTCATCTATTAGTGCTACCCCTAAATGCTCTCAAAGCGGTCATTTCTTATTTTATCCTTCTTGGTTTTGCCACACATCCACCTCAACATTCTTTGATACACATTTTGTTCACGTGTTGTTTCTTGATTGGCCAACATTTTGCTCCAAGGTCATAGCTGGTTTAATCACCATCCTTAAAAATTTTGCTTAAATCTTGTTGGTATGTGTTGATCACAAAACACTCTAGAAGCAAGTCTCTGCTTCAATCATTCCGCTGTTGTCCTATGTTCAACATATTCCTCAATCTCTCCATCCGTACTAATTGTCAGACCAAGTTATCGAAAAGAATATCTTTGTGGCATCTCTTGAGCTTTATTCCTTATAGTAGTTTCGGCTCTTTGTATATGCCCACTAAAGTTGCAGTTCTTATATTCTCCTGTTTTGTACAAATTATTTTAAAATCTTTGGATTCGATGGCCTCCCACCATCTCTCAATTTTTTTGCATTCACACACCATGTCTCGATTTATCCACCTACACTATATCATCCGCAAACACCATATGCCAAGGTACCTCATCTTGAATCTGAGTAGTTGACTCATCCATAATTTATGTAAAGAGATGAGGGCTTAAGACTGGCCCCTGCTACAAACCTATGTTCACTGGAAACTTGCCTATCCCTCCACGGGTAGTTCTCAGACTCGTTACCGCTCTATCATACATGTTTTTAATGATTTCAGTATAACCTCTAAGAACACTCCTTTTATTTAAAACCCACCAAAATAAATGTCTAGGTACCCTGTCGACAGTCGTAAGTTTCTCTAAATCGACGAAGACCATATATAGATTTTTGAGAAATATGTGGAAAAGAAACTTAATCTCACGCTCTAATCATCTGCAATTCTGTGGGCCCCCATACCATTATCCGAACTGTTCACTACTATGTTTGAGTCTCAGTATATTGTATAAAAGCCGATAAAGGTCCCTTTTTGCTCTTTCTTTTTGTGCCCCAGATCATTGACTCGTGTAAATGGTGCTTCCAAACAAGCATGGTGATATGTTTTACATATGTAAATCTCATTTTGTATCATGTGTGTAAAAGATAAGTGACCCTTAGTAACATGTGGTGTTTGATTCTTGCTGACCTTTTCTTGTGTGGATAGAAGTGGCATGATATTGATCCTTCTCTTCCCTTGAAAAGCTCCTTTCCATGACCTTTGTTCTGTGGAGATTGATCATTGGTTTTGATGCACGGGACATTTATGGGATCTATGATGCACGGATACTTCAAAATGGGCAACGTATCATGTCGTATTGTATCTGATACTGCATTTTTTGTGTGTAAAACCCGTGTCCCTGCTGTGCCTATGGCATGTCCTTGCCGTATCCATGTCGTATCTGACTATCTGTGCATCCTAGTATGGGATTCTGTTGCAAGTAATTACACAACAAGCTGCGGTGGGAAGTAAAAGAGCACACAACATAATCTTTCAAAAAGAAAAGAAAATGAATTTCTAATATGCAGTTTTTCTTTAAAATCAATTCCTATTGCTCTTTCTAGATGTTAAAAATATGCATTAGCTCTGTTATTTTCGAGTAATATATTTAGCTATCAAAAGATCTAAGAATATATATATATATATATATATATATTTTTGGGTATGAAAACCATTTATTTAATTCCATCTGTATATGTATGAAATGGTTCAAATACTGTCCGAGCTCTTGAGGAAGGGAGCATTTATACTAGTAGGAAAATGTGCTATAAATACATGAAATCAAAAGGTGCACTAATGTTCCCTTCATTGTAATGAATGAGAAAGTATGATAATTGTTGGAAGATGGAACTTCATTTGCAATATCCATTTTTTTAATATGCACATTGTTGGTGGTAGTTAACATTCATGCATATTGATGTAGTCTGAGTTTACCGTTAAATTAGTGCACTATTTATCCACACTTGTGTACCATTCTAGTTTAGCATAAAGCTGGACATCATACAATGTAAAATTCTACAAACCCGTGACATTGATCCATGGTCCGGATTGCTGCGATCCATATTGGGGGCAGTCTCTATGGGTCACATGTTAACATGACCTTTATGAATCTGGTTCAAAATCAATATGTCTATGCTCTGGTCTTGATCCTCTTACACTCCGATTCAAAAGTTTCATATTGATGACATGGTTTAATCTAATATCCCAATTTTAGATAAATTTGGACTGGAACATGGCCCATTATATTGATGACATGAAACTGTAGAAAGATGATCTGGTTTCACCAGTAAATTAAAAAGAATAGCTATATCGACATGAGAATTCTAAAAATATTAATGATTTCATCCTACCTCAAAGAACAATGATTGTTGACAAGGCAAACTGTGACCCCCACGAACCATGAACCTGGTAATTCTTTTATAAAGTCTATCCATTCTTATCTTTTATGGTGTGGTGCCTCATTACTGGTAGACCAGGACTGGCAACTTTAGGGAGGAGAGCTGATATTAATTTCAAGCCTTTTTTATTTTTATTTTTAATGTTTTGCCCCTAAGGATGGCTTTTATGAAATTAATATCAGTAATTGCTTTGCATGTTTGGGTTTATTGATGATGATGATCATCAAAGCCTTGTCCCAGCCATGTTGGGGTCGGCTACATGAATTATGTTTCTCCTTTTCTAACTATTTCGAGCCAAATCCACAGATAAGTTGCATATCTTCAGATCTATTTTTACTACATCCATCCACATCCTCTTCGGCCTATCCCTTTCCCTTGATGGGCCATTTTCCTACATAGCCAAACTTTTTCTTACCGACGCCGGTGCCGGCATGCGTTAGACACGGCTAAATCATCTCAAATGGGTTTCTCTAATCTCATCTCCTTTTGATGCTACTTCTAATTGATCTCGAAAATGCACATTTTTAATTTTACCCTTCCTAGTTTTACCACACATCCACCTCAACATTTGCATCTCTGACACACACACACATATATGTATATGGGAGATGCTCGTAAAAGAGATCTCTCACCTTATATGAGAGATAGGGGTGGGGGCTCTCACATTTAAGTTGTTGGCATTGGATATGGATGTGAGGGCCCCCACCCAATCTCTCATTTAAGGTGAGAGATCTCTCTCATAGGACACTCAACCCCCTTGAAGTGCACATGTCCACAAACTTTCGGTCAGATCCGAATTTACTGGACCGTTGGATCGACTGTCTACCGATCCAAATGGAGTGTTGACCATTAAACTTTTGAGGCTCAGATAAAGATGATAGAAATCACGGCTGGGGCTGATTTTTTTTACAGAGAGAAGGGTATCAGGGAGTCCTTGAAATCCCCCCATCCCCATCCTCATCCTCATCCTCATGTGGGTCTCTCATTTAAGTTGTTGGCATTTGATATAGATGTGAGGGCCCCCACCCATATCTCTCATTTAAGGTGAGAGATATCTCTCATAGGAGCATCTCTCTCTCTCTCTCTCTCTATATATATATATATATATTAAAGCCTTGTCCAACTATGTTGGGATCGGCTACATGAATTTTGTTTCTCCATTTCCGATCTGTCATGAGCTAAATCCTGGGATAAGTTGCACTTTTTCAAATCTAATTTTACTACCTCCATCCACGTTTTCTTCGGCCTAACCCTTACCCTTGGTGGGCCGTCAACCTTCATAGCCTAACGTTTCTTTACCGGCGTTGTTGTTGACTTGTGATGGACATGCCAAAACCATCTCAAACGGGTTTATCTAATTTTATCCCTTATCGATACTACCCTTAAATGCTCTCGAAAGTTCTCGTTTCTAATTTTATCTTTCCGAGTTTTACCACATTAACCTCAACATTCTCATTTCCACCACATCCATTTTACGCATATGCTACTTCTTGATTGGCCAACATTCTGCTTCATAGGTCATAACTAGTCTAATTACTATCCCGTAAAAATCTCCCTTCAATCTTATTGGCATTCGTCAGTTACAAAGCACTGCAGAAGCAAGTCTCCACATCAACCATCCTGCTTTTATCCTTTGTTTAACATCTTTATTAATCTCCCCATCCATACTAATTATCAAGCCAATGTAACGGAATTAATCTCTATTGTATTTGTTGGACTTAAATTTTGATAGTAGTTTCAGCTCTTTGTGGTATCTCCTGGGTTTCAATTCTCACAATAGTAGATATATCTTCTGTTTGTCTATATATTACTGGTAGTTATTGATGATCTATGCCGCACAAGTATTTGAAATCTTTATTCATTTTCTCCAATGTACTACTATAGTGAATACTTTTTTGTATTATATCAGGACCTCGGAGAGTACAAGTGGTACGGATACTGAGAGTACAAGTGAAAGTAGCTCTGAGGATGATGGAGCGAATGCTCGACGCTCAGCTCGGAAGTCTAAAAGTTTTTCTAAGTTGTCAGGTAAAATTAAATTTGCCTCAGCCATATCATCTCATCGAATTGTTTATTTGTGGGCCCTCAAACAATTATTAGTTCTTTGATTAAGTGAAATTCTTTCAATAATTAAAATATACCAGTAGTCTTCCTTCTGTCTATCACCAAGTGGACAAATGCTTTTGGAATCTGACTCGCAGTTTAAGGAAGGTGCTAGGTGGGGGGCCATTTCCTTCCTTTTTTGTGTGCTTAAGACCCCATTTTTTAATTGCCTTTATAGAATGGTAAAAAGAAATGAAAAGGCAATGTCTTGGGAAGGAGCCAAATGGATCCTAAAACTTTCAACATGGAACTGTATCTGTATTTGATTGATGATTATTGCCTTAAGGAGTTGATCTTCATCGTTTTATATATTTTTTATTATTTTGTTTGAAAATGTGAGAAACCTTCTGCATGTATTTTCATTTGTATTTTGGATTTGCTATAATGGGGATGGTACTTTGGCTCTCAGAGTATATTTTAGTCAATGTGGAAGGTTGATCCCTTGCTGAGAGAACCTTATCATGTGTCATGACTTGGGCCCCTTGAAGACCAACCATTTATAATATTCAGTTTTTAAGGGCTCTGACTTTGAGTTACAGTGCTTTCAGTTTTCTGGAAGATTACTATACACAGGTAAGGTTCAATGTGAAAACGATGGTAAAAAACTTGAATTTTCAAGTACATATCAATTGGCCTGTTTTTCTGACCATGCTCACATCAGATGTTGCTCACGTAACCCAATCATGACCCAAGGTATGACTTGATTGTGGATCCGATCTAATCCAATCATGACCATGAAGTTGGGACTCAACCCCATCCATATCTGTGAAACAGTCACAACCTCTTGATTGAATACATTCCCAGATTTACAAGAAATATTTTGGCTTTCACAAATCTCTGCATGACCGTCACCTTTAAGTTTAAGGGCCTTATGCAAGGCACCCACCCATAGAGAGAATTTTATTACAGAAATATTTTTCCAGGAAAAAAAGTTGTTTATTCCTCAAGTCCAAGATCTTTAATATGGTAACTAGCATCTGGTAATCCTACTGAGAATAAGTCTCAAACCGTCCTCAAAATCTTTCACAAACGTAGTTATAAAAAATAATCAAGATTTACTTGTAAGACAGTGTAAACCAACTAAAATTGGAGTGGCTAAGGTATGGGATAATTTTCCATAGTTTCAAGTGGGCTCACCTGGGGCTGTCAACCCTGGGTATCCACTGTGGAAGTGGACAGCCTTTGGGGAGCCTTGGGAAAGTTTCTGCTTAGGCACAACTTACATCATTGGTTTTGCACATTTAAAAAAGGAACAGTATCGCCCTATTGTCAATGATTCTACAATTGATCTTTCATTCATCCAAGTTCTGGCCGAACAAGTTCCATGCTTTTCACATGAATTTAATCTCCCATATAGACATTGCTTTACATGCTGGTGCTTCTGGGTGAATTTTGAGTTAATTTCCTGTTATATGCATTGTCCTTCATAACCTTTTGCCTTATACAACCAGGACAATATCATCTGATGATGTGTTCAGTATCTCTTTGTATAGTGGTGCTTCATTGATAAATGATCCATTGGCAGTTGAAAGTGGAGCTTCAGTTTTGCACTTTTTAAAAAAGGAACATTTACACCATTCAAAAAAAAAAGAAGGAACATTCACGTCCTATTGTCCATGATACTACATCAATCTTTTTTCCATCCAAGTTCTAGTCAAGCATGATCCATGCTTTTCAAGCGAATTTATCTCCCATATAGACATTGTTTGATGTGTTGGTACTTCTTGGAGATTTTTTAGCTAATGTCCTATTATATATGCTTTGTTCTTCAAAATGTGTTGGCTTGTATGCACTGTCCTCTCTTTTCTCTTATGAATTATCACCTGAAAGCGATGTTCTCAAAATCTCTTGAAGTTTATCACCACCACCACCACCACCACCATCTTGTACTGTGGTATTTCATGATAAATGATCTATTTGCAGTTGGGAATCTGTCCCCTTTGGTGGAACAAGAAGCTATCACAAATAAGCGAAAGAATGAAGATACAATTGATGAGCTTGAACAAGCAGATCGTGCACCACCGAGAGAAAATGGAGAGCTTTGGATCAATGGGATTGAAACAGAACTGAAGTCTGATAGAATTGAAGATAGGCAACCTCGCTTAGATGAACCTCCAAGCAAATCCAGGTTCCATCCTTATCCATGGAAATTATTTTTGGTTCTTGCCAATTCTTCTACATCTTGTTTATCATCTAAAGTTGATTAGCAGGAGCCCGAGCAGGAGCCGGAGCCGAAGCCAAAGCCTGAGTCCTAAGAGGAGCATGAGCAAGAGCATGAGCATAAGTCCAAGGAGGAGTCTGACCAAGAGCCCTAGTGTGAGCCCCAAAAGGAGTGTGGGCAGGAGCCGTACTCCAAGCCGAAGCAGGAGTCCTGTTCGGGCACCAGAAAAAAGGAGCATTAGCAGAAGCCCTTCTAGAAGAAGTGTTAGCAGTGAAAGCCCAGTCAGAAGAAGCGCTAGCAGAAGCCCAGTAAGGGCCCAACCTAGAAGAAGCATTAGCAGAAGCCCATTGAGATCACGGGCTCAAAGAAGTATAAGCCGGGGTTCAGTGAGATCTTTGTCACGAAGAAGCGCTAGCCGTAGTCCAGTTAGGCCTCCTTCACGAAGAACAATTAGCAGAAGCCCTGTAAGGGCTTCTAGAAGAAGCATAAGCAGAAGCAGAAGCCCTCCAAGTGCTCCATCACGAAGAAGCATAAGCAGGAGCCCAGTTAGGGGCCGGAGCATAAGCCGAAGCCCTGTTAGGGCACCTAGCAGGAATAATCGCCGCAGCTATTCGAGGAGTCCTGTGAGCCATGGGCGCAAGGCACCAACTCCCCGTGATAGGAGCTTGTCAAGAAGTGTTTCACCGGATGGGTCACCCAAGCGCATCCGAAGGGGACGGGGTTTCAGTCAGAGATATTCTTATGCACGTCGATATCGAACCCCATCTCCTGATCGTTCTCCTGTGAGATCTCATCGTTATGGAGGAAGAAATGAGCGTGACAGGTACATTGTAGTTGAACCCGTCTAGATCCTCCTTTTCTTTATAGCTTTCACACTAAACATCGACCTTTGTGGTGCCTTTCCCCCCCTTATCTTTTCTTTTTTATTGTGGAATCAGATATTCAAGTTACAGGAACTATTCTGAACGCTCTCCTCCACGGCGTTATAGGAGCCCACCAAGGGGAAGAACTCCTCCAAGGTTCATATTTTGTGTTTGTTTTGCTTCATTTTTCCAAAAATGCAGATCCAGTAGTTGTTTTCTTTCCGCTGCCCCTTTCCCCTATTGAAATGGTACATGGCCCTACAAGACACGCTGTTAATTAGTAGATAGCAGCGTGGCCACTCTTGTTAATTCTGTCATTTCGTCACTCAAGGGCAGGAGAGGTTTTTTCTTTGGGGAGTCATGTTTTTTTTTTTTTTGGATGACATAATCAAAGCCAAGGTGGTTCCCAAACCCCTCAAAATCTCCACCACTGACTCTACCTTCTCATAACGTATTAACTGTTTGCTTCCCATCACTCACTCAAGGCACCTTTGAGATTCTGTCTTTTCCATTTTCAAGACAGAAACTATATTATGGAGGTAAGATGTTCTTCATGTTGCAGGTTTCCTCCTGCAAGACTAGAGCTTTTGAAAACTGTATTTTTCTTAACTTTGAAGGGGCTCTTTTATTTGCAGTAGGGAATCGCTATCCTGCGACAGAAGAAACTGTTAAACCTCCATTCTTTAGTTCCTGATGAAAGCCTGGGGTTCATGGCGGGCATCTTCGACACACATTTTGCTAAATCAATATTACCTTAATCTTTTATCATGTGACATTTCATTTTGATGACTTATAAGTGGATGGGTTGAGCTTTTACGTCTTGGTTGTAAATAGTGCTGTTCAGCATATTTTTTTAGCAGTGCTTAGTACAAATATTAATACGTGGTCCCTAAAATCTGTGTCCAGGTATAGAACTAGGAGGAGCCGGAGCCGCAGTGTTTCCCGTAGCCCAGTGGGATACAGGGGTCGGGCAAGAGGATATAGTCGGAGTCCTGTGCGCAGCCGATCTCCACCTGCTGAGAGACCGAGATCTCGAGGGAGCACACGAGACAATGCCCGCAATGAGAAGCGGAGGTCACTTTCTCGGAGCAGGAGCCCATCAGTGTCAAGGTCGTCACCTGACACCCCTTCTCCAAAGCGGATGAGCAAGGAGAAGTCGCGGTCGCCATCAAGCAGCCCTGCAGGAAAGAAGGGATTGGTTTCATACGGAGATGGCTCTCCTGATTCTGGGCAAAGGTAGGGCTGTATAACTGAATCATGGGAGTGTGGATATTTATGTGGGTTAAGAGATTTTGGTCGACTCTTTTAGATTGTTCTGTTTTAGATTATTAGTATGCTCAATGCATTCTAGATCATTGCCGATATAAGATCCTAGTAGTGCTAAGTATGGCTTTGAAAATGATGCATTAATATAAAATGTTTTGGTGGCCATCACATTCTGTTGTGAAATTCATACTTGATGAGATGTGTTTGGCTAGCTTGCTGAGTCTTGCTGTCTATGTTGCATGGTACTTCAAAATGAGCAATATATCATTAATGAGCAACATATCATTTCGTGTTGTATCCTAGATACTTGCAACTTTTTTTTTTTATATATAAAATCTGCGGCTCTGCCATGCACATGGCATATCCCTATTGTATCCATGCCATATCTAAGGCATCATAGCTCTCTGTGGCTTTGTCCATGATATGGATGAACCTGATGTTTGAGTATGTTGGATAGGAAGTCTTGAGCTGAGACATACTCTTTGCTGATGCCCCCAATTTGGTACACGTGGGTACCATGTTACTCTTTATGAAAGCCCATCTTAGATGGCTTCAATTATTTCTGTATGTGAAATTTTTGGAGTGCCCTTTATACTGTGGGCATCAGCAGCATGCATTACGTGACTGTCAGGTGCAGAATTCTAGCTAGACACATTTGCCGAGGCTGTGACCCAAATAATTCATTGACAATGGGTGGTGACTTTCACAGTTTTAGCTCTGCCCAGGTGTCTAAGTATGGTAAGGTAGGTATATTTATATGAATTTTTTTTTTATTTTTTATACAATGATCTTGATTCTGGTGAAATGTGTGGATTTCTGCCTAGTGAATCGACCCTACTCCGAATAATGATTTTGATATATCCAATTTTGCTTCAGTTGGGAGTGATAATTACCATTGGATTAAGGTATGTGAAATATGTAGTTTTGTTTTCTGTTCAATGGTGTACATATTTCAGTTTAGCGTGACAATTTAGTCAATTCTCATTGAAATGGAAAGGTGTCATGCGAAAGGGTTGGATCAAGCAATCAATGAAGGACATGGTCATAGAAAATAGTACATTATGATTTGGATTGTGTTAGAAATTGAATTTCTGTTGATGGAATGTGGAGCTGTTGTGATGAATGATGGGGCGTGGTCATAACCTGTCTTGGAGAAACTGCCCCAAATGACAAACAAGTTCCCTTTTATCATTTCAAGATGCCCCGCTTACAGGAGGAAAAACATGGTTGTATTTACTCATCCTGAGGCTGCAGGAAACTTTGTTCACACTTGCAAGAGCGATTATGCGTTTTGATAAGCCTTCTATGAAACGAGCGATGGTTGTTTTGTTGTCTGCCCTAATGAATTCAGTATAAACATAACAACAACTTTAGCCGAGTGTAGGGCAAGCAACCATGTTTAAGCGATCCAAACTTGGCTTGAGACAACAGCGAAGCTTTCCCTTGTGGTTGTACGACTTCCTGTAGACCACTAACATTAGGTAGGGCATCCATATTACCCATTTTAGATGGGTCCTACCATGATCATCAACATCAAACGAGTGCCTTCTTGATTCTTGACATTAATGGGTATCACCATTCCCAAGGTTCGAATTGTAAGGATGTCTGCATGACCATCATTAGATGTCATGCGTTCGATTGTTGATATTGCAATTTATCAGGTTGGGGCAAAGGACACAACAGGGTGTGAATCAGGGTGTGAATCGGGTTGGGGCGTAAATTTGGGACGGATTTCGAATACAAGGTATCGAGAGCGGATCATGCCTCGTGCCACTCCATCAACTCCCACTTGAATCGGTTTCTATTTAATTCGCCTCGGACCAAGCCAATCATTTTTCATCTTTGGTTGAAAGTTAAAACCAACGGGCATCAGTCAAAACTAAAATAAAAATTCTCCACTTTAATCAATCCCGATTTATGGTGACCTCACCACCAACCTTGGTTACTTACCATGTAGAGCTTGATGAACTGATTCTTTAAAAACGTGCAGAAGAAACTCTATTGACACCTAGGGTCATTTGAAGGCTCCACCTACGAACTTGAAAAAAAAAAAAAAAAAAAGGCCTCGATACAACATGCATGATGATGGGTACCCTTGTTTTGAACCACCTTTGCTTCCTGACTCTTAACATTGCTTTGGGTCAGAGATTTTTGTTACCTTGTCAATAATTTAACTGCAGATTCCTTCATCTTTCCAAAGCATCGTATGGCTGCACCAGAAAACCAATGGGAACTTTCCAACTTTATCTTGTGTTGAGTGGTGATGAACTTTCATGGTCTGGGTATCATTCTCTTGATGTTCCTTCTATTTTGTTATTATGATTACACCTTCTCTAGAATTATGAGTACTGTCTCGGTAAAGTTTTGTATTGTGTACTATTGAGTAAGTCTTAAAGCTTTTCACGGTATGTTTATGGGGATGTTTTTACTTATTGAGTGATGCTACTTTAGAGAATAAATTCTATATAATGCTGTAAATGGACCCTCAATCACCTCTTGCCTGTGCTAAGGGTGTTTGGCACTTTACTAGTAAAGTTAAAGTGAAGTAAAACTTCCATTATCCAGACAAGAAAAGAAAAGAGTCACATCAAAAATACACAAATTCAAAGCTTTATCATTAAAAAAAAAAAAAGTAAAAAAAAAAAAACTTCATTTCTCAACTAAATGACAAAAACTATAATCTTTTTACACAAAAAGTCAAAAATGTCGATTCCCCATCAAAATAAATAAAGAAATAAAAGACCATCATAAACCCCTATATTTTATTATTTTTTGATTTGATGCTTCACTTCACTTTATTTCAATTTACCTTACTTTGCTTAAAGAATTCGGGTTTGGAACGTTATATTCAGCCCGATTGATAATTGAGTGTGGGTCTAGATCTCAATTAAGTCCAAAACATGAAGCCTCGTTTTGTATAATAAAACTTTATATAGCCACTTCTGGATGTTGAAATGAGTTTTGTTGCTTTTTGATATGAGGGTATTGAGTCTTGAGAGAGATGGGGAAGATGTAGAAAATAAAATTTGCAAGAGGTTGCCATTGGTACAACTTCAACTCACCAGGGAAACTGTCCGTAGAAATGTAATGTAATGTGAGAGTGTGAAAGAAACCTAATGTTTCAAGTATAGACAGGCACAAATCATCCCTGTGTAGGCAAGAGAGGAAAATCTATCGAAAGGAAGATGTGGAGATATGTCACAATTGTGCCATGTAAATGTGACCATGTAATTGTGATTATGCGGTGATCGCGTAACATAATTGTGATTATGTAGGCCAGTTTAGTAAAAAAAAAATAAAATGACCTCTTACTTTTGTCATTTTTTAAAATTTTAATGATTCTGCTTATTGCTGTTAAAACCCCTAAAATTTATATAATTGCAGCCGGATTTATAATATGATAATAAATGAAAATCTTAGGCGATTCATTTCCATGTCCAATTAGATCTTGGGTACACAATGGGTCTCACCCATTTACAGCTTTGGTGCCACACATTGAAATGTAGGGCTGGGGTTTCTCCATGCCTAACTGAGCCAAACCTAAAGCTCTGTTGGGCCTTCTTCCATGACTTGACTTCGACTTGCACTTACCTTTACTCCACCATGTAAGCCAAAAGGTCAGACTTTAGAGAGAATAATATGACAGTTGTTCACACTCAATGTAAAAGAAAGGGTTCTACTTCTGCCAAAGAAAAAAAGCAGATGTAAAGAAAGGGAAAGCAGTAAAAGCAATGGATCATGGCTAGGATCATCAGCTCAAAACATCAGTGTTTTCTTGATTATTTTTTAACCCTAAGCCCCACATGTTCAGACTGAAGGGGACATAGATATACCCATTCATATCATCTGGTTGAGGATAATAATATACTTCCTGACATGTACAAATTGGGGTGAGGATCTTATTCCTCTCATATAAAAACTCAAGGTGCACATCATCAATCATCAGGAGAGCATCTTATTCCCTGTGACATGTGCTTGTGCATGTGGGGCCTATGGTTGGGTGAAACAATATTGATCTGTCCCCACTACCATGCCCATAAATAACCTTAGATTGGAAGATCCTAACTGTTCAATATGTAAGTTTTGTTGAATGTGGACAGTTCTTTCCCCTCCCCCCTTAGCCACAATTGATGAAAATCCTTTCTTGGGGATTATTGTCAGGGAAATTATGGGGTCTATTTAGGCATTTGATTGGACACACCACAACTGGATGTTCCAAGAATATATATACTACATGGGAAGACCCTAAAACCTTTGGTTGATTTCCGGCAATTACATATCTAAGAATATAGCACAATGGACCATAAAGACAGATAGATCTTCACATAGGATATAGCAAGGAAACCCCATTTAGGGCTACAAATGGGCCAGGCCAATGAGGCCATGCTGGGCCAGTCTTGTCCTTGTTCAGCCTATTTACTTATTGGCCATAACATCAAGGTGCAAGTCCATCCCACAAGCCTATTATAAATATTTGTTATAGTTATTAGGCCGGACCGGCCATTTAATTGGACTTTCGGAATAGTATTGGTCCAATGGTCCTAGTAAAGCCCATTTAGTTATCAAGTATAGAAAATAAACCTGTTCTAAGTCCATGGGCCCTAAAGTCATCCCAAATCCTGTCCAAGCACATTGATCTCAGTTGGAACCTAATTTAGCCCAGCCCATTGCAACAACCCTAGCCCACTCCATGACAGCACCATCAATCAATGTTTTGTTTGAATCACCAAAAGTCAGTCATCTTATCTTATAATTGATAATTCCTTACTCATCAAGCCAATCAATACTCAAGAGGTTGTCATAATCCCTAAACTATAACAAATCCATCATTTCTCTTTGTCTCTAATAGCTCCTAATAAAATCCCATCATCCTTTGTCTCTACAATCTTATTCCAATCTCTTTATAACAAACCCATCATTTTTCTCTGTCTCTAGCATCTCCCAATAAGATCCCATCATTTCTTCCCTAACTAAATCATTGAGGTGGTCTAGTCATTTAAAGTTTCTATTCTTACACACCAGTCTAAGTGGCAACAGCATTTGTCACTGCTCATTGGAATAGGGAAAAATACTACAAGTAACATATTCTCTCTTCCCATTAGGGCTAATTTAATGGAAATGCTGGTTGGAACTAGTAAAATTCAAAGGGAATTTCTCATGGCTGTGATTCTCTCTGGAAGGAAGAGTTGACAAAACTGTTTGGATTCCTTGATTTAACCAAGTGATTATTATACTAATGCTTTAATTAGCAGACTGAATTTATACATTTGATTTGAGTTAAATTTAACTTGCAGGCCCACCATTAAGGCTGGAATCCATGGAATTCAGCTTACAATTACGATTAGTAACGAAAGTGACCATCACCCATATAGGAGTGGTTCACCGTGGGATTCGAATCACCTCGCTTGGAACTCCCATCTTTGTACATTCGCCTCAGGGGCATGATTCAATCCAACAGTAAATATTACTAGTAATATTCATGCCTACTAAGAAAGGGTCCAAAGTTTAACCGGTTTGCCATCTAAGAAATCGATCCCATATGTATGAATTTGAATTAATTGGTTCGCGCCAATGACAATTTGGAATGCATAGAATCATTTCTTGATAAAAATATATGGTATCACACACAATTTTAGTGGGGCCTTAATTGACTTGTTTATAGTTGAAAACTTTATTATGGGTGTGACCTACCCACCCTACCAAAGAAGGTGCATAAAGGAGGAATTTTATAAAGGGATCCTCCTTTCTCCCCTGACAAACACGAATCTCATGAATTGGCTGTCCCTTTGTTTTGTTCATGAATTGATTTATGTACGATGGTTTTGAAGTGGAGGGGCACATCAGAATTTTGTGGCCTGGTGGTGCTTTTAATGTCAAATGGGAATATCCTTTGAGATTAAACTGTTAATCCTATGGTGCCCCACCATGGATGATGGCTGAAACTAGGATGATCCATACCATCTGATAAAATTGACTTGGGTGTTGGGTGTGATTTTCCAATGGTCATGTATGTTTAGCCATCTATCTAATGGCCATGGCCTGGGCTATCCATGAACTATGGACACAGACCCGGATCCACCTGAGCCTGAAAATTGGGCTGTTGGATGAGCCCAACAGGATGTATTGTAATGGGCTGGACTTGGGTCTAACTTCATTGGTGGGAGATGACTAAACATATTACCATAAGCCACCTGTGGCCTTTTTCTTTCAAATGTTTGTTGCCAGTGGGCCACATTCATGATGTGAGGCAGGTGGAAATTGGAAGTAACTAGAACTACAATTTGGAGATACTCTTGTGGGCAAAGAAGCCTTTCTTCTTTGCTCCTCCTTTCTTTTCCCTTTGATAAGGCAATTATGAGACAAGAGAAATTACAAGTAGAATGGATTATGTTGATTGGGCCAAGATGGAGTAACCATGTAGTGGGAGCCTTTATCATCAGTCAAAGAGGATCTTTACTATGATGCACCAACCAGGATATAAGTGTTATAGTTGTAATCCTGGTGTTGGTCTGGTCTATTGGTTTTATTGGATTAGGGGTTGTAGACTGGCTGCCTATTGGAAGTTAGTTCTGTCCACTGTTGCTTAGCTTTCCAGTAATAATTGTGGCTGTGAATTGTTTATTGGTATTTTATTTTAATCATCCTTTATGTTGCCTTAGATTAGATGGGTAACAATAATCATAGGAATCTACTATGGTGGTAAGTCCATCACATATAACAGGTAGTTCCTCTAGTGCAACTCTGACTTTAAGCGCCCATAAGTGATTAAAAATGAAGATCAAGGGTAAATTTTCAAAAGTGAGTGTTAAATAACATTTTCCTTTTAGTTAAATAGAATAAACAAAGGCAAATGAAAACCCCACCCATCAACCTAGTGATTCAAATATGTAGGAAAGTGAAGGTCATCTTCACCTTATATGCATGCTTCACGTCTTATTTTGTAGCTTTCATCCCTTACGTCTATAATAATCCTTATGTATAGTTCATTTTATTATAAATAAATAAATAAATATATATATATATATGAGAGATGCTCCTATGAGAAATATCTTTTACCTTATATGAGAGATAGGAGTGGAGGCCCTCACGTTGAAGTTGTTGGCATTAGATATGGATGTGAGAGCCCCACCTTATCTCTCATAGGATGGTGAGAGCTTCTCTCATATGAGCATCTCCTGTATATATGTATATATTCAATTCTTATGTATTTTACACAAGCAAACGTGCCCTAAACAACATTGGGACCAACACTTTATAATAACCTGCCACAAAAAATCAGAGTTAATCACATGGCTTTTATACGTCGATTCAAATGGTCAATATTACTATCAGTATTTCAAATGCAAATGCCTAACTTTTCATATTTCTTATTTAATTGGACTGTAAGGCCCCTGGACTTTCCAAGATGGCAAGTGGAGAGTAAACTTATACCGAGCTAAGAGTAGGTAATTGGAAAGTAAACATACGCCAACTTATTTTTTTGTGTTAGCCCTGTAATCACCTTGTTGCACACTCCCCAATGCCAAGGAGGGACTTTGACCCAAGGAAACTAATCTACAATACAAGATGGATGGAGGGTTTGCAATCTACTGATGATTTAGGGATACGGCGTCTCATTTTCTAGAAGGACAATCATAGAACAATCCTCAGTTGTTGTCTTATTGGTTACAGACCTATTCTGTGTGTGCCTTAAGTATTTACCCATAAAAAAAAAATCAAATGGTGGATTAACTGAGTAAATTGGATGCTCAAAAGTTAGCCCTGCTAAAAGATTTCAACATCAAGTTGTTATCACTAAGTAAATCTGGTTTAAGCTTCTCTTAATTTGACCATTGCCTTCTTTTTACTCAAAGGTGTGTTCGGTAGGAAATTGCAGAGGGATAGAAATGGAAGTCACCTTGCCGACAACAAATTGAGAAAACTTTGAAGTTCCTGAAAATCTATCTCACCATAAAATTCTAAAAGTAAAAAAAATCCTCCCACCAAATTAGCCCTGTTTCCTGTGTCTGTTTGGGGGGCCCCCAAACGGTTTGAAAGGATTTAAGCCACACCTAAAAAACCAACACATTGTGGGAATCTGGAATAATATCACCACTACCCAGTACCCATCACTGAGCAATTTTTTTTCTCTGCAAGACAGTATACTTTGGAACTGTAATAATGCCAATAAAAAGGGAAATGCCACATGTCTACATAACTCAAGTGGCCTAGTGCCTGTCCACATACATCTTCCACCTGACATTTGCTTGTGTGCCCCATGTGTCCTTTTCTATCTTAGAGAATAATATCAGATGAAGATTAACTCACTTATTGATGTCATATGTGAATGTTGCAATCAAATGGAATCAGCATGACAACACCATCCAAAGCTAGTGACACTAAAATCCCATAATATGATTTAAAAATGGAATTAATATTACTCAGTAAACCTTTTTGTTAAAGAGTTTCTTCCCACTAATTATTTCCTTTTTAATTATTCTCAGAAACAAACAAGTTCATATAATTATAATATGTTTATCTTACTAATCACCACCATGAGGCTTCATTACTTTGTTTGACTTTTTTCCTTCCATGTTCCTCTCTTTCAAAGGTGAAAACAACTACACAAAATATTCAAAGAAAAGAAAGCAATGTATGTGCAAGATATGTGGACTGATGTTACAATACCTGGTTTGCACATTTATCAATGGTGTACTCTCATTTTTTATGGTGGGACCCACCTCCCAACCATCCAGCCTGATCACCTACATTTTAGCCCTATAAATCTCTCAAATTATGATATCACTTTAATCAGAGTGATACTCCTTCTTGGATAAAGTGGGTATTTTCCAAGATAGGATTCTCAATTCAGTTTTTCAACAGTTTTGTTAACATGTGTCTTATCTAACAGCAAAAGTCTCATATGAATGCCTTTTTCCCTGTAATTTTTCATGTAGATGTAGTAATCTACTAATCTTTTTTGTTTTTTTTTTTTTTGGTCTTTCTTTTTAAGGACAGTTAAATGACATTTTGGTCATTTCAAGATTTGGGTTTGAGTAGGTGAATCGGATTGGTGGGCCTAGAATCTTTTATTTCCTAAAGATATCATCATTAATTCATCATATATAAACAAAAGGAATCATTATCAACAAAATACAAAGTTTTAAACAAAGTCAGAGAGAGAGAGAGAGAGGAGAGGTGGGGTTGGTAGGTCATTACCAACAAAATTCATCATAAGCCTTTTGTCTTCTACTCTAAAAGATCAAAGTTGATTGTTATTTTTTTTTTTAAATACAAAAGAAAAATGAGCAGGAAAAGATAAGTAAAACCCACTACTGTTTTTCCCTCTAGTTGCTAATAATTTGGATTTTTGGCTATTTTTTATTTAAATTGTTCCATAAAAATTGTTCTTGGGTATCCATCATCATGCACAAGAAAAGGAAAAACAGCTTTCTCTGTAATGAAAATATTCTTAGGTTGTTGTGGGTGCTCTTTTACCCCACTCCCCACAAGCATTGATTCTTGGAATTCAAATCCAAACCCTCTTTCCATGGTTGTTTTATTATGCAGGGTGTGTTGTGGCTGATCTTTTGTTAGATTCTCTCTTCATAAAGTTTCTTTGCTTTTGTCCCTTCTTTTAACTTTCCTTTTGGGGTGCTTTTATTTATTTATTTATTTTTCTTTCTCTATGTTTCTAGTAGCAACTGTTTAGAGCTTGTGTAAGCAGAGTAGTGGGACTAAGATTCATGGGGTTTATTCTCTCCCATGGTTGGGTATAAATAGAGGTCAATCTTGTGTTTCTTCATTGCAGGAGCTGTTTTTACTCATTCCAAGAATTGGGTTTGTGAGACAGTAGTCGTTTTGCAGCAGCGACCCAATCAAAATGAGCACTTATGGTACTGGTTAGGCTTCTCTACCATTGATTTTGTCTAAATGGGTATTCAAATGTTAATAGATTTATCTGTATTTGACAAGTTGTTCTCTGTGTTGTAGTTCGGCTCTTTAGTCCTTTTCATTTCACTTTCAAATATATGGGGCTTTCTTTTTTGTGCCAAAAGGAGAGAATATATGGGATTTAATCAATCAATCGTAGTTTAGTATCAGTTTGTCGAGGAGTGGTCCATTTTCTTGGGTTGAAATTTGATTTTTTTTTTCCCTTTCAATATCAATATTTAGCTTTTAGTGAACTGTGGAATGGGCTCAGTAATGGATAAATGGTTATTTCCAGATTATCTTAGGTTTCCTTTGTTTATCACATTTATGGTACTTACATAAATATATGCATAAAAGTATGTACTATATGATTGTATTTTGTTTTTGGGGTTATCTGTTGGAATTATGTTGATTTAATTAATGGAAAATGCAGGTAGTAGGTCTGGTAGAGGGACTTTTGAGTATGGAAGGACCTATGTAGTTAGGCCTAGAGGAAGACATCAGGCCACAATTGTTTGGCTTCATGGCCTGGGGGATAATGGCTCAAGGTAAGTTTTATGATTCTGGGCATCATCTTGTTCTGATTCTTACTATTTTGTTTTCTACTAGTATTTTTTGCTCTTTTCAACTGTTCTTTCTTTTTTCCATTTTTTTTTTCTCTCACTAGCTTTCATGTAACATCTTATAGAATGTCGGTCTTTGTATTGCTTACTGAATTGTTCATTAGAATGTCTCTGCGCTAATAATTTTTAAGTTTTGGGTACAGAAATATTTTGAGGTTTGCATTCTTTTACTTATAGCTGTCTCTTTGATACTTTGTCATATGTATAAAATGAGGGTTGGGTAAGATCGGTAGATCTATATATAAACATGCCAACCTCTAAAATGATGTAACAGCACAAGATACATGTTCTAGAAGTGAATACATGCGAACATAGTTGTGGTGCAGGCCTGACAGTGTAAAATTGTTTGTCTTATTATGGTTATTCTCTTCTTTTCTCAACGATGATGAGCAGGGTTATATTCTTTTTTCTTATTCCTAGGCATGTTCTGGTGGACTTCTGTTGCACAAAAACAATAAGGAATTAGAGAATGTCAATGTTATGTCATGTCTTCAAAGAGAATTGTTTTATTTTAGTTCAGACTTGCAGGAACACAATATGTCCTTTTCATGGAGATTCTCACTAGAACTGATTCGATTGAATGCACTGGTGTTGTGAATTATGTAAAATATCTTTTTGGAGGCTGGTGTCCTTTTCTTTTAGTTCCAATCATGGGTTGGGGCGGTCCTGAACTAGGAAAGTGAATATGCCCCAATGCTTGAATGGGGGACCACTGCTTCACTAGCTTGATTGTTCAGATAACTAAATGAGGTACTAATTGTATCTTATAAAAGGTTCTACCAATATGATATGATATTGATTGGCCACATAACATAAGCCTTAATCACCTTTGATGATTTTGTTTGAAATCTGAAGTTCTTTCTGACTATATCACAAATTGATATTTATCTAGTTGACAGTGGGATGTCATCATATCATATTTGTAATCCTTTTCTCTCTCTCTTTTTTTTTTTTTTTCAAGTTGTCTCCCATATTATGTTTTAGGAGTTTAGATTATCATTGTCTTCTGCTTATATATATATATATATATATGTATATATATATATATATATTTTTTTTTTTTGAGATGAAATTTTCTTTCTTTTTCATTTTTGGGGTAATTTTACATGAATAATCATCTTGTGGTGCGTCTGCTTCAGCATCTTGTAGTAACCGACTTTCTGTCTTAAACTCGCTTACACATGGTTCTGCTACTTGGTTTTTCTAAAGCTAGTAAAAGCCTAAAAATTGAAAAAGTGAGATAATAATCTGATGATTGTTCATTTGTTCTCCTTATGATCATTAACAGTTCTATATCATAGAACAAACCTCCCTATAACGAATTTCCTTATTTTGTGTTCTTCTGCTTGTGCAGTTGGTCCCAGCTATTGGAGACCCTCCCTCTTCCTAATGTAAGCATGTTGTATCCATAACCATTTTGAGTTACTATAGATTTTCATGGTTATATCCTCCAGTTCTCTCTTCTAATGTTGGAAATGGTTATCCTGTCAATCTGCTTATTTCATTCTTTTATTTTTCTTTTAGTATTTTTGATTGCTTCTTTATGTTGTTTCAACAAAACAGATCAAATGGATATGTTCAACGGCTCCTACTAGACCAGTAGCTGCTTTTGGTGGATTTCCTTGCACTGCATGTAAGTTCACTTGCTCGCAATTGTACTCCTTTTAGCAAAGGTTATTTCTCCATCTATTTTCTTCTTTTTGGCTATTTAGGGCTTTGATATATTTGTCTTGCAAAACTAACGAAGCAAAAGACAGCATCTGATTATTCTTATTTAACTCTCTGCCAGGGTTTGATGTGGGAGAACTTTCAGAGGATGGTCCTGATGATATAGAGGGTTTAGATGCTGCAGCAGCACATGTCGCGAACCTATTATCAACTGAACCTGCTGATAGTAGGTTTCTAGAAAATTGCTTAATGCCTTAGTCTTGTATTATATAGTAATGGCATGATCTCATAGACTGTTTTCTTTCTATGATGATGTTATGACACTTACATATATTGGAGTTGGTTTAAAAAACTTGGTTACTTGATTAGGAACTCGGCCAAGTCAATTGAGTTTTGGAGCGAGATATATAAAGTTCAATAATTTGATTCTGAACCCCATTGAGTATTGAGAATCTGAAAGATGATAATGTTAAAATCTCCTCATTTTCTTTATATATCTATATATCTTTTTCAATCCCTTCATTTAATGGTATATTTATATTTAAAATTCTACGATAGTAAGATTTTTTTCATGAGTCAATTTTAAAAATCGTCTTCGAGTTGAACTCAGCAATGGTGAACTTCTAATTCAGAGTCATTTTCGATTTTTACACTAACAAACATTTAGGAACTGCCGCTTGCTTGTTACCTACGCCCTTTGTGCAAGTATTGTTGTTGTAAACAAAAATAAATGTGTACCAATGTTGTTTACAAAAATAGATGTCTAATTATGACATCTTGCTTTCAACAATATCATATAAATATATTAATATGTTAGAATGTTGTTTACTTGATAAGAATGTGTGTATCTGATGCGACCACTTCTCCTAAAAGGCTTGTCACAGTTTCGTCTTTTCAATTGCAGTTAAACTTGGTGTTGGAGGCTTCAGTATGGGTGCTGCTGCCGCCCTTTACTCTGCCACTTGCTTTGCCAGTGGAACATACAGCAGTGGTAATCCATACCCCATTAACCTAACTGCAATTGTTGGTCTAAGTGGCTGGCTTCCATGTTCAAGGTCTGGCCCTCTTTTTTCTCTGTCAATGTTAGAAAAATCCCAGGTGATGCAAATCCTTATTAGTAAATTGTTTGTTTTTCAGGAGCTTAAAAAGCAAGATTGACGGGTCACAAGAGGCTGCAAGACGAGCTGCATCTTTGCCTCTTCTGCTCTGCCATGGCAAAGGTATTCATGCATAGGAGTTAGTGCATATGAATTGTGCTATTTATTTGATCTCATCTATGTGGACATCATTAGGGTTAGGCTTCATAGTTTATACCCTTTTCATGATACTAGTTTGAAATGTAGCAATCTACTGTTTGGGTGTTTCTTTTGATTGTTTAAAGTGGTTGAAAAGCAAAAAGAAGGCAATGGTTTCTCTAGTTTGTAGCATCTTTGGTTTTCTTCGAGTTATAGGATAGCATTTGTTGGATACAAGTTTTAGTAATTAGTACAACTAAGCAAACAAGGGGTACAAACTCATGTAGTTGACCCCAACATAATCTTTTTTTTTTTGGTAGAAGACCCCAACATATTTGGAACAAGGCTTTGATGGTGATGATGTGTACAGGGGTTAACGTTAGGTGAGCCCAGATTTGACTGACTCCTTGGTTCCAGGCCCGAGCCTTGACCTAGGCTCTAGATGCGATAGGTTGGAGAAAGGCTGATACGATGGATCTGTGTATAATCGCCATATAAAGAAAAAAGAATATATTAAGCATGAATATATATACATTTAATGTATATAAATTATATAAATAATCAAAACATAATCTGGTAAATGGGTCTAGATCCTATTCAATCCAGATCCAACGCAATTATTAATTGGGCCCAGAACTGGGTCTATACCCTCATTATTTGGGTTGGGTCCTTCAGTTAAGTAGGTAACTCCATTGATAACCCTAGGCATAATGTTTTGCCCTTTGTATTTTTTATAATGGATTGTTGATTCGAGTCATGCCCATTAGCAATGGAAATCGTGTAATCTATTAAGAAGATTTTCCTACATCTATAATTTTATGTGGACCCAATTATTAGTTGGGCTTGTTATAGGGTCCATACCCACATTTCTCCTACTACCAAACTGAAAGTGTGGTCTAGCTCTATGGGCCCACTTTTGACCAGTGTATCCCTAACACAAACCCTCCATGATCTGGCACCGGGCCGAATTTGACACTCACCTAAACTTTACTCACTGTTGGATTGGATCTAAAAATTAAGGGTAGGTTTCCTGTTAAACTTTGTGGCTACCAAGTCCACCATTAGGAAAATCTGATGGGGCTTATTTTTTGCCCACACCGTGTGAGGAAAGCCCACTCAAGTGGGAAGAGGAACTCCCACCTACACAAGTGGAAAGAGCAGCCCACAGTGGTATGGGGAGCGATCCTTGGGTAGCCGGTAGATATGTGGGGTTGCCAAGGTCAAATCAGTTCTTGATAGTAATGGAAATTGTAGTATGTTAGAAGATATTGCTGTAACCATTACTGAAAAATTTTCTATCTTGCTTCCATATCTTAGAACATGTGTTGGGTTTTTTTACTTCCATATCATTATGCATGTTTGATGTGTCACCAGAACAGAGTAGAGGTTTGTGAGTAGAAATCATTGTGCTCTTCTTGTATCACCTGGTATCATTGCTCTTAGTTACCATTTTTTCTTTTGCAGGCGATGATGTAGTGAATTATAGAAATGGATTGAATTCTGCAGAGGTCTTATCTTCAACTGGATTCAGGAATCTGGCTTTCAGGACCTACAATGGGTAACCACTTGCTTCACTGTTAGGGATATCATTACTCTCTTTTTAGAAGCATCTGCCTCCTAATATAAGCAGTCTATTTATTGAAATTGGAACTTGTGCAGGCTCGGACACTACACGGTCCCTGAGGAGATGGATGATGTTTGCAGATGGCTCACTTCCAAGCTGGGGCTTGATAGGTCTTGCTCATAATTCACTGAATCATTTCACTCCCAATTGACACCAAGGAAAGGAAAGGGAAAAAGCATATTTTACATATAGGTTATAGACATGGTTATGTACGAGTAGTTGCAGATTTGGAGAGTGTTATAGTGTCATTGATCTACTTACTCCCTCTGGTCCTCTTGCCTCTCTTCTTTGTAGAAACCTTTTGAATAAGCCTTTCTCTGACTTGGCTTGTTGGCACCTTGATGGGATTGATTTTTGGTAAATCTAGACATGCTTACATGATGTTGGCTACTCATACATAGTTGGGTTGGCAATTTGGCATAAACTTATTATCCACATATGTGACTTTCTATTGACTGGGTCATTTAAATTGGTTACTGAAAAGGGGGCGATGGTGCTTGATCCTCTATGATTGTCATTGCCATTTGATTGTGCTGTAAACACATTTCTATGGATGTCATTCATGCTTCAGGGACACACACCATTGTGTTGCATTGTTCACTTGATCGATGGCCTTCCTAAACAATACTATTTGATATACTTGGTACCAAGATGATAACAATAATACTCGGTATTTATTGATGTACATGTGGAAAATGGGATGGTATTGTAATTCCTTTCAATTTGGCATTTTGTGGCCATCGATGAACTTTCTTTTGACACTTGTTATAATCAATGGAGATAAGAGCTCCCTTGGCTATTAGCAGAAAGAAAAAAAGAGAGAAAAAAAGGGAGCTCCCTCATCATCTCATGATTGGAAAGGATCCCCAGTTGCTGGATCTTGCTTCGAAGTAGGTTCAGGCGCCTCATGCCATTGTACCTTTCTTGTGCTCTTAACTGTTAAAATTCTTGTATACTTCTTCGGTTGGTGGTAAACTGGCTTTCTTAGATGAACAACAGCTTTGTTTTTATATCTCAAATGTAATAGATCTGTCTTCAGCCATGGGTGCAATTGATGTCCTTTCCCATCATGCATCCTTTCATAATGCATGTACACATCCTTTTGTAAGTTATTTGGGGTCTGTTTGGGAAGCTAAAGAAGAATGGGATACTTACCAAATTTATGGTTCTTCTCTGTGAAAATCAAGGCGTGATAATAAGTTGGACTATGATGGTACCAACATTGTAGGCCACTTTAGCTCAAAGCTATGCACAGTGGATTGCCAGATAATGCCACTGTAGATTGCATGCATGCCAAATATCATCTCTGATTGCATGATTGTAACCATCTTTTGGGAGAAGATATTTAGGATTGCTATGGCAGTAGCCCAACTTGTCATTCTGCATGTTCCTGATTCAAATGGTTATTGTCACCAAATCAAATTGAAGATTAAGGCTTATGATCAACATTGAATACTTCCTACCTAGCCATCCATCGAACTGCAAGAGCATAAGTGAATTGGTTCTGCAGATTGGCCAGAAGATTTAGGTCAAGTCCATTCATATTATATATGCAGGGCCAAGCCAGGCAATGCGATAACCACTGCCAACAGGCAGGTTCTGGAGATCAGACTTTCTAGTTATTGTACCTGAAAGTGAAACTTGAGCCCAAAATCTTGACCCAAGTTCAGACATGAGACATCTTCGGAATACAAGACTTATGGCCATATCATAGATTTGAGTTCAGTAAACTCATAAAGCCTCTTGACCCAAGTTCAGATATGGGACATTTTTAGGATACAATACTTAACGGCCATATCCTACATTTGAGTTTAGTATACTCATAAAGCCAACCTAACAATGGGTTTAGGGTATGATGACAACAGGTTATGTTGGTCCATCTGCTGCCTAATCTATCATTAAATAAATAATCACCTAATAAATCCATCACTGAACTATGCCATTCTGGTGAGAGCTCAATCAACTCATGTCTCCAGTTCACTTGCAGCATACATAAACAGGCAGACATGAGATTCAAGCTGCTAAACCCTGGCCCATCAACGCTACGACCATATGAATCACAGTAGTCATAATTTCATTGACTTGAATGGATCACATAAATAAGTGAAAAAATTGGGCCCTAGTCATGTACATGCCCTAAAGCTAGAGCACCAGCACCACATAAATCTGTTCACACATTAATGGCCAAGCATAGATCAACATTCAGATTTGAACCACAAGATGCAAGTGGGTTTTGTGGTTTAGCCATTTGTGAAAAAGGCAGCTTACTCAGCCATTGCAAGGACATAAACGTTTGAATGAAAAAAGCCACTGAATGACTCACAGTCATTGCCTCAGTCCAAATGGCTATCACTGAACACCCCTGCCCCTAGGATCAGAACACTTTTTGAAAGTGATCAGGCTATCTTCTTTCAGAAAAGAAAGAAAGAAAGGGTAGGCTCTATATGCTTAACATTCTCAAGCCCATACATTGCCCATTGACACTGCTGCTACTCTGTCGAGAATAATCAGCTTGACCTTTATCTGATCTGGTCCTGAAGGTCATGAATGCTACATTTACAATGAGTCAATACAGACATTTTGTTGGAGACTCATTTTTCAAATACATGGTTCATATCTATATGATATCCAAGTCAACCATTTGGCAGGCTGTACTTTTTTTTTGGGGGTACCCCAGCCAAGGGGCCTGGACCCAAAAGAGCCCACACAAGTGGAAAGCGGCATACCCATGGATCGATCCTTGGGTACCCAGGTGACAAACGGGGTTGCCAACCAACTGAACAACCCCTCCTTATCCCCTCACCATTTCCTAGAAAAATTTGAGGTAAAAAAATTATTGTTAAGAAAAATAAATTAATCAAAATTTCATTGACCTACTAGCTTTTCCCCTTAAATTCATGCTGTTGAAAAGTTAGAATATACGTTCCAGGAAGAACCCTCATTGTGATACTATCAGCATTCCTTTATCTAAGCTATATCGGTAACATGCATATGTTGTTGAATGTGTCCACAAAAGCAATGCCTTTGAATCCTGTTACAAGAGATGAACCAATGAAAGTGAGCAAATATGTATTCCTTATATGGACTATTTCTTGAACTCAAAGAAAAACTTGTTGAAGAAAAGAGGAATAAAATCTTTTGGGATCCGAAACTTTCATAGCAAGCCTATAGAGAGCAGAAAATAATTATTTTCTCATTGGCAGAGCAAAAATTAATATGCGAAGTGACTGAGCAGCAGAAAATATGGTTAAAGTCTAAATCCCCCAAGGAAACATTTTCCATGCAATGCAAGGACATCAAAGAAAATGCAACATATAAGCACATGACTGCCACAGGGTTAGATTTAGTAGTGTATGGGGTTGATAGGAAAGTAAAGATAACTAGTGTGGCTTGTACATGTACCTTTAATGGCTAGGCCAAAATAAGCAGATATAGGAAACTGGTGATCGGTACTCATCTCTTCATTGCCACTGCAGGTTTTACATTTTCCAACAAAATGACGATAAGAAAAGAAGAAGAAATTAATCTCTTTGGGTTTTAAGTTATGGCATTGAAAAATGCCTACCTAAACTTGGAACTTGAAGTTCACTTCACACTTTCTTTAGTTTCACTGAGTGAGGGAAAGAGGGCACAGACTGCAATATAAACTTGCGGCCGCCTCTCAAACTGGGTGAAGAACTCGACCCCCTCAACTCATGCAAGCAATTGTGTGGAGGAGAAACACGCTTCTTATTCGGAGAACTTGTCTTCACTGCCTTCTTTGGGGAGCAAGTCTCTTTCAGTATGTGAGGAGTTTCATCTTCTGGAACGTTGTACAACTTGTTATTAGAACCGGGATCAGTAACAAACTTGTTCCCACTAAAGTGCACATTAGGGATCATAGGAGAATTACGCCAATGAAGGGAACCATGTGAAGAACTTCCACTTTCTTGAGAGAGTTCAGGTCTCAAAGCTTTTGAAGAAGAAGCCCTTGATAAAGGATAATTCAGTAATGAGGTTAGATCATGTATATCCGAAAGACCATCCCATCTAGGTGAAAGAGGATAGACTTCCTTCCCTATCTGATAATCCAGTTCCTGGTCATGAAGCACTAGGCCTGGACTTCCTCGTACATTCATGAGGCTGTAATTTCCATCTGAAGTTTGGGGTGATTGTGGGGACATCTCAGAAGGTGATAAAACTTGGGATTCAGGTGTTGACGCTAGATGTCTCCTTGTTGGATGTTGAGATTTAGGTACAGCCCTTCCATGACTGAGGAAAAGAACAAGTAAGCACCAAGAAATAAAATAACTTGCCGATAGAAGTATGCAAATTTTATAAGAACCAACAAGTGCTGTCATAATCATGAAGAATAATACTTTGATAATTGGAACATTGGTGTCAAGGACGAGACGTCTGAATGGCTTTGCTCTGGCTGTGATATATCAATCCTCATCTTTCCATCAGATGCATCCTCCCATCTTTTGTCTCCAAGCTTTATATGCTCCATTTCTGCAAGTTGCAGTGTATTAGAAAGACAAATCTCTTTATCATAAAGAAATAAATAGGAAAATCAGGGAATAAATCAGCTGGAAAAGAAACCTGTTAGAGTTTATCTAGTTTCTACACAGGTTATATAAAGGCTTTGCTGATAAATAAAAAATAAAAAATAGACTTCATCGTTAGAATAGGTTCAGTACCTTTAGAACTAGTCACTGATCAATATTAATGGCCAGAAAATAAGATATAAGTTCTAGATCAGACTGCAAGATTGCAGAGGGTATTCTCATGTCAATGGTTGGTTCTTACATGCAGAATGCTAGGTGTACACAACAAATGAACTGGAACAACTTATTAAAAGTTGAAAATGTTTGTCTATCAAACATGTATATATTTTATCTATTCTGAATGAACCCAAAAAGTTTGATGGGACAAAATGCTTAGCTTCCCATTTCTTGAATACGGAAATTTTTAACTCAAAAGGTTGAATTCATTACGTTAAAAATTGAGGAAAAAAAGACAGAAAAATAGTGAAGAATGATCCATGTTTTTGTAATCCGACTAAACATTTTTTTTTTTTTTTATAACTCAGGGTATCTCCTGCCCAGCCCAGGAGCCTTTGGCCATAAGCCCGAGTGACACTCGATTTTGGACAGCCGAGAACTAATCCCTAAGTGCACATGCAAACCCTCCTATCAACATGCACCGGGTAAAATTATGGGAGGTGGCCAACGGAGGTAGGTGTCGAACACAAGACCTCTCCGCTTCCTGAGGCTCAGAGTTTTTGGCCAACTGAGCTAGTGAGCTGCCACTCGTTGGTTGATCCGACTAAACATGCTCCGCAATTGTTTAGAACATTGAGCTCACATTAGATTGCATCGAATGGAATTGTGAATTATATAATGAATTAAAGGTTTCTATTCATAAAAAAAAAAGTTAAAAACTAAGTAAAAAGTCAAAAAAAGAAAAGAAAAGAAAAGAAAAATGATAGCTAGTCTTTTTTTTTTTATTTTTTATTTTCTTCCATTCATAGGAACATCAATAGGCTGAAATAATAGCAACATCAATAGTCTGAAATAAAACTATGATAAAGAACATCATTTTCATATATCAGAATATCATACACAATAAATTTGTGAATTTGAATATGTTTAAGACATCAATATCATCAGGAAAATAAACTATTTCTAGTTACTTTTTTATTCTCTTTGAATTCAATTAATAAAAACCAAATCAACAATGTGATGTGATTAGGATGTTTTGCCTGAAGTTAAATGAATTATGAGGGAAGAAGAAGACAATGTAGGAAAAAGCCCACACCTATAGTCAACGGTCTAGTCAAATGTCATCTATTTGTCTCTCTTTAAGACCCTGAATGTCACAAATTCTCTCTCTCTCTCTCTGTCCCCTTTATTTTGGAACTCTAATATTTGGGTCCCACAATCAAGATCTGAACCGTTAATCTTGATTAGAACGTCTAGAACAACTACTAAGTCAATTTTCAGCCGTTGATCTGTCATGGGTTTTGAGATATTTGGAAATAAGTTCAGACTCTAAAATACTATTTTTTTAAATTTTTGTGGGCCCCATTTGGAAGATCCAAACTGTTCAAATTCTCTAGAGAGCCAAGGACAGCTATGAAGTGAAAAAAGACAGCCCTTGATTTTTCATGGAATTTGAGAAAATCGCAAAAAACCAATAACCGTTAGATCACAAATCAACGGATGGTAGGAATCAAAATATGGCAAATGAAATCAGCTGTACAATATGAATAATTTTCCCTAGGATTTGGAATGTGACTCTTCTCATTAGAAATCCTAGGATGTTAACAACAAGAAAAAGTCTATTTGTCCCGAACATTGGGACCGATCCTTGGACCGGTCCCAATGTTTGGGACCTTTATCATGATGATAAAGGTCCCAAACATTGGGACCGGTCCAAGGATCGGTCCCAATGTTCGGGACAAGTAGCCTCCCTCTAACAACAATGCTCTCTGTGACTTCAGAAGAACATGCACACCACAAATCAAGAGTTAAGTTACAGATTTCTATTTTTATTCAATATTATTTTTTAATAATTATCTTTTTTTATTTCTCCTCTCTATAGTTTTTTTGTCCTAGTATATCCGATGCTTTACTTTATGCATAAAATCCATGTCCCTTCCCAAATCCACAGTGCATACCTGTTTTGTATAAGCATGATAGATTACCATGTAGGGAACACTTGGAGTTTCTTCACCGATGTAATTTTAGATTAACACACTGTTGCTTTTGGTTTGGGCTGTCAATCGGGGCCTCCTATGAGGGCACCCTGCCCGGCCTGACTATCAAGAAGCTCATAAAATGAGGGCTTTTGTTTTCTTAAAAAGCTCAAGTGAGGGGCTTGGACAAAATTTTTGCTGCACTACCCAATGTCAACATAATCAAGGCACTAATTTATTATCCAAAAAAGGTATGTTCAAGTTGAGAGTGATTTTACAATGGTCATTCTCTCCTTTTATTTTGCAAAAGATCTAAAGAGCTCTTTGATGCTATCTTCAGTGAATCATTTAAATATCCAACCTGAACACACTCCTGCCCTCTGCATTCCGAATGCATTTTTTTACATATTCTTGTCCTTTATCATTGATGCAATGCATACGGACTAATGTATCCAGACTCGTGGCCCACATGCAGAACCCAAAGGTCTAGGATTTTTGTTTCTTTGTTTATTTCTTTAATGAGTTGCCATTAGGATTAGTTCCATAGTTTCATTAGGAGTCATTGATTTTACAGTTTGTCCTTCTACATGCATGAGCATTTTAAAACATTAGAATGAATTTTAGAGGTAAAATATTTTCTTGTTAGATTGAGGTTCGTTTCTCTTTGTGAGAGTCTCTTGGGGACATCTTTTCTGTGCTTCGGCACACTCTGCAACACTTTGATCCAAACCCTTTTAGGGCTTGCATAAACCATTAAATAAAAATTGAAAACTCTTCAAATTGATATCATTCTAATAATTTAAGCTTTATAAATGCTGTAGTCCATTTTGAAGTGTATCTGTGAAGTTCTTTTGGCCATGACTTGGGGACAATAGGAGTTTTGATCACATATGGAGAGGTTGTGGACCGAAACCAATGAATCCAAGATCCATTTATAAATCAAATAGAGTAGTACCAAAAGGTATGTAAATCCCTTTTTTACTTAAAAAAAAAAAGAACCTTACCCTCTTTCTTGCCAAATACATTTTTACATCCCTCACATCGACATTCACTGGAGCATCCAACACCAACCTTCAAGAGAGGAAAGACAACAATATCCCACCAAGTAAGTTGTAAAGCATGCAAAAGTAAAATCATGGAAATAAATTTTGCAAGTAATCAAACTTTGAACCTTATAACATTCACAGTATTTTTTTAGGCACCTAGACTTCTTGCAAGTACATCCCCTTTTGTGCCTTGCTGAGGCCGGTGTTTTCTGGTTACTATCCTCCTACAAAACACAATGTGATCATAAGTTTCAATTAATGAAGATAAAAGAACAGTAAAGTTGACCTAGTCAAAGGTCCTTACCCCACTATTTTGAGGAGACTCTTGTCCACATTGCACAATCTTTGGAGCAAATGCAAGAGAGTTACGGGACTCTATCTGTTGCCGGATGTCAAGAACCGTATCTTCATAAACAGGTCTATTAAAGCAATTTTTGCATGTACAAGGTTCAGTACAGTACTCTCCGGCATTAAAGCAATCACAATAGCTGCATAAAAGAAAGAAAACGATAAATAAAAAGAACAAGATAAAGTAAAGTATACGGCTAATATATCATTTTGAAAAAAGTCTAATAGCACTTACAGCTTTAGGCATTTTGTTTTCCTACAATTGCAACGTTTGCAGCCCTCATTCTCAAAGGTGTTATTATCTCTGTTCCTGGTACCTCAAAACCATGAAGTTCAGTGGCACAAACACTAACATAAAGTGAAGTAAAACGTCAATTTAAGGAAATCAAAGTGCACACTCACCTCTTCTTTTTTGGACTCCTTTGGTTGAACTCCTCCAACCTGTAAGCATCTTGTGAAATAGGCATTTGCTTTTCATATTCAACCAACCAACCCTCTGAATCTTCTAACATAGGCTGTTTATTGCCAGACAATATTTTTTCCCTTGATGAATTGAAAGAATCTTTTCTAGCTAATTGAGTGTTTGATCCACAGTTGGACACAATGCTGTTTAGGTGTAATCCAATACCAGATGGCATGGAAGAGCTTCTATTGTTCCGAACAGAAGTATCGACATTATTGGTGTGGGTTTCTAGCATTTCCAATTGGCAGAAAGACGACCCGGATGGTGAATAGGGGGAGAAGTTGGCTGCTTGCTTGTTGTTGGATATTGTGTATGAATTCGCATGGAACAAACCTGTTGCCTCCAAGCCCATAGGGCTGGAAGGTGTTCTTACATTGGGAACAATATTTATTGAGTTCCAAGAATTGTCATTGTTCCCAATGCTCTTCTTATAGGCCCCTTCAACCTCAAAATGAAGATGTCTACGCATGCTCTGCTGCTTTTGGCCAGCCTCCTGCATTTACTGTTGTAGTTATTCTAGGAAAAGAGATCTTAATAGGAATTTAATTAATTAGGAAAAATATAAACACAAGTCTGCCTATATTGTTTTTCCAAATGTTCTTAATGCACATCAAAAGGTTAGAATAAAAATTGTACTTAAAAAGTATAGAGGATGGACCCCATAAATGCATTATCATTTACACCAAAACATGGAAATTGTATATGCCCTTTTCAATTGGTAACAATTTTATCACTATAAAAACCAGCTTAAACGCATATAGAAAACTCCTTGCCTGCCCTTTCAAACAAGGAAAGGGATACAAATCTAATGTTAAAAAAAAAAAAAAAAAAAACACTTAACCTCAACAAACCCCTAGAGTAAACAATTGGAAAGAACACATTGGACTACCACTACGACTTTGAGTGGAGTCCTCACCTCCAACTTCTTCATCTCTTTCAGGGTATTTAAAGGCCTTGGCAAGAAGTGGACACAATGGTGTGGCTTCTTTTGTCTCGGGGACTTTTGAAGTCAAGTCATTCTATACCAGGTTTTCTTCTCAAGATGTTAGTTTTGGTAATTTGGCTTTTTTGTGGCCAGTTGAAGCTATGGTTTGAAATTTTGCTGCACACCAAGTCGGTCAATATCAACGAGTATGGGACCGAGGTCCCAAGAAAACTCTAACTTCGTGGAGTACGACTGTCACGGAGTAGGATGAGAGTGACATGAGTTGCATGGTGTGGCATGAGACTAGCATGAACTGGTAATTATTGGCACAGGACTAACAAACTAGCATAGGGCTGATATATACTTGAGTCATACAGTTACTCGACCAAAAAAATATATAGGAACTCATTTTTTTTCTTTTTCTTTCCTCTTTGAGTTTCAGCATTGAAGTGAAAGGAATGAGTGCAATATGGTACCCAAATCCAAATCATTATACTTATAAATATACATGATGGGGCCTATAAGCAGTAATAGAATAGTGGTGAATAGTATGAGATTGATGATCAATGCACAGAGGAGTTATCAGCATGACCACAGGGACAATAGGACTTGTTCAAAGGGACCAGGTTGTCCAGCACAGACCTGGATATGCTTCCAAACTCACTTGAAAATTTTGGGTCTACTTCCAAAACCCACATGAAAAAATGAAAAATCCTGGGTCCGGGTCCGCGTCCGCCCCGAAAACCCACATAAAAATTTTGGGTTTGCCCCCCAAAAGCCAAACTACCTGTTTGTGTCTGGCTCTCTCAAGCAAAAATCCTGGGTCAGTCACTGCCTAGGAGATTTGGCTTTAGCAAGAAAAGGGGAAAGATCCTATTGATGTTCTCTTACTAAAAAACTCCATTCCATTTAGATAATTCCTGGACAGCAAGAACACAATACCATTAATTTTAGACAATTCATAGACAGCAAGAACACAATGCCATTACTAAATCAGACCACCCTTTGAAAAAAAAAAAAAAAAAACCCATTTCCCATGATCCCCATGTGCTAAACCCTAGCTTGTAGCATTTCAAAATCAACAATCCAGCAAATCAAACAGAACAATAGTAATTAAAAAAAAAAGTCCAACCAAACATTAAAAAAAGCACATGAGATTTTTCCCAAATGCACACCAAATGAACCCACACCACACTACACACACACACAAAAAAATAAAAAAAAAAAAAAAAAGATATTGGGTTTCTTCCTGATGAATCATTTCTACACAATTTCACTTTCTGCCCACATTTCCTATTGACCATCATAGTAAATGAAAATGAAACTGATGCCGCACACCCCACCCCCAAAAAAAATAAAAAATAAAAAAAAAATGAAGAAGAAGAAGGAAAAGCATGGAAATGGGTAGAAAGAGTAGTCCTTTAAATCTACCTGAAATGTAGGAGAATGGGTGGTGGTATTGAAATCTCTTTCAGGTGAATCCATCGTTGAAACCAATGGGCATTTTACCAAAGATAGAAAGAGAATGGACTTCTAAGTTCCAACAATACAACCACTGAAACCCTAAAAACATGTAACCACTCTTTTCATTTCTCACATTTATTTATTTATTTAAGAAAGATTATGGCGCCAAGAATACACACTTTGAAATGTATGAAGAGCGGGTCGGTAAGAAAAGAAAGTGTATTTGAATCTCATACGTACATCAGCAGCAGCCGTGTAGATGACTGAATGGAGAATGGTTGATTATGTTCCTCCAGTGTGGGTCCCACTTCAGTTAGAACATAGCATCAGCCGTCAAAATTGGACCCACCTCCATAGAAATCTTCATCTTTAACCTTCTTGGATAGGATCCTTTCAATATATAATAATACCTTAGTTGTCTCTTATTCAGCCTGGCCAATTTGGGAAATAACTAGGGAGATGTTGCATGTGACTAGGGATGGTAATGGGTCCGGACCTACCCCGGCTTGCTCATGTTAGAGGCGGGTTTGGCATCCACGTCGGCCTACTCCTTCTACTTAGTACTTGCGAGGTCATCAACCTGTATAGGTAATTCTTTTCTTTTCCTTATCAACGTCGTTGCTAACATGCATTGTACATGTCCAAAATATCTCAAATGAATTTTTCTAATTTTATCCTCTATGTTTATTTTTAATTTTATCCTTCCTAATTTTACCACATATCCATTTAACATTCTCTCCTTTATCACATTTATTTTTTTGTATATATGTCGCTTTTTTTTATTAACTAGCATTCTATTCCATAAGTCAATGTCTCATAATACATTTTCCTTCAATCTTATTGATATTCATCGGTCCATTTCTATCTTTTCAGTTTTTTCTTATATTCGACATCTTCATCAATCTCCCACCACCATACTAACTATGGAGCCAAAGTAATATAACTAAGGCAAGACATGAAACTAAATTATGTTGGGGTTTTTTATTGGTTTAATGAGAATTTTTGAACAGAGTTCTACAAATTCTAGGCCCACAAAATTGCAAAAAATTAGAAGGCAATTGATGAAATTGGTGGGAAGTGCACTGACAACACCTTCCAGGGTCAAAGGCATGCAAACAATGTGAGTTTTTTGGGCTGAAATCTGGTCCTATCAACGTTAAATATTATTCATATGTAAGTGGGTGCAAATAACGACCCTCTTATTAGTTATTTGATGTCTATCCTTGGACGATTTGACATGTGCAAATTCCTTTACTGATCAATCTCTCTTACAAACAATGACCTTTTACATTGTATAAAATATCATTGAACTTTGAAATTGGCAAATTCCTTCCTGATCAATATCCATTTTGCAACTTGAAGATTCACTATCAATAGAGGGCCTCTAGAGATGACTATGTATCTATAAAATCCTATCGGTTCTTTTCAATCCAATGATCCGAATGACTCTGAAGGGGACCATCCTCCAAAGAAAGAGCCCACACCCATGAAAAAGGTTGCAATCTTCAACCCTCATTGACCTCCCAAGCCTGCATTTTTCTAACAAAGTGAATCAAAATATGAGAAGCCACCTATGATTGATTCTCCACTTCCTCTTTGCACCACATACAAGCATCTAACATGTTTTAGTCACTGAGCTCTCAAATTATTTGCTCTAGGCACCTTTCCTGCAATTGCTAGCAAACACAAAAGGCTTCACAGGAGCCAAACCCAACCACACCAATGCCAAAGGAGCACTAGGATGAGACTACCCGTCAAAACTAAGCAGAACACCTCAGTCGAGAATTTCCCTGAAGTAGAAGGCTTCCAGATGTGAGTGTCCTTGTCTTCCCTGCAAATAAAAACATTAGAACAAACAAACAACTAGATTTTACTATAAATAAAATAAAATAAGTTCATCCCTGGATGTAGCTCCAGCTGTTAGGGACATTAGTGTGAGTTCAAGTCCTACATGTAGCAAAATAATAATAACAATAATAATGGTGATAATAATAACAAATAAAACAAGTTTAGGCATGTAGCACATTGATTTCAGCAATAGATTTTTTTTTTTTCTTTTTTGAATGAAAACTTCATTAAAACAGCAAATAGATTAGAAACCCATATAACATATTTTTCTTGAAAGCCTTTTCACTAATAAGTAGATTTGACAAAAAGGTTTAACATAAAAAATTAAAAAAAAAAAAAACCACAAGATAACATGGTTTAAAAGAGGCTGAGGCCTTTTTTTTCCATTAAAGAGCTGACCGAAAGGAGAGGTTGCTCACCACATGTGATTTGTGTAACTAGGGGATGAAGATGCAAGTGTTTTAAAGAGGCTAGGATCTCCATGTAGGTGCAATGAGTGGCTTGTATTGCTGGGTGTTATTTTTTTTCTGTGGCTCTTGGCCAATGAAGGCTGCCTTCATTCTCACTTTCTTTTATTCTTTTGATCTTTACATTAAAATTAAGTGACCTCCCAAAAAAGGTCATGGATAGTTTTAAAAATATGTATATAAATAAAGGTTTTGAGTTATGAGGTCTTTTTTCAAGGTAATTTGATAATTTTGCTGAGGAACAGCACAAGAAATAGAAAGTTTAGAAAGTCTTTTGAGACCTAAAGAGACTAGCCTCCATGCAATGAAACACAAGTAGCTGTTTCGATTACTATACACCTAAAAGGCCAATGATCAGATGGATACATAGTTCCATGCCAAGTGGGGGCCATCAGATCAACAGTGTGGATCATCAAATCATATCCTCCCATGAAATGAATGCTCTGATAAAGTCCCTCTTTGGTGTTCCATAGTCCTTATTGTATTCACTTTATGTTATGGTAGTAATAAGTTAAAAATCCACATTAGGAGGCTGTTTGAAATCATTTCTTAACCCCAGTAGACATTATTGTCATACATGGACATAGTATTAGGTGTTCGGAAGCATTTTTTTAATGGATAGGAAAGCTGAAAGCATTGGATTGGAGTCCTTAGAAAATACTAGGTGATCAAGCCCATGGAGATGTCTTTTTATCCTTCAGAATTGTTGCATTAAGCATCATCTAGTTAAGACATGATCTCAGTTTTCTATAGTACAATTTTTGTGAATGACACAAGACATTCAAAATTAGAAGCATTAACATAGTGATCATTGTTTAAGTCATATATAATAAAGAAAGAGTATCATTAATACACAATAATGCTCAAAAGCCACCTGAAGGTTTTTACACTGTTTTTCACATCAGTGTCTTCCAAAATGTTTCTACTACTGATAGGAACGCCTGCATGCAATATCCATATCTTAAGCAATGCAGATTAAGAAAAAGAAGATAACCACGTGATATACACTTCACCAATTCATAACTGTACATTATCAAGTTTACCAATTCAAATCTGAACCATGCACTCTACGAAGTTTGAAAAGAATGAACTTCAAGAATACAAGGAAAGTTCTATACATGGATAATTCATATAATGCTTTATTATCAATACATGCTACAAGAATTCAAGAAACAAGAACTCCCTCATAAATGGAAGAACCAAAAGATTCTTTTTCCCTTTTCTTTTTAGTTGTTCTTCTAGTATGATGGGTTTATTTGGCACTGCGTCCCTAATTTTGTAGGGTATGCTATATAAAATTATGTGGAGAAATAACAGATACTTTCTTAGATTTATAAAATGTTCTAGTATGGAACAATTATGCAATTAATCAATGTTTTGTGTACATGGTGGGTGGGTATGTTATGTTTTGGAAAAATAAACATCAATGCCTCAAGTAATGGAGAAGTATTTGCAACCTGTTTGCAGGGGCCAGAATGATAAGAAGATCTGGAAGTTGAGTTCTTAGAAGGGGATTTCTCTTCCAAGTCTTACTTTAAGGGGGTTTCATTCACATCTTCAGAGGTTCAGCATGTTACCTTGCTAGGAATGGCACTCTCTAAAGTAAGTAACGTCGTACTATAAAAAAAACCCGACTTGACACGTCACAAGTTGAGTCTTCTTCGCACTGTTTTCATTTGCTGGGGAAATAATGATAAGAGGATCTGGAAGTTGAGTTCTGACTTTCTCTTCCAAGTACTAGTTTAAGGGCTTCGAGCCCATTTTCTACGGTGGTTCCAACATGCTAGCTAGCTTGGAATCGTCTTGCTCAAAGAATTGATGCTTATGTTAAGAGTCTGGGCGAAGATCTTGATGAATGTTAACTTGGCACGCAGAGGAATGGTGCAGTCTAATTCATTAGTTCTTTTTCCTTATGTAAGGAACCTATGAATCCATTATCAACTTGTTCGTACATTTTTTATTGACTAGAATAATGTGGCATGTTTTTTTCTTGAAAAAATCATTGTTCTGTTAATGTTGACTACTGACTAATTCATTTCAAGATATGAGGTGAAAAGGGGGATCAGAGCCCTTTAAGAAAAGCAGGGAGTTGATGAGGAAATAAAGGACTCTCAAGTCTTCAGACTAGAACACTCAGTGGAGGAGGCGAACAAATTATTAAAGGTGAGGTTACATTTAGTAACTACAGAAGGGCAACGGTCAGTGGGTGAAGATGCTATATAAGCTTGATGTGAAGTGTTCACTGGAGTCCTGGACTACAGCCCACCTTGAAGTTTAATATCCACTGGTGTGACTATGAGTCAACAACAGAAGTCACAATTGGTGGGGTCTTGAATGATCAAATCAGTCTTAAAAGTTTTAATTGGGCCAATAGACGATGATTAATCGAAAGTAGTGGGTTAGGTTATAAGGAGTGAAGATCCTAGTTTTAACACCTACCAACTTTGGCAAACAAAACAAGAGTTACATTGATTTCATTCAGGTGATTTTTCAGCACAATATATACACATAAATATATAAGGTGATGATGTGCCAGATTCTTTAGACTATTCATGATGAGATAAACAAAAGACTTGCGCATTATTTTTCCATATAAATATAGTATATTCATGAATACTAACTTGAATATACAAATACAATAATATAGTGTATGTATGAATACTGACTTGCACACCATCATTGTGTTAAATCATTCCTTATATCTTTTTAAGCTATACTAGACTCATGTGCATTTTGTTGCGTGTATGAGTTATGAATGCATATTACGCACTCCCTTTATGTGGAAAAGACATTAAAGGTTTTGAGTGTCCACAACAGCCTATGCCTTGGGTCTTCCTATTACAAGAGAAGAACCAATGAGGTTGAACTTGAACAAATAGGTATTTCTATATGGAGTATTTATTGAACTCAAAGTACAAGCATGTTAAAAGAAAAGGAGAGGATATAATCTTTTGGAGTATGAATTTCATAGAAAGCCTATACTATAGAGAACAAATACTAAATGTCCTTTTTATTGACAGAGCAAAAACTAATATGCTAAGTGACTGAGCAGATGATGATACATTAAAAGTCTAAATACGCCAGGAAATTGAAACTTCAAAACCATAGAATGCAAGGACATCAAAGAAAATGCAAGAACACATAAGCACATGATTGATGCAGGGTTTGTGCACACAAAGTTGATAGGATCAATGCTTTTGTTCTGAGAAAAGTAAAGGAAACTATTGTAGCTTGTACATGTACCTCTAACGACCAGGCCAATATAAGGAGATAGAGGCGACTAGTGATTGCTACTCCTCTTCATTGCCACTGCATGTTTTACATTTTCCAACAAAATAACAATAAAAAACACAATTAAAATAGAAAGGATAAATCTCTTTAAGTTATGGTGTTGAAAAAGGCCTACCTCATGTTGGAACATGCTCACTTTCCACTTTTTTTAGGTTTACCATAAGGAGTGAGGGGAGGGAAAGAGGGCACAGACTGCAATATAAACTTATGTCCACCCCTCAAACCAGGTGAACTCAGTCCCGTCAACTTGTGGAAGCAAATGTGTGGGGGAGAAACATGTTTTTGATTCAGAGAACCTGTCTTCACCGCCTGTATGGGGGAGTGAGTCTCTTTCAGAATGTGAGGAGTTTCATCTTCTGGAATGTCGACCAACTTGTTATCAGAATCAGAATCCATAATAAACTTGCTCCCACTAAAGTGCACGTTAGGGGTTACAGGAGAACTATGCCAACAAGGGGAACCAAGTGACAAACTCTCACTTGCTTGACATAGTTCAGATCTCAAAGCTTCCGAACTATGTATTGGATCGGATGCTATTGCAGCAGAAGCCTTTGATAAAAGATGATAATATGGGGTAAGATCATGAAGCGCTAAGCTGGCATTTCCTCTTACTTTCATGATGTCATAATTCCCATCTGTCTGACGTGATTGTGGGAGTATCCCATAATGTGATACAACAGAAGTTTCAGATCCAGGTGTTGATGGGAGATGTCTTCTTGTAGGATGTCGAGATTTAGGTACATCCCTTCCATGACTGAGTACAAGACAAGCACCAAGAAATGAAATGACATACCAATACAAATGTGCAGATTTTATAAGAACAAGTGGTGTCATGATCAGGAAGAACCATACTTTGAAAACTGGAATATTGGTGTTTGGGGCGAGTCGTCTGAATGGTGTTGCTCTGGCTGTAATATATCAATCCTCATCTTTCCATCATATGAATCCTCCCTTATTTCATCTCCGGACTTCATGTGCTCCATTTCTGGGAATTGCAATGTATTATGAAAGGACAAGTTTTATGATTTTAAAGATTGAAAATATTCTCCTGTGCACAGTGATCTGTGGTCCAATGGGTCCAGAATGCCCCAAGATGGGACCTACCTCATGAATTTCACTGTCACACCCGTGATGACTGGCACTGATCCATTGGACTGTACAGTGCAGGAGACCATTTTGCCATAAAAATATAACAGGAAAATCAGGCCATAAATCATTTGGGAAAGAAACCCTTTAGAGTTTATCTAGTTTTTACATGGATTATACAAAGTTTTTGTTAATAACACAGTAGATTTCATTGTGTAGAAATGCTTCCATACTTCAAGAGCAGGTCATCGATCAAATTAATGGAAAGAAGAAAGGAGGAAGATTCTAGATTAAACTGAAAGCTTTTGAAGGGTACTGTCATATTAATGGTTGATTCTTACATGCACATGCTAGATGTACACAACAAATGAGCTGGCACAACCTCTTGAAAGCTGAAAATATTTGTGTGTCAAACATGTATATATTTTTTCTTTTCTGGATGAACCCAAAAAGCTCACTGAGACAAAAAGCTAGGCTTCCTATTTCTTGAAAAAAAAATTATATTACAATTTTTGGTAAAAGATGGCAGAAAAACAATGAAGAATGGTCCTTGTTTTTGTGATCCAACCAAACAGTCTCTCTCCGCCTTTGGTCTAAATATTTAATTCGCATTACATATTGTGCCAGGGATAATATTGAATCAAATTATGAATTATATGACGAATCAAAGGTTTCTTTTAATTTTTGTAAAATAATAAAAAATTAAGAAAACAATAGTCGATAGCTATTCATAATCCATCTTTTTTTTTTTCCATTTATAGCAGTATCAATATTCAATACTCAATAGTCCCAAATAAAACTATGATATGATCACGTGAAGATTATCAATGACATGTATCAATATATTGTATATATAAATAGAATGGTTGAGCATGTTATAGACATCAATGTTATCAAGAAAATAAACTACTTTTTCCGTTCCTTTAAATCAAATCCAAGTCATAAATGGTACACGATTCAGATGTTTTGCCTGAAGTTAAAGATGTGACTTATAGTCGCACGTCTATTCCTTGCTTCTTTCTAAAACCCTTTGACTCACATATTCTGTTTTTGTTTTTTTGGAAAATTTAATGTTTCACATATTCTTCTTTGAGGATCTCCCTTTGCGCCAACATGATATTATAGAATGTTTATGGGGATTATAATTTGAATATAACCTCTTCTTTGAGTTTCCTTCTCCCTCTAACTCCCTTTATTCCATTCCCATTGTCATGATATTTCTTTCCATTTGAGAGATTACATTCGTAGGAGTTTATAAGTGATGATTAGAGTACAACCCTTTAGTCAACTTAGTTTGATGGGGTGATGATGATGAGTAGTGACCCATAACCAGAAATTCAGCTGCCGTATTGAAAAATGGCATGTTCAAGTTCAAAGTGATCTTACAATGGTAGTTTCCATTTATTTGTTTAGAAAGATTTAAAGGGTTCTTTGTTTACTGTCTTTAGATCATCCAAATATCTCAACATGAAGAAGCTCATTCATATGATTTGGTAAAGTATCAATGAGGAAACTAAAAAATTTTCAGATTGATGTTATTCTAGTAATTTATGTTTATTGCCCCCTTATTTATATATGTTGCAGTCTACTTTTAGGTGCACTGTGAAGCTCTTTTGGCCATGACTTGTGGACAATGGGAGTTTTGATCACATATGAAGAGGTTGCGGACCCAAACCAATGTATCCACGATCCATTTATCAATCAAATAGACTAGTAACAGCATTTACCTTATTTGTCATATCCATAGTAAAAGTTATGTAATTCATTTTTTTATTGAAAAAAAATAAGAACCTTACCCTCTTTCTTGCCGTAAATATTTTTACATCCATGACATCGGCATCCACTGGAGCATCCAACACCAGCCTTCATGAGAGGAAATACAACAACATCCGACCTTAGTACGTTATAAAGCATGTGAAAGTAAAAGCATGGAAATAAATTTTGCAAGTGATCAAACTTTGAACCTGATAACATTCACAGTATTTTTTTAGGCACCTAGACTTCTTGCAATTGCACCCCCTTATATGTCTTGCTGAGGCAGGTGTTTTCTGGTTACTGTCTTCCTACAAAATACAATTGAGAACTTAAAATTTCTGTTAGTGAAGATAAAAGAACAGTGAAGTTGACCTCGTCAAAGGTCCTTACCCCACTATTTTGAGGAGATTCTCTCCCACATTGTACTATCTTTGGAGCAAATGCAAGAGAGTTACGGCACTCTATCTGTTGCCGCATACTAAGAACCGTATCTTTGTAATCAGGTCTATTATAGCAATTTTGGCATGTACAAGGTTCAGCACAATACTCCCCAGCATTAAAGCACTCACAATAGCTGCATAAAAGAAAGAAAAGGAAAAAAATAACACAAAACAAGATAAAGTGCAAGGCTGATATATCATTTCGAAAAAGAAGTCAAATAGCACTTACAGCTTTAGGCATTTTGATTTCTTACAGCTGCAACGTTTGCAGCCCTCATTCTCAAAGGGGTTAGGATCTCTCTTCCTGGATATCTCAAAACCTTGAAGTTCAATGGCACAAACAAAGTGAAGTAAAACATCAAATTAAGGGAATCAAGTGCACACTCGCCTCTTCGTTTTTGGAATCATTTGGTCAAATTCCTCTAACCTGCAAGCATCTTGTGAAGTAGGCCTTTGGTACTCATATTGAACTAACCAACGTTCTGAATCTTCCAACACAGGACTTTTACTGCCAGACAATACATTTTCCCTTGACGAATTGACATAATCCTTTACAGCTAATTGAGTGTTTGATTCACAGTTGGCAGAAGCAGCAATTCCAATGTTGTCTAGGTGTAAGCCATATGGCTGACAGACATATGAACCTGTTGCAAGTATCCGGCCATTGTCCTCATACTCAGAAGACAAATTTGCAGCAAATGAGTTCACACACTGGGTCCTGAAATAAAATAACTACTTTTAAGGCAACAACAACTACTGAAGATAGATCTGATGAAGGCATGGACATAAAGTATGAAATTCGTGTAAACCAAGCATTACCTTTTGAGGAAGCTTGTTCCTCGCCAGGGATTAATGTGGGGAGACGTAAACACTGTTGGTAGTGGAGGGACATTAGTTGCTGACAATGTTTGCCGAACATCTGTTTGGTTCATCGATATAGGAGATAAGGTGCTAAGGTATTTGAACAAAGAAGAGTCCTACAAAATGAAGTAACAATTTGAGTAAGAAAACAAAAGTTCTTCACATAAGCCCAAGTCAAAGCATCATCATCACATTAAGCCCAAGTCAAAGCATCATATTCACATTATACATTTTTTTTTAGATACTGAAAGATAAAAAAAGAAAGGAAATCATAAAAAAAATTTAGAGTAATTTCTTCATTTAGAAAACCAAAAGTAGCAATCAATAATCATGAACTTAGAGGGTCTAATTTACAAACAAAACAGTTAATGAGGTTCTTTCCAACCAAAGAAAATATTCAGAATAGATCTAAAGATTTCCAATATCCTTGGAAGATTCAGAAACATGACATGAAATGTTTCGGATACTGGTTTGCAGAAAGTGAATCAGTATCTCACTGAGTATGGATCACCATACACTTCCATGAAATGCTGGTGGAACCAATGACCTTTTTTGGCTGAGTACTTGAACTTCCAATTTGGGGATGCATCCAAATACACAATGGTCAAAAAAAGAAAAGCATACCCCTTTCCTTCCATTTCAAAAAAGGAAAGGGCTTACAACAAACCCCAGGTACAAAAAACATCCCTTGACCCCTAAATAACAGAGTAAACAATTGGAAACAACACATTAGACAACTACAACTCCTTTGAGTTGAGTCCTCTCTTTGAGAGAAATCTATCAAATGAGGAGTCCCATCATCTCCTCCAACTTCTTCTCTTTCAGGGCATTTATAGGCCTCAACAACAAGTTGACACAATGGTGTGGCTTCCTTCAGTCTTAGTCCTAAGGGACTCTTGACGTCAAGTCATTCTGTACTAGACATTCTTCTCAGGAAGGTAGTCTTAGTGATTTAGCTTATTTGTGTTGTACTGACTACTGAGTTAGTCAATACAAATATGATCCTGGGACTGAGGTCCCAAAAAATGCTCTAACTCAGCCCATAATGGAGCAGTAAGAGACTTCCATAGAGCCGCATGGAGTGGCACGAGACCACCAGCTGCTAACTCTATTGGCACAGGACTGGTACAAACTAGCACAGGGCTAGTATAGACTGAGTCACAAAATTACTCAACCAAAAACATATATGGGAACTCATCTCACTTTTTCATTTTTTTCCCTCTGAGTTTCACATTGAAGTGAAACTGTGAAAGGAACAAGTTCCACTATGGTACCCAAATCCAAATAATTATACTAATCAATATGGATAATGAGGCCTAAAGGCAGTATTAGCATAGTTGTGAATGGAGCGAGATGAATGACCAATGCGTCAGACGAGTTATCAGTATGACAATGGAACCATGGGACTTGACCATTTTAGGACTTCAATTTATTTGGTTCCCTTATTTATCCAATAAGGAGTAGAGAATCTGGTATTACTGAAGATAGGAGTGAGCCAGCTTGAGACCCAATGCCCTATAGAAGAATTAGTTGCTTCGATGGCCTCAGCTAGCCCCCACCATCAGTCAACGTTATGGTTCATCGTTTGTCAGTTTAATCTTATGTGAAGTGTTAAGTTACAAATAAATCTTCTATAATTTTAATTGGAGTGCTTTCTATTAATGATCATTCCATTAGCCAAATGAAGTGATGAACATCACACTAGCCTTTCAATAGTCAAAACATCTCTAGGATTGACGCAAGATACAATTAAATCATCATATTCACACATTTTTAGTGTTTTCCTATTATATTTCTTTTCTTTTGTCAAATCATTATTGTGATTTTTTCTCTTTTTTTTTTTTTTTTTTTGAAGAATGACAGTATGGCATAGATTGGCATTCAAAGCCAACTTGTCCTGATCCTAACTAGCACAAAGACTAGCACCAAGATTTAAAAGCTTGGTCGAAACTCCCCATCAGGTACAAAAGGAGAAAAAAAAAAAAAAAACAATACTCAATGGCTGTTCCATTGGCTTGAGGACTGGGTAGAGTGTAGATCAGGTCCCCCAACAAAGTCTGCTTTCCCATTTATCCTCAAGCCAATTCCTTCTCAATAAATGTGTTGCAAGGCAAGTTTGGCTTGCTATCCTTGCATGGTATGAGCTGGATCAGGTCCCCCAACAGAGTCTGCTTTCCCATTTATCCTCTTGGAGGTTTGGAATTATCAAGAAATGGGGAAAGATCCTACTCATGTTCTCTTACTAAAAAACCTCCATCTTATACAAGTCATAGACATCAAGAGCACAATGTCATCATGGGAGTGCACCAACCTTTGATGGCTATACTCACCCAAAAGATTTTTCATATAAAAAAAAAAAAAAAAACCACCATTTCCCATGATCCCCATTTCTTAAAAGTCTAGCTGGCAGCATTTTCAAGTGAAACAATCCACCAAACCAAACAGAAAAAAGAACTCCAATCAAGCAATTAATAAAACAAGAGACTTTACCCAAATACACACCAAATGAACCTACACTACTATTAAAAGAAAAATTTGGGTTTTTCATGATGAACCATTTCTATGATATTATTTCCTGGCCTTATAGGATATTGAGAATCATGCCCTTTAAACACCAATGATCTGATCAAAATCAAGCATCACACAATAAGTCTGAAAAAAAAAAAAAAAAACACTTGAAAAGAATATGTATCTACCTGAAATGAAGGAGATGGGCTTGTGCTAAAATCAGTTTCAGAAGAATCCATCATCATTGAAATCTCACCTCTTTTTAGTTTCCAAACTGTGTTCTTTGTTTGTTTTACAGTAGAGAAGTAAAAGAAAAGAGCGGCAATAGGCAGTTTTAAATATCATGAAGAGCGGGGGAATCCTGAGAAGTAGTGTACTCCAATATCAGCCGTAGATCTTATCCTTTGTGGGCACTGGTTCTTAATAATAATAATCTTTTGGAGCCGATGAGATTACAAATGGATTGGTTCTTTTCTATGAAGAATTCTCTTATCTTGGATGATCCAGATGTTAAAACATGCTTCACTTGAACATTGAGGGTGTTTTTCACCGCTACGTGCTTCACTTGATTTAATGCTTTATTACACTTTATTTTACATGTAAATTTACCAAACAAGCCCTTAATAATGATTGATCGATAGTGGGTCAAGTGTAGCTGGCAAGATGTTCGTGGTCAATCAAAACCGAATCACGTAACCTCGTACTTATCCTTAGTTGGGCCCATCTTAGCCCATGTTTGGCATATCTATTTTTTACCTCTAAACCTCTATTTGAAGTAGACCCGTTCATTACCAAACACATTTTTTTGTTCTAGCCTCTTCTTTTTATAGCTCTTTTTTTCATGGCTCTATTTTGAAGGGTCTGTCAGAAAAAGAATAGAGATGCCAAACAAGGCCTTAGTAGCGAGAGCGGATTTGAGAGCTTTTCAAGGTCTATCTTAGGGCTTGTTTGGTATCTCTACTCTTTTTTTTATAGATCCATCTAAAATAGATCCATTAAAAAAAGAGTCATAAAAAAAAGAGGCTAGAATAAAAAAAAACGCGTTCGGTAACGCACGAATTTATTTTAAATACATCGCCTCTATATTTTAAGACCCAAAAGCTCTATTTCCCATCTGCCTACTTTTGGAGCATTTGGATTTTAGAGGATTTGACTCTAAATGTCTAAAGCGGAAAGAGTTTAAAATCTTGTGCCAAACGCTCTAATTGTTCAAACCTCTGAACGATTTAGACATATAGAGAAATAGAGGCATGAAATAGTGATGCCAAACATGGGCTTAGTGAATCTAAAGAGATGATAAATATGTTGTAATTAAGTGTCCTGAGGACATCTGTTACTCTCCACCTTGAGAGAAAATATTATTTGCTTTTGCTGACCCCACATAACTTGGGTCGGACATGAGGGACCTTGTAGGTCTGTTGGATGGTCATGGGCTTCCTATTTCTGCCCGGTGGCTAAAAAGAGTTGATAGATCCAATAACACCTAAGGTCCAATCATTCTATGGCCCACATCAGCACAAAATATATTACATGTTTTCGCAATATTTCATCAATCGGCTGGTCCGGTCCAAGCTCAACTTTTAGTTGTGGACTGGATCTCAATGTCACACTATAAATTATTACCATGGGCACATTTGTGTAACCGCTTTTTTCTCTAATAAATAATAATAATAATAATAATAATAATAATAATAATACATAAAAATAATAATAGGCTCACCGGTCTGATTTGGGCAGACTTCTCCTGCTGTTACTTTTGATGGGGGTTTTGGGTTTAAACATTCACCAGCGGTGATTATAAATCAGTTTGGGCTGCCCACCAGGCCAGTTGTGTTCAGCCAACTATGATTAGACCACATCATATGATTGGACAGTTGGCTGAACCCAAGTGTAGATGGCCTACTCACATAATAAAAAAATAATAATAATAACAACATTCTTCTATTATTAATAAATTTTCTTTTTCATTATAAAACCTCCTTTTGTGCAATACACACATCAATATAAGTCATTGTTGTAAATTACAAAAGAAAAACTCATACATGCCACACATTCTCCCAGTCATGACAGTAATCATTCAATCAATGTCATGTCCAAGGCTCTCTCTCATTTTTGCAGTTGAAATTACCACAACCTTTGTCTATCTAGGCAGAACAGAAGGAAAACCAAAGGGAAAATCAATCACCAAATTTAAGGAACAAAGGATAATGAAGACAACATCATGCAGTCACTATCCCTTAAAAATGGTGAATGGCCTCTTTATAGAATGGACAGGGATTCAAATTTAAAAATAAAGTGAAGCATATTGTATTGATTCATTGAGCAGTTTTAGGGTGTAGAGGTGGAGAGGTCATCAGAATATTTAGGGAGAAGTCATTGCCCATAAGGCCATAATAAGGGAACTCTTGATAAAATTAAAATTATGCTTCCTCAGTGGGCTTGCATGAAAATAATAATAATTGGGTTATACCATTCAATGGTAATGTCACCTCATCCAGAAGAGGTTTGTGATATTCATTTTGTTCTCTTGTGGGGTTTGGGTTGAGTTTGGTGTTTGTTCTGAGCTGTTTTTCAGTTATACTTTCTAATGCAATATGTTGCTTATCACACGCAATGACATCTGTTTTGATTTAGTAAACAAAATAAAATGTTGGATTGAGCTGACTGTGAGCAGGTAACTTCCAATAACTCAGGTAACTTCCAATAACCTCAATTAACTTCATCCAGCTATGCTAGATATTTAACCTCCCCTGCAACCTCATTCCGCTCTTTATTCGATACAAAAGTACAGTTTTATTCTTCCTTTTCCTGGTTAGCGCTGATGCCCTTCAGCTTTTCCTTCAGTTCTCCAGTCTGAAATGGACAAATGACAATCAGAAAACAACACAATGCAAATCTATAAATCTTCACTTGAACTTACCTGGTGCATGTTGAGTATAATATCAGATCCTCCAATAAACTCTCCCTTAATGAATATTTGTGGAAATGTGGGCCAGTTGCTGCAAAAACAAACAACTAGGTTTACAATAAGATAAAATACAAATAAGTACAAATAAAATAAAATAAAATAAAATAAGTACAGGATGTAGCACATTGACTTGAACAACAGATTAGAAACCCAGAAAACATAGTTTTCTTGAAATTTCTTAAATCAATAGATTCCACATATAATGTAACATAATAAAAACATCAGATAACACGTTTCTAAAGAGGCTAAGACCTCTCTAAGAAAGAGGGGCGGACAGTGAACCAAAAGGAGGGGTTGCACGCTGGATTTGATTAGTGTAATTAGCAGATGAGGATGGCTGTGTTTTAAAGAGGCAAGGGCTTCCATGCAGCAGCAATGAGTGGCTAGTATTGCTGGGTGTAATATTTCTGTGGCTCTTAGCCAACGAAAGCTGCCTTCACTCTTTTTTCTTTTATTCTTTCTATTAAATTTCAAGTACCTCTCAAAAAGGGTTCTAATATCTTATGTGCAATATTTATTAAAAAAAGTAAATAAAAGTTCGAATTATGAGGTCTTTCTTCATGGTAATTTGACAAATTCCCGAGGAAAAAGCCAGGAAGTGGTTATGTATTGAAAGTCCCTTGTGATCTAAAGAGACTAGCCCTTCATGCAGTTCTGCTCTAGCAGTAGCTGGTTTATATAAGTATTGCTTTATGTTAAAAAGGCCAAAGATCAGATTGATACATCGTTCCATCCCAGTGGGCCCCATCAAGTCAACAGTGCAGATCACCGAACCACAGGCTCACATGAACTGAATTGGATGCCTTGGCCTACATTTGGTGTGCCACAGCCCTCGTTGTATTGCTTTATAATATGGTAGTAATAAGTTAATAACCCATATTGGGAGACAGTTTGAAATCATTTCTTATCCCAGAATACATGATTACAATCCATGGACACAGTTAAGTGGTCAGAAGCATTTCTTTAATGGAAAGCATGGCATTGTGGTTGTCGTTTGAGTTCTAGCAACTACTAGATGAATCAAGCCTGTATATAGTAAGTTTTTCCATCCTATAAAATTGTTGCATTAAGCACTGTCTGGTTTAGAAATGGGCCCAGTTAGCATAGTACAATTTTGGATGAGACAAGTCATTCATAAATAAAAGCATCGCTATTGTGATCATTATTTAAGTCATATATGAAATAGAAAGTGTATCATTAATATGACGTAATGCATAAAAGCCAAATGTAAAAGAAGAAAAAGGAATACCTGAAGGCTTTTACACCATTTTTCAGCTCAGGATCTTCCAAAATATTTCTAGCACTGATAGGAACACCTACATGCAATATCCATATCTTGAAAAACAATACAGATCAAGAAAACGAAGATAACCATGTGATCTACACTTCAATTCATATACATCTACCATCAAGTTTACCAATTCAATTCCTAACCATCTCTTAAAAAGCGTGAAAAGAATAATCAGCTTCAAGAATACTATCCAACGAAAAGTTCAGATACTGCTGAATTACCAATGCATGCTACAAAAATTACAAAACAGTAGCTCTCTTCCTAATCATGTACTGGAAGTGTGTGTGTGTGTGTGTGTGTGTTTTTCACAGGTGTGCGTGTGCGCGCGAGTGTCTGTGGTGCTGTGTTGGGGGTAGAAAGGGGGCTTTAGCTTGGGTTGGAGATCGCTGCTCTTCACTGTTTGAAAGAGGGGAAAAAAACAGCATCAATGTGTCCAGTAATTGAGTCTCCTTTGCAAAGTTTCTATTTGAAGGTGCAACAATGATGAGAAGATGTGGAAGTTGAGGAGTTCTGGGAACTTCTCTTACAAGTCCTAGTTTAAGGGCTTCGTTTCCATTCTCAAGGGAGGCTCCATTCCAGCATGCTGCGTCGCTTGGAATGACCTCCTTCTAGAAAGTTAAGTCTACCAGTTTCCTTTTTTTTCTTATAAAAATGGTATCGATATCTCAGAAGTCTGAGTGTTCTTCACAATGTTTCTATTTGCAGGGGCAAGAATGAAAAGTAGATTCAGAAGTTGAGTTTGGACTTTCTCTTCCAAGGAGGTTCCAGCATGCTAGCTACAAAAGGCCCTGCTCCAAGAATTTGAGGCTTATGTGGAGTGTCTCAGCAAAGATCTCGATGAAGGTGAACTTGGCATGCAGAGAAATGTACGGCCTAATTCATCAAATCTTGGTCCCTACATAAGGAATGCTATGAATCCATAGTCCACTTGTTTGTGCATATTGTTCATTTACTAGGATGATTGCTGTGTTTTTCTAAGGAAAATAATCATTATTGGGGTGTTGACTGGTTCCGTCCGGAGATTGAGCCCATTGTGAAAAAGGCTGAGAGCTTAGGCGAAGGGTGACACCACTATCATTCTTTGGCATGTATGGAACGAGAGGACTCCAAGTCCACGACAATTGGTGGAAAAGGTATACAAATTATCAAACGTGAGGTTAGCAAGAAGGATTGTGACAAGGAGTTCAGTGAGCACAACATCTTGGATACATTTAGTAACTACGGAAGGGCAATGATGAGCGGATGAAAGTGCTCACCACAACCAACCTAAAAGTTTAATGTTTACAGTGTGGTTATAAGTTAAACAGGGGAAGACACTATTGGTGGGGTCTTGAATGATCAAATCAGTTGCATTTTAAAGGTTTTAATTGGGCTGGTAGAAGGTGATTGGTCAAACGCAGTGGGTTGGCTACGATATGAGGATCCGAGTCTTGAACACCGAAAAACTTTGGTTAACTAAAATAAAGTTTTTCAGTGATTTCATTCAGTTGATGAGGTGCTGGATTCTTTAAGACTACTCAAGAGTAGATAAATAAAAGATGTGGGTGTTCTTTTTCCCTAGGTCAACAATTAGTTTAGGAATTGGGGTGACTGTTATTTATCTTCTTGCAAGAATTTGTTATTCTTTGTAGTATAGATCTCTAACACAGTCTGCATAGATACTTTGCACCTTTTTTGCATTAATGAAATTTTGTTACCAATAAAAATTTTGATCTGAAAAGTTACAACTGCAATTTTTTATGGAACCAAACGGAACTTAAATGCTAAATACTAGAGCACAAGATTTGTATGTGAACAAAATATATCAGATAAGTAACCTAGAAAGTAAAAGAAAAAAGTTAAACGACAACTTCGTTTTTTGCTTACTTCCATCGCCCATCGGTGTCCACTAAGATTTAAAAAAAAAAAAAAAAATTCTAAATTACATCTTTGTTTTTTTCACTTCCTCATATCAGTGTGTATTTACACGACAAATTGCCAAAATGAAGACTCTGTGAAACATAGGATATGAGTGCATATCTCTATCATAACTTCATTCCTAGATAAAGTCACTTTAATAAAGCATAGTCACCCACTATATTCATTAAGGACTCTCACTGCCAGTGCACTGAATCCACATCGAGGGGCTTCAGGAACTCCCTTCATATAAAGCATGACAGGATTTTCCTTCACATCCTGAAGAAGAAAAAAAAATTGCAACTCATGAATGAGGAATAAGAAGAAAGAAATCGTCATATGGTCTAATTTTGCAACAATCATATGACAAACATTTACGAATTACCTGCTCCACAATATCTTGTGTAGAAAGGTCAGAACCTGCAAGTTTGTTAGTGGCTTTAAAATCGTCATGAGTATCAGGATCTCCAGCCACTGTTGTCGAATGCCTCATATAGTGTTGGAAATATGTTCTTGATGCCACCTAATATTACAAGCTTAAATATATCAAGAGTTCTGGGATTCATGGTTTGAGTTTAAGCATCTAGCTAGATTACTGATATGAATTCTTCACATTGACAAACTAATTGCAAAGTAACAATAAAAATAATAATAGTAGTACCACCAGCAGAAGCAATAATAACATGAGGATGAAACATAATACAAGCAACACGAAGAGAATAATTAAATGGATTACTTGGATGGTTATTGGTCACGTTAGAAATATATGAATAGTAATTTCAAATCTACCCAAATTAATATCTCCTAAGAGATGACACACTATTTCCTGATCTTAACTTAAACATGGTGATACTAACAGGGAGTTCACCAAGCATGCATGATCCACAAGCATTATGCGAAGTGGCACCATTGGAGTAGTTTGCCTTTTTTAACTTCTTTTTAATAGAAGCTACATTTCATGTGTCAAATGATGCCTAAATCACTTGAAAAATGAGTGCATCATTGAAGTAGTTTGCCATTTTTCTTTCTGTTTTTCTCTCATTTTTAATCAAAGCTACATTTCATGTGTCAAATGATGTCTAAATCACTAGAAAACTAAGTGCATTATGGGAAAATTGCCTTTCCAATGAGCCCAATTTTGCACACTATGACAAATGAACAAGATAAGGCCAGTTTTTTGAACATCAAAACTCCGGATATAAATTAATGACTTGATGTTTGGAGCTTTCTATGGCTTATTTTCTTTAAATGGTAATTAAAAGTTAACTGCTAACAAAAATACATAGCAAGAATGAAATCAAACATCATAAAATAAGGCTATACCTGAAAGGAAGCACTGTAACATATCTTTGGCAGAATTAGAACATATTATATTTGATTATGTAGAATCCATAAGAGATTGTATGTGAAATGTCTAAAAAGTGGCAATAGGCCTCTTTTCTATCAACTTAGCATACAATTACATCAAAAAACATGATTACCTATCTTGTTCAAGATGTAAAAACCATTTAAGAAAATTGTGGAGTCATCTATCGAAAAATTGAATCTTTTTAATATTTTATTGAGGATTTATCATATTGATATAATCCATATGATAGAGAAGCTCTTCAACTGATAATCTGCCTGAGGAATTGAGATCCTTATTTTTAATTTAGGATTTCACCCCATCTTAGTTCCATGAATCATAGACATTACATCCAAATTTCAACCCAATGAAGCTTACATACTTATCAGAGAAAAGAAAACATAAAATAAGTAAGTCTTCTTACTGTCGCTCTCAAAGAACATGTATCTTGAAATCCTGTAATTCCTTTCAAAACTAGATTTGATAATGACCTGGCCATAATATTAGAGATAGAAGATCCCTGTCACAAGCCCACAGATATAATAAGTTGGAGAATTATATCAAAAGAAAGTTTAGCTGCAACATGCAATATGTAATGTATGAAACTTCTAAGAAACAACCTACAAAGAAATGTTGAACTAGATATAGTAGAGATAGAAGGCCCTTGTGACAGGCCCACAGATATAATAAATTGGGTTGTATCAATAACAACATCAGCTGCATCATGTAATGAGAAACATATGAGACTTATAAGTTTCAAGAAACAAACTGAACCAGATAACATCTCTTGACTGCTGATAGAAGATCGATCACTTGAAACACATGCCATACTATTAAGAGCATTTACTGTAATTTTATCTCCTATCAAGGTGGTGCCAAGATTTTTATTATTTCATCTATATGTTGATGATTATGTCATTGTATAGTTAGCTAAAGTGAGGGGAGGGGGATGGATGGATTAGAACAATGCTAAAAAACAGGAAACAGCGATCCTCCCAAACCAATCTGAAGAAGAAACCACTCGTTGACAAGACCACACAACACACCCACCCTACTCCCCCCACCCAAAACCACCACCACCAATTTTGTAAGATGACCCCATTCTGGATTTTGAAATTTAATAAATTAATATTAACAAACACAAAAAAAAAAAAGAATTAGAATTTTCCCTTCTTGAGACAAGAACAACCGAACAGGAGAAACTATTATACTTCTAAGATATTAGTATGACTAAACGTCAAACATTAAAGTATATAGGTTCAATATAACATCAAAAAGGGCTTTGGCCCTTAGTGGCGGTCCAAGCTTCATTCTTTGTTTGTCTCAATCCTCCCACTTAGTGCATGACATCATATCTTGGATCTATTTTCATAGAAGTTGAGGTTGTTGCAATGTGCTATTAATGGTGGATAGAGTTTCAAGGAAAGCAAGAGGTTTTGATTTCAGTAGATTCAGGACAGAAGGTAATGCTCTGTAGGCAGTAAAAAGATTAATGGGCATTCCATTGGTCACTACGGTCACCATAGTCCTCAATCATGATAATATTCACAGCACCAAATGGGTGGAACACATGTTTAGAATTACTGAGGCACACGAGTGCAAAGGCATGGGATGTGAACACCAGGAGGGAGATAAGAGAAGTAATCTGGCAGTAGCATGGAAGAAAGAATGTGGAGACAAGTCTTTGGGTTGCAATGGAGGTGCTTTAAAGGTGGTTAACATGTCAACTTCTAATTCTATAAAGGAAAGTCTTCAAGATAGTTTTGTTGCAACCGTCTCAAATGATCAATGCTGATAAAGCTGAGATTAGTAAGTGGATGGAGTGTAGGTGGGGGCAGGAAATTGATTTTGCATTAAAGAAGTTAAGCTTAGTTCAAAGGTGGATAATCCAATCATCAAAAGAGATTATGAAGAGATTCTCTTTTTTTTTTTATTTAATATTAACAAATCATTCAGTGGAAGAAGCAAATGAGTATATGAGGGCTATACTGATATGCTTTACCAAAACAAAACAACCCAAAAGCAAAAGTAGGGAAGACCAGCCCAAAGCATACAGAGGAAAAACATCCCAAAAGTCCCAAAAAGAGAACACATGCAAGAGAACTCTCAAGCTGATGTACTGATTATAAAGAGATTTTTAAAGGGTGTCCTCCTTTGCTGATGTATTTCTTGATCAAAAAATTTCAAAAAAAAAAAAAAAAATTCCTAGTGATTTACTGTAACCCCTAAGAGAACTCAAGCGATTACAGGTTAAGACTTAAGAGAACAAAAATAAGAACAACATGGAGCACCAGAGATGTGCCTAAACAAGAAAGATTAATACCCATGATCTTCAATGCTGAACTGTTCTGTCTATGAATATATTTTTCCACTAATCAACTACCTCAAACTTTTGTCAAACAACAAAAGAAGAAAGATATTTTTTAACAACTAGAAACTACAAGTTGGAAAAAAAAGATCTATAACCTTTTTCCTAGTGGAGTGGAATGTTTGGTGATTTAGTTGTTTCAGTCTTTCATAATGGAAGCTATAGAGGAAGTTATCTTTTAACAAAACATGTGCAAATTGCAAATACAGCTCTCTCTCTCTGTATAGAGAATGACCGAAAGATTCAACTATTTTCCCCTTCCAAATAAGATATATGGTTAGATGCGATTTCCCTAAAAATACATGAAAAAACACAAACAAAAACATCCAAAAAAAAACAAATCACCCAAGAAAACCAAAATCTGGAAGGAGGGCCTAAAAAGAGATTGAAATGGAACAGAACAGAATAGCAGGGACTAGAATGCTCACGAAACCTTCCTGGTTCAGTACCTATGCCAGAGCCATGGTTTGTAAAAACGGTTTTGGACCCTATAACACAGGGAAGAAATGTTAGGTAACAGCCCACATGACACCCCCATTCTTTAAGGCATTTTATGTTGTTTCAGATGAATACAAAATCTAAAAAGATAATGGGCCACTAAATGAAGTTCCTATGAATTTTATGGGGCCATTGTATTCACGTAATGGTAATGGTGAATACTTAAACCCGTATGCAACAAGCAAAACCGTAAAGTAATGACCATCATTGAAAATCATGATCAGAAGATTCAGAAAAGAATGGCATTTCAACTAAACAGAAACACAGTATACAGCTTGCTATCACATTCTTTTTTTGTGAAAGCATCCATCTTACAGTCATGGGATTTATTATTTTAGTGTCTAGTCTTCAGTCGGTATGAAAGAGAGCAATATTAAGCTTCAATCATTTCAACTAATTGCTGTTATCAGTAAGATAAATCAAACTGATAGAACTAATACCCATCATCATCATCCTAACCTTATCCCATAAATCCGTGGTTGGCTTAATGAGTTCTACTATTTAACTCTGAACTAATCTTACATTACTGTTACTATGATTTCTTTCAAAAAAAAAAAAAAAAAATAGATAGCTAAAGTTCTGCAAAAAAGCCCTATGATAGAAACACCAAATACCAGCTAGATAAAATTACATGCCTACATGAATTATTCTAATAGAACAGTAGATGAGCATATCAAAATCCCTAAATTCTCAAAGACAAATTACCCAAATCTATCTATACTCTTCTAACACCAGCTTAGTTAATTGGATCCAAATCCAAAAGCAGAAAAAAAAAAATTCTGTAGCTTTGGAGCAAGCAAATCAAGTACATATCCAAAACAAAAGGGAGATAAAACAGAATTCCAATCTGTAACAATAAGAGCCCCCTTGAGAAAATCACAACATGGGTAAGGTCCCAAAACTTCAAATGGAAGGAGTACCCAGATGAACACCAACAAAAATCTCTCTCTGCTTCTGATCCCATTAAAAACATATATATCTATATATAATAATATTAACTATCCACTAAAACCAATTACCCCAAAACTCACATTTCAAATGGGCAACAAATAATACATAACCTCAAACTTGCTGGAAAAATGTAGACCAAGAACTGCTAAAAAACCCAGTCAAGATTTCATACCCAGATGAATTGTTTAATGAAATCAAAAGATGGGTATCATTCACATAAGCCTCCCAAGATGAAATTCTAGAAGAAAGAAAAAAAATCAAATGGAAGAAGAAAAAGAAGTTGATGAATGAAAGAAGGAAAGAAAGAAAGAAAGAAAGAGAATACATATGAAAATAATCTCTTTCTATAGATTTACCTGGCTATCTATATCTCTCAGACTGAAAACGAGCTAAGAGAAGCCCAACCGTGCTCTTCCTTTTCCCTCTCTCCCTCTCTCTCTCTCTGTTTTATGTCTCTGGCCCTAACCACTGCCGTCCTACGGAGACGGTCCGCAGGAGAGGGCTTAGGATGAGATGATGGGGGTGACAAAGGTTCCAGATGGCCCACCTGCCATCAAGTTACCCCACTCTCACCTATCCCATTAAATTTGGGGGAAGTACATCAAGACTTTTGGGACATATACTGAGTATGGTATTTAATTTTTTTTTTTTTTGCTATAGGAGGGCTCCAATCCTTTGGACTGGACTAATCTCTCCGAGCCTAGAAAAAGCCGAGTAAAATTTCCTATAATCCAAGTATAATACCGCAGTTTCGAACCTACAACTTTCATATATAAATCGTAGTACTATGCCAACTATTAGAGTTATATGATATTTACATTTTCATGCTCAAAATTCTTCCTTTTATTTATTTTTGCTTTTTTGCTATTTTTTTTTTATTTCTCTCTCTTTTTTCCTGAAGAAGTAAGGTTATGAGTGGGTTAGCAACCTCGTCTCTCACGTAGTTTGTCAGGATTTAATCTCTAAGTATGTTGCCTTCCCGCATGTTTGGCTTTCTTCCCACGGTGTGGACTCTCTTATTGGTCTGTTATATATATATATTTATATATTTTTTTGGCTCCAGGTGACTGGATTCTTAGCAACCACATTACAGAGAGTGTGTGATGGGGCGGGTTGCATGAATTGGGTGCCGGGAGCTCTATAACTTCCTTGTGATAAATATAGGCATGTTTGGCAAATCTATTCTATATGAAATAGATATCCATGAAATAATCTATCTGGTAACAAAGAAAAGTTGATTGTAATAGATATTCAAAGAGAATTATCGGTTAGGATCTTGCATTTGGGGCCCACGGATGTTAAATAAATAGATATAAATGTCTGGCTTTTTTTTTTGTAAATAGCTTAAAATCTATGATGATCCAACGGCCTAAATCTGGACCAGTAGTCGTTCTTGATCTTATGAATATCCAATGGTTTGGACCATGACTTATGGTCCCAAAATTTATAAGAAAAATAAAAAATCGGACTGCTTGTGGACCCTTTCAAAATCCAGTCAACAATGCACAGTACATCAACGGTACTTGGAATCAGAGGCTAATTTTTGGTCCAATAGCCATTGCGGGCCTTCCAAAGAGGAGCAACAGTTCGGATCATAATTATGAGACCCACAATGATTAGAAATTTAGATCAAATGGTTTGGGTTTGTTTTCCAATCAAGGGTCCTGTACACAAATAGATTGGATTGATCAAAGGTGGGCGCGCTCTCTGTAAATTTGATTGCTTTCCGTTTTTATTAACCACTTTTACTTAGTCTTTATTTTAAGTACTCTCAGACTGCATATTTGCTTGAATGCAGTCCTGCTTGTGGAGCCCACTTAATGATGACTACTTATTACTAGGGTCAAGTACATGAAATGGTCTCCTGATAGAGAAAGGTCCAAAAAAAAAAAAAAAATCACCCCACCAGATCATCCTAACCCTCATTTAACAGACTTGAGAGGTTAGTGTTCTTTCAACCATAAATATATTGGAGATTCGATCCAACAGTGGATAAAAGTTTGATGAGAGTGAAATTGGGCCTGGTGACAGGTCATGGAGGGAAGAGTGTGAAAAGGCCTGTATGGATTAAAGGTTGCCCCAAATGGGCCCTTGCATAGCTGGACTACATATGTTAGGAGAACATTCCTCCTCTGGGGGATCATATCCTATATACCCATTTTTCAAATCAAAAGCTACAATGGCTCATATGTACCAATTTAAATCAAAAGTTACATAATGGCTTCAAACATGCTTCTGCACAGTGAGGTTAAATTGATGACGATCATGATTCAAAAAGGGACTGGGTGATAACACAGAGAAACTATAGGGCTTTTTCTTTGGTAGTAGTGGGAATTATAACGAGTCAACTCAGTTACCAAATTCCAAAACACACACCATATAAACTGGATTTTTAACTGACTTAGCCAACCCAATTGAAATTGAAAGCAACCGGCCCTTTCTAATTCATCTCAATGGGGCCTCATGGCATTTATCTGGGGTTGAGTCTGAAAACACATTTGCTGGTTACATTTCTGAGGCGATAAAACCCCTATATGAAATTCAATCTAAAGATTCCTCTAATTATACAAAGGGAAAACAAACTTCCGCAACAAAATTTCAGCACCCAGCACAAGTGCTCAATACAAAACTTGACACAAGGTGTGATGCCTTCGGTCGATGCCCAGCACCAAATTTGCATACCATGATACAATGAGAGCTTGACCACCATCTTGAACTTCAGCTAATCTTGCTTTTGCGGTAGACAAACCTCTTCATTAAACTGAAGGGTCCCATGATAAAATTACCAATCAATCAATCACTCATGTCATCAATTCCTTCAGAGTCAAAACCACCAAGAGCTTCATCAGAAAGTTCAATTTCTTCACTCTCTTCATTAGTTTCCATTGCATCTCCTGATTCCTCATCGCTGTCATCCTTGTCCTCAAATATGATGGGCGGGAGCACGTTAGCTTCATCAGCAACATCATCAGTTATCTGTAGAAACAAGATGGATGGGTCAAGGTAAGGTGGAGAAGAATGAACAACTGATGACTAATAAGGATGTGAACTTACTCCTGTAAAGAGGTAATCTAAGTGGCTGGATAGTTGCATTGCAGATCCAAAAGTTGAAACACGAGACTCAATCACCTGCAAAAGGTTAACAATGAGATATGATTCAAACACCTAAAGAGTTCAAAGAAAAAAGTTCAAAGTGCCAAATATTGCTTGAGTTCAGGACTTTTACTGTACCATTTACAGGCACTTCTTTTGTCTGAATGTAAATCCATGTCTATAGAAAACTCAAAACTAATTAAATCTGTCAACCAACCCTTGTCCAAGGAATCATATTTCCTGATAGGCCTACCTTACCGATTCACATACCAAATGACAATCACACAAAGGAAGCAATACAAGTACAACACCCTTTATATCTGCTTTAACTTCTGTATCTGACAGCAAGACCAGAGTTTCTGTACAAAGAAATAACACAGCACTCTAGAGTTCTTTTTTATTTTTTGCTGGATTGTATCTGGCACTCTTTCAATGAAAATAATAGTGTATGTACAAGAGGAAGTCTCGGTAATGCGGCACAAAGTTTGCTGGATTTTTTGTAAATGGCTTGACCATGCACTGCAAGACCTGTGACCTCACATTAGCATTATGGCTAAGTTGAGCTGCCTCCACTTGAAATCAGATTTGGGAAGAATCATTTTTGTACATCATTGAATGTATGTGTATAGAGCTTAAATCATGACAGAACTGTCTGCATATGATTATGGTGAGGTCTGGCCTGTGGGGCTGTGCCAACTGTTGGAGGAGGAAGTGACATTATCTAATCCAACAAGAAGAAAATTCACACTGACCTGGTATAAAGAGTTGAGAGCACGCAAAGAAGATTCCTGGGACATTATTCCACTAGCATGTTGAAGAAGCAAACTTCTTAGCCAAGGAATGGCACAAACCAACATCCCACCTCTATAGTAAAAGAAAAAAAAAAGGGAACATAAAACAAAGCCATCAGTGGGTTCACAAGTGTGCGAACTTAAATAGCTTAAAAGAAGTATTCCATAGATAGGATTCTATAGAGAAGGATTCTACAAATATTGTGAAATTCCAAGAGGGTAGATCACGAATCAACCCTAATGATAAAAACAGTCCCAACACAGATTTCAAAATGGAAATGCGGAAGTAATAATCTAAGTTAACCAATCAATCAATCACACAGATGGACACGCGATTTTATACATGGAAAACCCTGAATAGGGAAAAAACCACGGGACCTTACCCCGGTCCGAAAAGATCAAGCACTAATAAAACGAAGGTTACAAGATAAACTCACTGCCCTTTACGGTTGAACACAACCTAAGACCGTAGTGGATCTTGCCGACGAGCACGCCGTTCACCTTCTCCAACACTTCGATCTCCACGCCTTTGAATAAGGCGAATCAACTGAGAACATAGAGGATGAGTCTCCTGACGAAGAAAGCTTCAGCACATAATTCTCACAAAGGCTCTCCGGACGGGAGTAATCTCTCTAGTAATGGTCTGAGGTTTAGAACTGGGAGAGAGAGGTTCCTTTGTGAGACCCAGGGCTTTTGAAGGGGTTCTGGATCGTATGAATGAGATTGGATTCGAATAGCATCAGATAGGAGGTTTAAAACGAGAGATCTCGTGAACAAATCGTCGAACCCGCCATTGTCCGATCGATTGGACAGGCTGAATTAATTGAGACGTCTTCAAAGCCGGTCCGATCGATCAGACAGTCTCTTTAGCTGGGAGCCATCCTAGGTCTGATCGATCAGATTTACTGTTCCGATTCAGAGTTCTGACTTTGAAAAATCTTCGGAGTTCTTCGATCGCTTGATACAGTCTATCTAAAATAAATAGAAAATTACATTTTATAGACCCAAGTTTTGTCCATCCAAATGAATCTGCCAACACTCAAATCCTAACATATTGTTTCCACTGAAACGGACTAATGGTAGAACTAGGAGCAGCCAAAACTTGAAACACCCCAATGCCAGCAAAACCTCTAACAATCCCCACCACATAGGGCAGTTTGGGCCAGGTTACCCATTTAACCAGCTCATAGACATCCCCATCCATGTCCATCTACTTCAAGGCAGTTGATTGAGGATTAAGATTGTCTAAAAAGGAGATTTTTTTAGCTTTTCGATGGAAAGAGGTTCCATCTCTAAATCACAACCATGAGTCCCATTTTCAGAAAATTACAAGCTCGCATCAGAGGATAGTATGTAAATTCTTGGTTTGATAATCATAAAATTCCCATATCTTATATTTTCTTAATTGCCATTAAAATAAAGATCAAGATTCAACCATGGTAGCATTGGTTTTTTTTTCCCCTTGTGAGAGGGACATGAACTCACACTTTCACCCCCCAAGGTAGCAATGGTCTTTGAATCAATCAAGATCTACACTGAAAAAATGGCAATTGGGATGCTAATGTAAAATTAAAAAGATTTCAAGAATTTTAAATGGTAATTTTGAGAAATTTTCACTTTTCTCCAAAGGGATCATTTGCAACTAATGATCAATCAACTTGGAAGTGGATCAATAAATATATCCAAGATAGATCCAAGCTTTTCAAGGGTAATCAGAACAAAATGAGCAATGGCATCAAAGTAGATGAATAAGGTCTTACCTTGACTGGACCATAGACAAAAGGAAGTTCAAAAGCTTAATGACATCTGATGGGTTTAACAGTGAAGTTGAGTTTGCAATCACCTGCAATGCAGTATTGTAAATCTAGATTAGGAGACAACAGACATCAACTTCAAACTTGTAGAAAACTTCAACCACTGATATGACCATCAAAAGTATGCAATTGCCAACATGTTGCTATAGTAACATGTCCCCAAGAAGTCATGCAAGCCTTATGTAACTTAACACACAGATGCATGGTGGTGTCTGGCAGATACACGTAAGGCACAGACATGCCAACATGTTCAGCCAGCTATATGGCTATTTTATAATGACATGTAAGGATATTTGATAATATCATTGGTACATAGGTAAGCACTAATTCACGGGAAAACTAAATAACTGAATCCAAAACAATTAACCTTTTCGTCCTGTGTGTACAAGCAGTCCAACAAGAGTGCACGATCATCAGCATGTAGTGCTTGCTTAAGCATCACGTAAACCGAATCTGCACTGGGGGGTTTCACATCAGAAGAGAGATCCTGCTTTTGCTGGTTGTTTTTTGTGGGTTCATCAAGTATGTTTAGATTTGCAAGCTTCTCCCCCATGGTTGGCTCATTCATATCGTAGTCAACATTTATGCCATCTGTAACCTCTATATGACCTGCCAGGTAAGCAAAAATGCTATGTGTCAGAGGTGCAACATAGAGCTTGTTCTATGCCAAACATTGCAATAGAGAAATTAATATAACACAGCATTTACTTGATAAGGAGAAAAGGTAAATAAATAAAAATGAAAAATTAATCAAAATGTGCCTAGGGGGAAAGTACTTCAAAATTCAAATAACATAAAGAAGAAAGAAATCTTATCTCCATTTGGGAGTGTGATATCTGAGTCTGCATATGGTAGATCAATAGGATCAAATTTCTAGGAGACCAGATTAGGAGCCTCATGGAACTCGCAGACAACTCTACTGATATTTGGTTAATCAGTACAAGAGTAATATGCTGAGAGCAACACCAAGCAAACAACAACAAAGGAACAGAAAGAGTAGTAGTGCCCTCCTGATCTATCAGCACGCTCTGACAAAGAAATCCTAGGCCAAATGATCTGCATCTATGTTTGCTTCCCTTCACATGATAGAAGGTAGCATTCAAAGCTCTAGCCAAATCCAGCACCTCTTCCACCCCATCAGACATATCCAACGAAGCTCAACACAAGCCAGACACCCATCTTATTGCAAAAAGAGAATCTCCTTCTACGAAGATACTTAGAAGATCCAAATGACAACGTTAGCAAAGCCCCATACACATAGCCTCCATTTCTCCAATTAAGAAAGCAAATACCCACCGGGTGTCCGAACCAGAAATAGTGAGGATAGCCTATTGCACACCATTACGTATAATGCCACCCATAACTGCCATGCCCGGAATATCCACGGTACACTCATCAATATTTAAACTTGAACAGACCCAATGGCAGAGGACAGCATCTAGGGATACTACAATGATTGGAGCCAGAAGATAAGGAGGTTTTTCGCACTTCTATTTCCTTTGATGTACAAGTTTTTTAAGGTATTTTCCCTTGTTCATTGTAGTTTTCGGTGGTCTTGTTTCTGTTCTTCTGCTTCAGTGGTCTCGTTTCTGTTCTTGAAATAAAATTTTATCTTCTATGAAAAAAAAAAGGTGGATAGATAACTGGTAAATAATATTTTGGGGGAAAGTTTTTTCCGGCTGACGTTTCCGCATGTGGATGTGACAGTCGTCACAATCGGCATATTTTAAGGGACATTCCCAGTCTTTTGATGGGGCCTAATGCACCTCTGATGGTCCAATCTAAACGTTTGCACAGGCGAAAAATTCGCACTATTTTGGAACCGCAATGTTTTGTAAGTGCTTTAATCCATGACCAACAGAGACAACACAATGCAAAGAAAATGACTTCAACTAAGTTGTCCTGCTTACCAGAAGCAACGTGATTCCCTGCACTTGCAAGATCAGGATCAGATGGCACTCGCTTCTTTTTCGCTCTTTTATTCTCACTGGTGGCATCCATTGCTTCTAACTTTGGATTATGGTGACCCATGTCTACATTTACTGCAAGTTAAAACAAGTGTTATGAGAGAGAGAGAGAGAGAGAGAGAGTCCAAATCTCCAAAAAAACAGGTTAGTCAAAAGCATGCATGCATCCATGAATAAATGTATAGGTCATAGAATCCTTCACAATCACAACAACAAAAATTGCAACATGGAGCCAAACCACTGAATAGCTCAGTAGTAGAGGCATTTCACTTCCCAGGGACGATAGAGGCTATGATGCACAGATACGACATAGATACGGCAAGGACACGCCATAGACACGGCAGGGACACGGATTTTACACATAAAAATTGAAGTATGGGATGTGATACGTTGCCCATTTTGAAGTATCAATCCTGGAACCCTATGTTTGAGCCACAGTACTGTACCACTTATCCTATGCAGCAAAAAATAAAAAACAAAAACATGGCTGCAGAAGTAGCATTTAAGAAGCAAATAAAGCAGGCTGCATGGTCCAACAAGCAAATAAAGCAGCCGTATGGTCACGGTTGCCATTGCAGTTGACCCTAAAATGATACGACATGGTGTATCATCACAGGTCATAGCTGTTGCAGCCCATCGTAGCGTGAGATTTTTAGACCAAAAAAATATTTAAAATTTCTCGAAAAATCCAGGATATTAAAAAAATGCTAGAACACGCTTGTTTTCATTGGTACACACTAAAAACCAAAATATCGATCTCCCTAAGTCAAAACATCATGTATCATTGTTTAATCTTTGACTAACTAAAATCCAAATCATTCAATAACTATCACCAGTTATATTGGCTTTGTGGAATAAATTCACTTAAATCAAAGTTGGGTCAATCTTCAAATTGACCATGCCACATGATAAGAGTCATTGGCTGACCAAAAACACTGTGCTCACTATCCATTTAATGACTTTAGATGGACAACTGACAAGACCCAATTCTAGGTCCAATATTAGATTGACCATAACAAACCACTTGAGTTTTTCCTCATATTTTATGATCAGTATGAGAGTGGCCCAACTCCTATTTGATTAAGATTTGTTGAAGGCTCAATCAAGAGAAAGCACTTATTTTGGGTGGTTTAAGTTTTCATAAGTGGGCTCACATACTTTACCAAAGTAACCTAACAAAAAAAAAAAAAGTGGGCACTATTAGAATTAGAAGGGTGCAATTAAAAAAATGTTAGAGAATTTTAGTAGGCTTCATACTAGGGCCCACAAGTTAAAAATCTAGGCAATGCAAAATAAATGGCCTCCTATTTTATGAGCCTCAACTAAATTTCAATCCAATATGAGATGTAACTTGATCAATGTGGCAGTGGACCCATGTCCTTTTTCTTTCTTTTCATCCATTTGGAAAGTGGGTGGGTGGGTGGGGGGGTGGGGTAGACCAATACATATACATATCAACCCATGCGTATTGGTATTGGCCGATATTTTAAACGCTAGCGACATGATTGAGTAAATAAATTAATTAAAAATAGTTACCACAGTACAAGCAGCGGCAGCAGGAGTAAGCAATAAGCACATGAAGCAAGCACTCATGAGACATAAGTCACGAAAAAATAATGGTGATCATGATCAACTGATAATGGTGATGATTATATTGTCAAAACACACACACACACACACATCAAACCTTCAGCTCTGGAATTCCCATTTTCTTGAGGTCCCACAACCGCTCCAGGACCTGAAGTTTCATTTTTAGCTGTTATGACAACTTCCTCCCCTGGATCAGTAATCTCCAATAGATTAAATTGTGGAACGGATGGGGAACCATAGGCAACAATGACTGAAATCTGACTATCCTTGTTTAAATCATGTAACCTCGCAGCAATTATAGGAATTCGATTCTTCTTGGCACTCTTTTGCTGGTCTATTTCTGCCTCAACAGATTTGACAACAATCCTAGAAGGAGTAACATCTGCTTGTGAAATGGTCATCAAGTCCCATACATATGCAACACCACCCTCTGAGACAGAGAGGATGACCAGACCATCATCCTTGAAAGAATTTCTGCATTCCAACATTATCGGGGCGGTTTTTCATGGACAAGGTACCCATCAATGTTCCAGTTCTCCTCTCCTGATTACACTCCCATAAATGAAGTTGCTTTTCACCTGGACCAGATGAAACAACAGCCCTACCACCATCTGAAGAAGAAATATACTGGACGGGAACCTGTAACAGTAGCAGGAATTTAGAAACTATCTTTAATTAACAGAGAGAAAGATGCATAATAGAAAGATGAAATCCAATTAGATGAGAGAAAACGATTTCACACAGAATCAGCAGAGAACTTTCCAGTCTCCTTTTTGTTTTCCATGCTGAAGACTCGTATCTTATCACTGCCCACAGCTAAAAATCTCTCATCTGAGATAACAGGGTAGAAGCAATCATTATGAAGAAACAGGCAAATAGTCAAGACTCAAGAGATTACTTAAACAAGAATATGGCAGTAAAGGAAACAAAAAGCTTGAGTACATATTCACATCTGCACATTCAGCAGTAAGAGACAGGTACAAAACTTAGTTCATCAGGCCATCTATATGATATTTCAATGATACAAATACAAGTTATAAATGCATATAAGTTAGTTAGATCTAGATAAATTATGACTAACAGGAATATAAGTTATTGTAAGAGGTTATAACATATGTTTTATGCTGATAAAAAAGGTTTCCTTTTTTTTATTATCAAACAAGTTTCCTATAACACAAGGAGTCAGAAAAATAAGGTGCATGGTAAATGAGGACCACACACCTTGTATAAACCACGCTTAAAAAGTCTCCCAAATTGAAAGATCCCAACCATCCAATTTTTGACGTCTCCTTCCGCTAAATTTGTGACTCATTTGGGTAATTCGCTTCTAGAGTGAATTCAAGTGAAGGGCCACTTTAAAAGACAAGAAAACAAAAAGGGTCTTATTTTAAAAAAAAGTACAAAATTTCAAAAACCACCTCTTCTTTTTTATAACAAAGTCAAAAAGTCAATCCCTCATTCCACTAAAAGACAAAAAGGCCTCATCTTTTTATCCAAAAAAGCCAAAAAAGTTCCTTCGCATGCCACAAAATGACAAAAAGTTAAAGAAGGTGGATTTTGAAATTTTGTAGTTTTTGAAATGACCCATCTTCTTTTCTTGTCTCTTAAAGTGACCCTTCACTTGAATTCACTCTACAAGTGGATTACCCAAACAGGGGTGGGGATGGTGGAATGGAAAAGAAAATTTAGCTATGAGATGAACAAAAACAAAAGGCATCACATATAAAAAAACTGATCATCCACACCACACACACACACCTTCTGAGAATATGTTTGAACATGAAGCCACCCACAGCCACTATAAGCACAATTTGTAATAGCTAACCAATTAGCACAAAAAGAGTCGCTCTCAATAATAGCATCGCAGGCATATTAAGCTGCAGGAAAAAGACCAATGACCAGAAGAATCACCCTCGTGATTATGAATAGTGCCACCAATCTCCTCTTTTAATGAATTTTCATCAAAACTACCCTCAAATTTCAACTAAAAATGCATCAGAGAGGGAACCGTTAAAAACATAACAGTCTAGCAAACACGGCTCAAACTTGCAGAAAAAACAAACACAGGTCAAAAGCACAAATCCCGTCAAATTCCTTCATAGAAAATGCCCAAGAAATCATTCTTCTTCTCGCTTGTCAAGCAACATCCTTGGCAGAAATCAGAATATTACATGAAATCCTATTATTCCTTGCAATCATAAAGACCAGAAAACTGATATCAAGATCATCTCCACAATTCCTTGAGAGGGCCTCAATTGAACAAGGCATTGCCCTATACCAAATAAATTGAAAAGGCAACCCGAACAATGGAGCAAAAGGTTTCGAATGATCAAGAATGATTTTAGGAGGGAAGATAAATAAAAGGAAAAACACCAGTACGATCCAGATGCTGAACTCTGAGATCAACAACTGAACTCTGAGAATAGCTTTCATTCTGAGAATATTTGGGATTCGGGAAGTAAGAGGGTCATCAACAGTGGCATACTCACGTGTGTATAGAGAGTCAAATCAAGAGGCTGACCAACTAGTGAAACAGAGAGTACATCTGGATGGCTTGAATGTTTTTTTAAATTTACTTTTATCATGCAAATGATGAGGTAAAAACTGTGATGTTTTTTTAGATAGAGAACACAGTATATAGCTCTTATACTGTCATACATACATTGTAAATCTCTTTTTAAGTTTAAATGAAGTTACTTTTACTGGGGCCAATAAAAATAATAATAAGCCTATAAATTAGGTTGGTCAGAAAATACACAGTTTTAAAGGGGAAAAAACTATATTATTGAAAATTTTAATTCTGAAAAATAATAAAGGAAAATAAAATTGTCAAATAAGATAACATGAATTTCATGAGTTTTAAGATAGAAGGAAAAAAAGACAGGAGGGGAAGGGAGAAGAGAGGAGAAGGAGAAGGCCAAGGGTTCATCATTTAGCATTGGAAGAGGCTTAGTAATTTAAAGACTAAATGAAAAGGCTTTCACATGACTATTGGTCCTGGCTTTTGCATGACAAATTAAGCAATTGACACGTAAGAACTGTGTTCGGTTCTCTTGTTGAAGGCCTGCCATTCAATAAGTGAACACCTTTTTTGTGTAAGTCCCTCTGGGCTATCATGATGACCATGACCAAAGGCTCTTTCCAACCCTTGACTCATTCACCTGTGAGTAGTGTTAAGTAAATGAGTAACAATCCACTCCCCTGATATTTTTTCCTACACGTTGCACTGAAACTGGGTATCTATTCCAAAACTCCTCATTCGCCCATTAGAAAATCTCTATATAAAACCCTCTTCGAGTTGTAGATACAAGAATACACAGTGATATAGTTAAACGATTTGAAATACTAGAGATTTTCCAGTGATCAGGAGCCTCACAGCATCCACCTTATTTTGTTGCACATATTAGTGTGATGATAGGGATATCGACTTTCATAGGAAGTGCCTACTTTGAGCACAGAAGATGATATGTGCCAGCTAGTGTAGCCAGGTGCAGAACACACACACACACACAGAGAAGGGTGGGTGGGTGGGTGGTAGAGGATATTATGTTTAATGGGCAATGACTATCGATACCACTCAGGAGTTAATACAACTGATAAGTGAAGATTTACTCACCAGTGGAAAGAACTAAAGAAGCAATTGGCTTTCTTGAAGCCTTGAATTTCCCTATAATTACTCCTGTTTTGGAATCAAGCTCGCACACCATTCCATCAATACCAGCAGTGTGAAGAGCTTGACCTTTATTTGCAAAAGAAAGAGATGTAGCTCCACTGTGCAAAGGACGAAAAAAGAATATTAGTCGCCCGTGAGGTTGAAAACTATCTAGCTTTTTTTTTTAAAAAAGAAAAGAAAAGAAAACTATCAAGCTTTTGCTGAATGAAACAACGGTTCTTAATTTTTCTGCTTAATAGAATTAAAAAAAAAAAATTGCATTCTGAAATAGCTATTATATAAAAAAAGTATAAAAAAATCTTACAAGACCAGGTATGACAAACGTAAAACAAGGTTTTTTTATTTATATTCTACAACTATCCTATGAGCATCAAGAAATAGCATCTTTTAAGGTATTGTATTGTACATATGTAGAAGTCTAAAAGTATGTTAGTCTCGTGGTCTGTGTGTGGGTGTGCTCGTCCAGCTTGTAGTGTGACAAAGTGCTAGTCTGCCGTACCATTTGTTGTGCAGTTGTAAGTTTAGAGCCATACTTGATGCGGTAGTTCCATACATCATTTCATTTTAAAAAAAAATCAGTTTATTTAAGGGTTGGGTCCTTGGTTTTCACCCAAGTCTCGGAAATTCAGCCTAATCCAATATCTAGTTTCATTTTCCAGTGTTTCTGCTACTTAAATATCCATATATCACTCTTTTTCATTTTGATATCCAAACATAAGAAATATTAGGCATCTAAAATTTACTTTGTCCCACAAAATCACACATGTCAGCGTGCTAGTTATAAAGCCTTTGGAATGCAAAAAAAAAAATGATAATTGCAACAATAAAGGGAAATTAATGGATAAAAATTTTAAGTAACTTCACTATATACAACAGATAATTCAACTTACCCAGGGTGACATTCTTCAGATGTCCACATCTTCTCACCATTGAGAACATTTAAGGCGAAAACATCACCCGCAATTGTGCCAAGAGCGAGTATGAACATCCCACCTTTTCTACGCTGCAAGATAGCAACAGATTCAGAGACTAGAGGAGACAAGCATGAACAGCGGATTAGAAGATCATACAATATTCAAATATTTTTGGAGCAGTTACCTTCTTTCCAATGAAGCTGCATGCAACGCAAGAATAAGTTCCAGCAGAGTCCCCATCTGGGTCCTTCCATTCTGCCAAGAGATCTCCACTACTTGTATTCCAGATCTGCAATTAACATGAAAAACCTATTTAAAATGATTTCTTATTGTCAAAAAGAAAATTAACAGCAGATAAAAGCCCAGATCACTATTGGAACATGCTCATTGTTTATCATTCAAAAAAAAAAAAAAAAGGTTCTCATTGTTGTAACTACACGATTTTTGTGGGTTCCGGATCACAATATTTAAAAGAACAGCAAGCACTCGATTAACATATATTTTGTGTTACCTGGAATTCCTTTGAAGAATTGTTCCACTATAAAGAAGATAAAACAGCACACATGATCAGTGGCATGAAATTCATATAGATATGTAAAAGAATATTAAGAGCCCATCCGCCTACTTAATTTTGAATTCCTGGGTGTGATTATAATAAATGGCGATTGAAGGGTCTATGCGGAGATGCGGATGGGACCATCAATTACCTAGGATAATCATTTCCTATCAAAATAAAGACATTTGATGCACCTCTACGAGTCTTCACATTTAATCCTCTACTTTTAGCAGTTTTGATAGAAAAGCATAACTTAGAACTCCTAGAAATTCAACAACAATTAAATAAATGGTCCCTAAGATATTGTAAAATCATACAAAGCAAGAGCAAGAGATAAAGCAAGTAAATGGATTGTGCAGAACAAAACAATACAAGCATGCAGAGATACAACTTCAGGCATAAAACAAAACAAAATCGCCGCAAACCCAGAAATGAATACAGAATAACACTGAGGTTTTTCGACTCCACTCCGATAATGGGTACACCATTGCCCCAGTTTCTCGCACTTCCAGAAAACAATTTTTTTCGCTTGTTCTCATGAAAAATGGAACCAAACAGAGAAAGAAGAGGAAAGGTCCCTCCTTTTCTTATCCAATCAATAGGTAATTTCAACTAAAGCTTCCAAAAAATCTCCTTTTTTTTGACAGAACTAGATTTAGAACTTCAACAGCGTATAATCACAATGTATTGATAGAAAACTTCAAGAATTTCATATGATTCGGACCATAAAACCCTAGTTTTTCAAAGAGAGGAAGAGAAGAAAGAGAACCCCACTTTGACGTTTCCATCTGAGGCTACAATGGCGAGAAAATCCCCTTCGGACGTGAAGGAAGTGAGGAGAGATTTGATATTCGTTCGCCCCATGGGAAGCAGAAACCGCAAAAAGACCAAATGATGTAGGGTTTAGGGTTTTAGAGTGGCCTCTTCGATCAGCAGGGGAGATGTGAAGATTTTTCTCCCCCGGAATACAAACACGAGGGAATTTCAATCCCGACCCTCCATGAGGTGGGACCCTTAATTAAAAAGGAACGGGCCCTTTTGGACGGTCGAGATAGAGGCTCATATATCCTATCGAGCACGTGTTTAAAAAAATGAATAGTGTTGAATGAATTTGATGCTCACGCCTTTGAAGGTGTGAAATTTTTCAGATGAAAATGATTCTATTCATACAATATATAATTTCACACCTCATTTATGCACGTGGAATGGAATGTTTACTTACATAATTGAGTGCAGACAAATTATTCTAAGTCTAAATTCATTTTCCTCTTGCCTATTTTTCTTTTAAATTTCGTGAAATCTTGTGGTAATTCATTTAAAATATTTAATTTTTAATTAAGAACAAATTTAAAATAAGTGTAAAACTTCCGACTCATTTTCGACAAAGTACATGAAGGATTGAGACTTTAAGAAAAAAAAAGTATAAAAGTTTTCCACAATTCTTTCAATAAAGTCCTCTGCATATAAAAGCAGATTACTTACGTATATTTTGACTAAGTTTGGTATTTTGTACTAAATCTATCTGAAGTTTAAATTAACATGCAAATAGAGACGGCCATGACGGAAAAATTGAAATGACGAATTTACCCCTCCATATATAATTCGTTTCTTGCCCTTTTTGATCATTTTGCCCTTTTTTTTGCTTGCGGTTAGGATTCTTCATTGGCGAGACAATTTTAGGAGAAACCGTCCCTCCTTCAAAAGAAGAGTACGATGAAACTGTATACAGAAGCTACTGATGGTTCTTCTATTGAAACTAATGAGAGTGCATTGGTTTGGCACCCTCAATATGCATATCCAGGTTTCGGATGCAACCAAGCAAAGGAGATGTTAGATCATTTGGAGAGTGTTTTAGCAAACGAACATATAGCTGTGAAGAGTGTGAAGCACATTGTGGAAGTGAAGCCTTATGTATGTCTCATAATCTCCTTTTATTATTGCATTTACATAAATATAAATGAGGTTTTAGCTCATTGTCTTATTGATTACAAAAGAAAAAAGAAAATTTGAAACTAGGAACAGCAAAGATATATATCATGAAAGAAAAGACTTTGGATATTTGACATCTACTTTTAGAGAAGGATAAGGTTTATGGGAATGGGGTTTTTTCATAATGGCGGACGGTCAATGTTACTAATAACCAAGTTGCGTTTTCATCTTTTTTTTTTTTTTGGGTTTTATATGACCAATAGACTGTCTTTTGGAAAACCCAACAACAAAATTTAAGGTGTAGTGATGGGTGGATAGTTCTAGTTGAATTTGAATATTGAGAATGTGTTGATTTGGGTCCCATTTTTCCTTTTCCCATTTTACTCAAACAACACCCAATTATCTAATAAGTAACAAACAATGAAATTTTGCTTTCTGATGTAGTTTAGTTCTTTTTTTTTTTTTTTTTTTCTAAAGCACCTAATTCGTAGAATCCACGTTATATAAGTATTGTTTTTGTTTGGTGTCTTGGTGATTTTTTTGTTGCCCCTTATTTTTGTATTTTAATTTTTTCACTGGTAGAATCCATTTTGTTGGATTGCACAGAGACGTGGTAGGTGTATGTTAGGAACATGGATTCTCGAATTACAGAAAGGGAACTGGCAAATGAAATTCGCTCATTTGGGGTAGTAAGAAGGTTTGCCCGGTTCCCAGAGTGGTCCTCCCACTTAGATTTTTTTCTTCTTTCCTGATTTATATTTTTCATTTTTATTTTGAAGAATTCTGAAGCGATTCAGAAATTTATAAAAAAATTAAGAGCTTTCAATACGAGTGCTCCACAGATTGAGAGCTTTGACCACGAGAAAACTTGGTATATGAGTTTGAAGAGGAAGTTATTTGATATGGCTAAAGAAGATGCTCACATATTGATGGTTGAAGAAGAACACCGAGAGCTGCTCACAAGCTCATGTCTGAAGCAAACAGACTCAATCTTTTTATCCTTTTTTTATAGGCTAAGTCAGGGGCAAAAAAGTCTCATTCTAAAGCTATTTGGAACAGTAAGTTGTTGTAAGTATGCCCTACGAGCCATTTATACATATACGCCATTAATACTAACAGAATATGTCACTTTTACATGTTAATTTAAACTTTAGGTAGGTTTAGTACAAAATATCAAGTTACAGGGGGTAGTCTGAAATACAGGCAAAGTTCAAGTAGGCAATCTGCTATTATCCCTAAAAAAAATAAAAGAAAAATGACAAAAATACCCTTATGTTATTTTTCAAAAAAAATTCTTTAAGAAATCATTTAAGAGAAATGATCGAGACCAACCCAAAGGACCAGTGGGGCCCCACTTCAACTATCTTTATGGAGAAATGGTCAAAAAAGGGGATTCCAAATGACTAAAAAAACTAGCTTGATTAAATTATTACGATTATCAAAATCAAAATGACTAGTTTTAGGGAAAAGATGTTAAGAAAAGATTAAAAAAAACATGTCATAAGGGAAATGTGTTTTTGTCATTTCTTAAAAAGTTTTATGGTGAAGTCATTTTTATTGAAAGAATTGCAGAAAATTTTTATTTAAATTTTTTCTTTTAATTATTATGCAACACTTACCTTTGTTAGCTACTTCCTGTAGTTATATCTCCTGCACGTGGATAGGGGGGTTTGCATGTACCCCTAGAGATTAGTTGTCAGCTGTCCAGAATTGAATGTTCCTCAGGCATACTTTGGATTATCAAAAAAAAAAAAAACCTAGGCTTTTCGTTCGCTGGCCCAGTGGCGACGGGAAAGAGTCCACCAAAGCAAATGAAAAACCAAAAGAAAACTGACCACATAAAATAATTGCAAAAAGAGTCAGTCAAAGACACCTGTGATTTCCATTTCATAGTCACTTAGTTTCTCAATTACTTCTCAAACATGTGTTATAGTTGTTCAAAACTTAAATCCTCAATGTTTTCAAGGGATGCTTTCCTGCCATTTAGTGCTAGTGGATTCATCTGGAGAGAGAGAGAGAGAGAGAGAGAATTAATGTTTGGTTGAGAAATAGAGGGATGAAAAATCTTACGCAGTGAAATTTCAAAATTCAAAGAGACAAGAAGAATTCCTTCCCTCCTAAACTCCTTGTCAGTAGAGAAACAAGGATGATATTTCAGAAATTCCTTTTGAACTAAATTAGCTTCTCTGCCTGAAAAAAAAAATAAATCTGATAACGATATCGATATTGGGAATTTTTAACTTGAGATTCTCCAATATTTTGCCATGTAGGTTTATTTGAGTTGTAAATTTCTCAAGGTTCCTCAAACATAATGGACTCATAAAAAGCAAGACCTGAAATTATCACTCAACACTATGAAATGATGGAAATGTCACAAGCCTGGTTGTCCCAATCTCAGTATTCTAACACCACTGAATGGAGAAACTTTTTTTTTTCTTTCTTTCTTTCCTTCCTTATATAAAGTCCCATGTACACAGCCACCCCTGGCCAAATATCTCATATTCAAAGTGATAGAACAGGAAAGAAAGGGAAAGTAAACATTTTTCTACTGAAATCAACAACCTTCCAAATCAAACCAGTTCTTTGGAGCAAATTCAAGCCGGACCGCAGACTTTATAACATCTCGGCATGCAAATGCTCTTTGTAGCATATTTACAGGCCCCCACCATGATGATATCTCTGGCAACATTTCAGTCTCAGTGTCTTACTCGATGTTCATAGCTGCTGACATGGCATGCAGCTCCTCTCTCTCTAGCATATTTACAGCCCCCCACCCTCAGGATATCTCTGGTGACCTAACACACTCTGTATTTTACTTGATGTTCATAGCCGCTGACATGGCACGCAGCTCCTTAGCAATCTCCGAGAAGGATGGCCTTAAGTTAGGATCAGATGACCAACACCTCTCCATCAACGATCGCCATAGTGGATCACACCAGTTAGGAATTTCCGGTCGCAGATCCCCCTTAAGAATGCCAGCTGAAAGCATAGGAAACAAATAGATACATGTTAAAGAAAATTACAGATCCTTTCATGTGCATGAGACAAACATATGATTTTCTCTCAAATGCGTGACATACATATATACATATATTTGTGAACAATGGTTCTAGTTTACAATAAAAAATCTGCTAGCCCCTTATTATCCTTGACTCCTCCCATCTTACCCTCAACCTATCTTTTAGGTATCACTAGTGTTTCTTTCTTCAACACTAAGTTGTACTAGTAATTATTGGTGCATTTGGGTGCACATATGATCCATGCCTCCCTCTGACGTAGACTATTGGTTGTAATGTTGTATGCAAAGTGTATTTGGTCTCCATGTGAGATTCCACATTATAATAATTTCCAACCATCACATGGCTTTTTGGCAGAAATCTGTACAGTGGGAGCCACATTTCACGAATCCAAACCCTTCAATTCCTAAGTAACAGGCTTCTAGGCTAAAAGTAAAGGTAAGGATCAAAGGTGGAGATCCACTAGGGACCGCATAAATATCTTCCGAATTTGATTGTTCCTTGTAGATCCTCCACCTGCAAGTTCCCCTCCTTCTTTCTCAAGTTCTTGTCTACAAATTCCTAGGAATTCAACATTAATTTGCAAATGTGCCCTTCAGGTGATGAGGTATTGTGCATTTGCACCTATGGACCACAGCTTCTATGCACATTTTTTAATAATACTGAATGATACTTTAAAACTCTGCATATACAACAATAACAAAATGCACTTTTTTAAAGGAGTTTTGCATTTAATACATGTAACATAAGGAGGCATGTTAGTAATTCCATGGATCATCTATGAAGACTGACAATGTTATGATAACTTAGTAGAATTAGGCCTATAAACCATGTAGATTATTAAATTAAAGCATATAAACTAAAAATATGAATTGTTTGAACATAGTCAATGAGAATGAGCTACAAATTTGATGAGCCTAGAAAAGATTAAATGCAAATCGGCAAACCATGGCTGGATCAAATTACAAACTGATGCAGGCCAGATCCATGATTGGCCAACCCATTGGGCCCAAGTTCACTAAAAGCCCATAAAGAGAAGACTTCCATAACTGTGCAACCGTGCAGCCCAAGTTTCTATTTAATTTTAGTAATAATTCTTAGTTAGAGATATTTATGAATTTAATTAGAAAGTCTTTGCATTAGAATTTTTTTCAATTTTATTTGTTTCTAAGAATAGGTTTAAGTATGAGTCTATATAAAGGATTGTAATCCCTCTTTAGAGACAATGCATTGATTAATAAAATTTCCTATTGAGTTTTCTCTTGGTTGTGTGTCTGTGGTGTGAGACCAAGACAGTTTTGATCCTATGGATCCCTATCCCTAAGCCTTTGGCTTGGAGTTTAGCCCGTTGGCTATCCTCCCTTTTTCCTGCGCTATGTCGCAAACTATGACTTTCAATAGGAATTAGTTGAAAAGCTATCCAGATGCCTAAATACCAACATAACACCAAACATAATCCGGTCTCAAACAGAAGTATACCTATTATTTCCTCAGAACGCATGCCTGCATAAGGCTCCTCCCCAGTTAATAGTTCCCACATGACTATCCCGAATGAGTAAACATCAACCTACAATATAGGCATAAAGGTACATGTAAGTGATCATTGCAACTAGATGCAAGAAATGGTGCTTAAATGCTTTTTAAAAGTTCACAGATGAAAAGTTGCTACCTTCTCTGTCACCATGTTGCTTTTACCCAACGTCAAAAGCTCAGGAGCCATCCAAGGTAAGGTTCCTCGAACCCCACCGGACACTAATGTCTTCTGCTTCACTTTTGACAAGCCTAAATCTCCAATCTAAACACAATCAAACTGCATTTAGAAATGTCATACCATATGTGAAAAGGTTGACTATTTTGGTAGAACAGATGGTTATTAGTAGCCTCACAAGAATGCAAAATATGATAAACTAGGACTTTCAAGTGAAAGGCTTTGTAGCCAAATAAGTTGAAATTGGAATATCAAATACAGAATAAAGGAGTGCAAGTTCAGAGAATTTAAGAGTAGGGAAGATGAGTTAGAAAAAATTGAAGATAACTTAGTACCATATTAAGGTTTTGATATCTAGGTGTAACTATAGAACAAAGTGGAGGGTCCTTAACTTGGATGCTACATAAAGAACGGCACAGTGTGGGCAAAGTGGAGACACTCTAGTCGAGTGTGATAGAATTGCTGGTTGAATGTGGATACTTCAGTTAAAAGGGAATTTTCTATAAGAAGGTAAGACGTCCAGTTTGTTAGATGGAGTTAAATGTTCGGCAATAAAGAAATGAGAAGAAGCTGAAGTAAAAGGCTGAGATGCACATGCTAAGATAAATGAGTGGAGTTAAAAGAAAGGACCAAAACAGGAATGAGCACTAGTGTGTAGCTCCAAAAAGAAAGAAAATTAAGGGATGCCTTTTGAGGTTGTTTAGGCATGTATGCAAAGACAATAAATAGCACTTGCACAATGTATTGAAAGGTTACAGTGCAAGGAGGCAAGATATGAAGGAGACGAGTAAAGACATTGAATGTAGTAGTAAGGAAAGACATGATAGGTTGTGGAACTATAGAGAATATGTCTTCAAATAGGGTTGAATGGAAAAGTAGAACATGCAAAGCTGACCCACATAAATGGGATAGGGCTACAATGATGATAATAGCTATCGGTACCACTCTGCATTTGGTATGACAAGGAACCAGAACCACATTAGTGAGATCCTGATTGTCTGACTTCTCGCTGATGCTGATTTGGGCTGGAAAGTTCTAAGAAAAACAGCATCTTGCTCTATGGGATTCTCAGTTTCAGCACCAGCCCAAATTTAGAGTTAAGTAGCTAACTACTCGTTTCTTCCCAAAAGTATGCAAGTGTTAGCATCCTCAATCATGTAAATGAACTGTAAATTACTGAAGATAATTAAGTTTGTAGCACTCGAAAAAAAAAAAAAAAAGGATCATCTAACTTATGATAAAACAATGACAGCACTCCGCGGAGAAGATGCCTACAATTACATGAATACTAATCGGTAGAAAAATCCCGGTATGAAATGTGAATCATAATATGTCAATCCTTTTCCTTAGTACCTTACATATTGGCCGGTGAGGGTCCCTCATATTCACCAAGAAGTTATGAGACTTCAAATCAAAGTGGACAACATTTTTTTCATGAAGATACTCCATACCAAATGCTGCATCCATTGCTAAAATGAGCCTCTTCCGACGATCAATGGTTCTGGCAAACCAGAAACAAGCAATAGTCACAGAACAGGGGCTAATAGTGACAAAATATCACGATTGTCTATGTAAGAAAGAATATAGAACCATTAGCAATATTTTGAATTGGAATTGATAATGTACCAGTACAGAATGGAGATGCCTGACGTATATAACTGGGTCAGAGGCCACAGTATAGAATATAGATACAGAGAAATAGTGAGCAATACAGGGAATCAAAGGATTTGTATGGTAAAATGAAGAACAAGATTAGTTGGATATAGCTAATTTCTATAGAAGTGATATCATCTTTCACAATAAACAGCATATTGCAAGCAAACATACCTGTCTTTTTTCTGTAGCACTTGTTTAAGAGAACCATTCACCATGTACTCTGTGACTGTTGCTAAAGTTTTCAAAGGTCCATCTGTAACGACTCCATATAAAGCTACCACATTTGGATGGTGAAGCTCAGCTAGCAGGTGGGCTTCCTTCCAGAAGTCACCAATCTATGGGGAAATAAAAAATGAAGGTCAGAAGATCAATTGGTCAGGTTCCAAACATGGATAAAAATTAATATGTTGAACCAAGTCACTACAATGAACTCTCATTACTAAGAATTTAGCCCCTAACAGACCAAATCAACTTTGTGCAGATGTGAGTAACACGATAAGGTGTCATGTCTCACGGGTCTACAATTCATCACCCTTTAAAGAGTAAAATTAAGGTCTTGATGAATTAGAAAATGAGTAGCATCTCATTTGCCACATTGTAATCTGTAAAAGTGGAATCCTTATTTAGTGATCCAGATCATCCATATGATAGGGTGCAACATGGGTGATGAACCAAAAATTATCCTGATTAGAAGATCCTACCATGTTTTGGCCTACAAATGCGTAGTTAAGTTAAAAATATAGCAAGCCGAGGGAGCCTGGATCATGATACTATGACCCAGGGTCCCATCTGAATGAAACATACGACTTTTCATGATTTGTGTGGTACATATGCACATCAAGCACTTAATGCTTCCAGTGCATCAGGGTATTATAATTCTGGTGAGAGTTTCATTGAGTGAGCCACGTTAAATTACTCTCAACTTCATTCCATTCTCCAGATGTTCATGGTGAAAAAATCATCACCCATCAGATACTCTACGCAGGGCAAAATGAATAATCACCAGTCGGTCCTCCCCCAATTCACCTCCATCAAAGCAACTTGGTTTGATCCGCTTGATGGCAACATCAGAGCCCTTCCATTTCCCATAGAAAACAGTTCCATATGTACCCGATCCAAGCTCTCGTATTTCTTCCAGATCTGAATTTTTTATGGTCTGCAAATCACATAAAGAGCTCAATATAGCCAAAAAAATAATAAGGTGACAAATGTGTACTGCTATGCACCCGTGATAACAGATGACGAAACGAGAGAGAGAGAGAGAGAGAGAGAGAGAGAGAGAGAGAGTCCCCAACAACACATAAGCATCATTACCTGCAATTTTTGGTTTGCTAATTTGGTGTATATTGTAGGAAGAATACTGCTAGCTTCACCAACTACTTCAGAATGGGAGCCAGATTGTTTTTCATTAGCCTGCAAAAACCAGATTTCTAGTTAGATGATAACCAAGAAAGCACAAGGACTAACATATGTTTTAGCATATTGTTGCAATGGAACTGGTTTTTATGATCATACAGCACTCTTTCCACACATTTCCATGCAGATCTGCAGGCATCTCTTTCCACACATTTCCATGCAGATCTGCAGGCATCATGTGCCACACTCCATATCAGGCAAGGGCAACAATACTAAATCAGATGGTCCACAATCAGAATGTCAAGCATTAGACAGGCCACACATTTAAGAAAATAGCGGAAAGTTCAAAAGACCTGCCTACACTTCCAAACTCATATGAGCTGGGATCAATAATATAGATCAGATGGCCCAAAAATCAACCAACTGCAGCATCAGATAGGTCACGTAATTAAGAAAACAACGGAGAGTTCAATAATCTGCCAATGGGTCACAAATAAAAGCAGGCAGGACCCACCTGATGGGGAGACCTGCATGGGTTTTTTGCTCTATGAGTAACATTGATCACATGTATACCACGTCCATAAGTGCATCCATGTGGAAATGAGGATGGGAAGATCAGTGTCTTACTGTGAATTTATCACAGCATCTAATAGGGTACCTTACTACCTTTACTTCCATATTCAAATTGGATGATGCCATTTTCTGGTTCTCTCCATGGGCAAGATCTTTAATGATATCAAAAGGTTTAGGATCCAAATACGAGGGAGACGGCCCTGATGATTTTAGAGAACCCAACTCAATTACCTCCTTGATGAATGTATCAGATGAAACAGTGGATGAATCGCCATGTATTTTATGCATGCTAACTTCAGTCAAGTTCTCAATTTGTGGCACTGAGCTGTTAAGAGCCATGCTGTCCTTTAGATCCATCTGAATAAACTGAAGCCCCAGTTCACCACTTGGGGATACATCATTACCAATTGATACGTTCGATACCAAATTTTCTGCATGATCAAAAGAAAGGCGAAGCGTAGGAGGAGCAACCTCTGTGGATGATAACAATGGAATCTTGTGCAAAGAAAGATCCAATGGGTATTTATCACAAGGAATTTGATTGCTGCATGCCTCCTTTGAAGATGCCTCGAGAGTTTTGCATGTGTGGTCCACTTGAATTGTTTGATTATATGGTGGACTTCTTATGGAATAGAGTGATTCAGAGTCAAAGCGAAGGCCGGTATCAACAGAACATTCAGTAACATCAACATCCTTTTCTGGTATTTCAATTGATGAGCATGAATTCACAACATCTTCATCAATAAAACTTCGCTCACCAGATTTTCTAAGATGATGAGAGCTCCCAAAGTCATCTACCACTGGAGAATGGTGAGCATCACTGAAAGGCTTCACGCACAGGGTCTGAGACTGAATTTCATATCCTGCAACATCAGAATCACATATAAGATCCTCACTGATATTCAAAGCACTAAAACTAGGAACTGAGTTCTCAGATTTATAACAGGGTAAGTGTGAGCAGTTACCTTTTTTATGAGAAAGGATTTTCCCCTCCAACAAACCATGTTGCCCTCTACAATAGCCCAAATGATTATCATGACCGTTTCCCCCAAGCTTCATCCTTAGCAGACCAACGTTCCCACGAAAATGGTCAAATGTGCTCTTCGTATTTCTTGGCTGCACAGACCTTTCTCTCAATATTCCTCTACCATTTTCATGAATGATCAAATGTTGAGTTCCCCTGCTAGAGTTGATTATCGCTTCTGTTGTTTCTTTGTTATGTTCATTGGCAACCCGCCGTGCCTTTCCTGATTGGACATGAGGCAACCTAGCTTGCCCAGGCTTCAAAATGCTATATTTGGGCCTGAGCACAACATTGCACCTCCCAGTACATGGCTTCACATCCGACCTAGAAACTCGATGGCTAGCAATGTCACATGAGCTAATATCATAGGAACTAATTCGATAGCTTGGATAATCATATGAAGTAATTTGATAGTTTCTGGTCTCACCCACCCAGCGTTGACAGTTTCTAGTGCTATGATCTCGATTGCCTGAAAGCCAATCATCTTCAACAACAAAATCCAAAGGAGCAATGTCTCTATCTAATCGATTTATACAAGAAACAGGAGCTGTAGGAGTCCTGGTAAAATTTCTACAAACATTCCAAGATTTAACATTTTCCTGATTCAATCCGCTTATATGTACACACTCGGACTTTATCAAGCTCTGTCTAAACATGTACACCTGATTTGACAACTCACCATTTTTATCTAATTGATTGCCACTAGCCAAAAGGAAACCATCTCCATGAACCAGCCCTTCATGGAATCTACTAGAAGATTCCAACAAGGGATGCAGACTGCTAAAACTTTGTACAGCAGCACCGCGAGTCATCGGGCTCTTTGGTACATGTAAATTACCACCACAAGAGTACACAAGATTGTGAACTCTGGTTGAGTGGGTCGCGATCATTTCATGGCTCAAAGCTGGCGGGCTTGGAGAATTATCATGGTTTCGGGCTTGGCCAATGCAGATGCAAGAAGAATCAAGCTGAGAAGATCGCGGCGCAATAAAACCGCCAGAATTCTGAATTTCTGATACACGGGTCGTCGAGATTGGCATCCCAACAGCCATAGGACAATAGAAATCAATCAAATTTCGAACTTTGGTCACATGGGTAGTTCTAATTTTCGGTTGTGAAGCATCTACACCAATGAAAACACCAGAACTACAAATTTCATCCAAATGGGTCGTGCCCATTTCCTCTCCAAACGCATTTTTTCTGAACAAAACACCACCACCCACATTCAAAACTCTGAATTCAGAACAAAACCCAATAGAACAAAAGACAAATTAGGGTCTAGCCCCCACATACCTGTCATCCTCGCGAAGTACAAAGACCCGTAAACGAACATTCATTCCTCTGCACACCAGCCTGTCGTGCTCTTCTATCATGCGCCGGACGTCGTCGTTGGTGGTTATCGGCACGAGAGGCGGCTCTCCGGCCGGTTCCATGAGCCGGTAGACGAGATGCAGAAAACTGTGGTTTGGGCAGAAATCGAATATCTTGGAGCGGATACGGGAGATTCCTGCGGCGCGATCGAGGGAGAGGATTCGGGTCTCGCCGCCAACATATCGGAGCTTTCCGTTGGGCGGGCGTGGGAGGAAGGAGCCATTGTAGCTGCAGAGGAGCTTTATGGACGGTGTTTTTCTATTGTGGGAAGGAAAAGGAGGTTCTTTCATGGCGAAGAGAAGTAGCAGAAGAAGAAGAAGGAGAAGAGCAGGGAGAGAGAGAGAGTGGGAAACAGAACGATCGATGCTTGCAAGTATTTATAAGAATCTGGGGAGAGAGATTCTGATAACACAAAAAAAAGATTCCGGGAGAGATGCTCTCCGAGGTAATCCCTGAAATACCCCTGTTTAGTGGTTTTTTTTTTAAAAACAAATTACCGGTAAAATCATCTTAGATATCCGGTCCACCAAAATGGCCTCATAATTTCTTGCAACATTAAGGACTCTCTGGTGGTTTTTTTTTTTTTTTTTTTTTTGAGCGACGATATTATTTTGTTCATTTTGGAAAGAAAAAGAGATGAGTGACGATATTTAGAGTTGCAAACGGGACGGTTCCAAATCGGAATCATAATGGACCGGACCCGTTTTAAAATAACAGTTCCGGTTCAGGATATGGTTTTGAATCGGAACCTATTTTGTTGGTTCCGGACCTGATTTAGATAAGAAAACTCGGATCCGGTTATGGAATCGGGTCCACCTAGACGACTCGAATCTAGTTTCAAAATAGATTTTATTATCTCTTTATTCTTCTTTTTTTCTTAAAATAAGAATATCACTCAACTTATAATAATACATCAAGTCTACAACATCCAATATTATACGTAAGAATGCAAAAAAAGAGTTTGTTTTAAAGTACAAATTGCAATATCAAAGACTCATATGCCGGGTGCAGGGTCAATGGGTCGAAACCTATATGAACCCGGAACCAGACCCGTTTATCAATCGGAACCTATATTAGGTTCCGAACCCGAACCCGTTTATGAATCGGAACTTAAAATAGGTTCCATACCCGGTTTTTTATGGGTCGGAACTGCCGGATAATCGGATACTCGTTTACAACCCTAACGATATCGAAAAAGTAATTGAAAAAATCATTGTTTATTCTGATTGAGAAATAAGAAGAGACAAGCAACTATATTACACTAAAACAAAAAAGTGAAAAATGGGCCGGACAGCCTTTATTGCTACACAGGAATTACGGGGGCCTTTTTAAGTGCACTGGGCTTCTAAGGTGAAAATAACTTCAATTACATACCACTCAAGACACCATGACATAACAGACAATGACTAAAATACCCTAGACTCGGTCATTGGTAACCCAACAGACCACTGATAAACCTAAAATATAAAACATAAATCCAATAAAACTCTAAAGTTAAGCGTGCTGCAAAGCAGACAAAATCATACTAAGTTGGGCAGGACTGCAACAATCGATAACAAAGCCGATGACGACTCTATTTTCTATAGTTAAATATGTCATAGATGTGTTGACTTTCCTGCATTAACATAGGTCCAATAGCCACCTCAAGCACGCATTGGCATGCCGAATTCAATATGCACTATAATTGGTCGGTTTTTGTATTAGGAAATCTTGATCCCTAGCTAAAAATGTCAATCAAGTGTCATCCCAAAAAAAAAAACAGAATGAAGGTCAGATTGCATGTTGGTTCCTTTTATCTTTATATATATATAGAGAGAGATATGCAGCTTCTAACTAGATCCACACATCCACGGCCATTCCAAACATTGAAGGATAAAGAGTTAATCTTAGCTGCATTCGTCAGCTATGGCCCACAATTTGAGCGGTACTGATGGACATTATACTATGGCCCACTTCTATGGTGATCGAGTCACCAAATATTCTCTACTCTTGAGTCTTGACAAGGTTATCAAGGGCAATACATGCATAATTCCATTTGCATGGAAATGGAAGGAGGAACTGATTATAATCAACAAACGTCCAACAGGTGAACAACTAAACCTAAACACCATGTTGTTGTGTTGTTTCTTCAATTGATGATATTTTATTCACAAGCAGCAACATATCAAAACTAGAGACAATAACCTCCTTTTGAACTTTCTGCGCGGTCTATTATGGTCCCAGCTGGGGATGGAATTGGGGATAAAAAAATCTTTGTTACTATCTCAAATTACCAAATTTTGACTCTAATCCCGTGCTCCTAATCTTTTTTATCCACGGACCACGAGCTTAACAACTTCATGTTTAAAAAAAATGGTCCTATCTACTTGCATTGGTGCCAAACCTCACAATCGATAACTAGTAGAGGGTCTTTGTTTGTGCATGGTTTGTATTGGTTGCTAGGTGGGCCCCAACAATAATTCTCAAAAAGGAAGTTACTGTGAAAAATAGTTCTCACCTGAAAATTTTCCATAAATAAAACAGTATGTGTGTTCTTCTGTGGCCTATTTTATTCCTACTTTTGTCCTTTTCCGTCAATAAATAAAACAGGAGGTGTGGAACTGGCAGCTGTTTTTCTTTTTTCTTTTTTTCTTTTTTTTTTGCCCCCATCTTATATGTATTTTGACTCATTATGATGCGTGTTTTGCTGGCACATTCGGCCCAAGTCCACAATCTCAACCAATCAATGAATCTATCAAAGACTTGTGATAAAATTTCCTTTTGTTTTCTTGTAAAATAGATATTTCATTAGAGAGAATTTCCAAAACTTAATTCATAAATTATAAAGGACAGACATTCTTTCTTTCTTTTTTTTTTTTTTTTTTTAAACTCTTGCTATGTTGGGCTACTGTTTCAATATTGATATTTTAAAGTGAAGGCATCTATTTGAAACTAGGGTGCCAACACCACTTAATTAGGAGTTTGTCGAGGACTATGAATTTTTTGCTCTCAAAGGAAATAATCTGACATTCTTTTATGTCATTATTTTCTAAAATACATATTAAAAAGAATATATAAGTAGTTTTTTGAAAACCAAAACCAAAAGCTTGCCTTTTTTTATTCCACTGAGAAGCTAAATTTTACAAAATGTTTTATTGGTGTATCAAAATTTTAGAGAGAATCCAAATTTTAATTTATACCTTTATTTATTCTTTTAAAAAATCTAGAGTAACACTTTGCATTTGAGAGGAAAAAGCACGAGGAGAAACCCATAAACTCATTCTCAACCTTTCATCTCATGAACAGTCAATATTTACCCGCCTGTTCGAGGTTCGAACTTGAATAAGTACCTTTTCACACCTTAAACTTTAATACCTCACTAGAGGCCCCTAACTTTCTAAGCTTGATAAAAAAGGAAAAAAAAAGGAAGAAGGAAAAGAAAGAAGGTGCAAATGAAGCCCCGTCAGCTCTCTGATTTCAAAATGATAATTCAGGCTTAATGATACTATCACAATAATTAACTTCTTTGAAGGATGTGATTGTTGCCATGAACCACTTGCATCACATGCACCGAAAAAAGAATAAAACAACATAACGAGTGGTACTGTTCAACGCAAAAGAACTTTTGTCCTACTGCATACCTGTGGCAGGCAATGAGAGGGTTGATTTGAACTATTAATAAGAAGGATAAATTTGTGTAAAAATTGTCATAAATAAGGGTGGATCTACATATATGCTTTTAGGGTACTTTAGTCTGCTTTAAAAATCTATAAAAACATTTTGGCCTGATTCTAAAATTTACACATATGCTTTTAGGGTGCCTTAGTCCGCTTTAAAAATCTTGGTCATGATTCTAAAATTTAGATGAAAATATTGGATCGCTTTCAAAATCCAACCCACATGAAAAGCCTAGGGTTGCCCCTAAAACCCGGCTATTTATTTGGATCCACCCCTCAAATGAAAAATTATGGGTTTGCGCGCCACTGGCCATAAATATTATTAAAGTATGAATTTGATGGAATAAGGCATGGATGATGGTGATCTTTACAAGCAAATAAAAGAGCTATGATCCTGATTTTAAAATTGAGTTAAACATTTTATAATATCCACTGGTAAATGCTGCATGCAATGTGCGCTCTATCCCTATATCTAGCATTTGTCTTTTTCCACATCTAAAACACCATAAAACCCATAATGATATTTATATAGGCTTATATTTCAAAATAACTCACTCTAAAAATTGATTTTATTTAAAAATATAAATCTTCAAAATGAGAACAACATTAAACAACCAATAAACTATTTGAGACCCCACCTTAACCAATATTAAGACTTATTAAACTTTGACATAGTCAACTTATCTCAATAGCCTCTTGAGTTAGGTCAATGGGGTGAGTTAAGACCTAAAACCTAGTCTTAGTTAGCCTAAAAACAGTTTCAAAAGATTATTAATCAAGGTTCTCGAATCATCCCTTTTTTTTTTTATTGTAAATGATAGAGTGAAGATTTAGCCGAATCACCACATTTTAATAAGTTTTTTACATTCTATATTATTTAATAAATAGATATTTTTTTTATAAGTAAATCTGATTATAAATTTAATTTTCAACAATTTAAAATTTATATTTGATTTTTTATGCTCATTATTTTGGTAGCACACACAATAAAAAGATCTTTGTTTCAGATAGATATAGTCGGCAGGGCTTGTCCCTGTCATGGATAGATTCTCAGTAGTAGTAGTAGTCAGTGCCTCAGGGGCAATGCCATCGCTGTCAAGCCGCAACGACAAAACCAACAAAAGAGACACAGATGACAAAGCTCTCATTCTTCCAACAACGTTAGATCACTGGTGGGACCCACACAGGGAATATGTAGGCGTGGCTGGGTTCTCCGGCCTTCGATTCCGAGGCATCGATTCTGAGGGTGGGCCCCACTTGGGGTTCTGACTTGTTGAGAGGGAGAGAGACAGGGGGAGAGGGAGTACTTTTACTTTGTGCGGAAGAGACAAACGAGTCGGTAGCACAGCACTGGAATGCGAGGGCCAATCATTTGATGCCATGTAGACATGAGAACTGTTTGATAATTATACTGTAAAATAAAGATAAATTAAAATAATCAAATAAAGATAAAGTAAAAGAATCAAATAAATAGAGAATAAAATATTAGTGAGTTATGATGATATTTTATTTTTAGTTGTTTGATATGAAATTTTTTTGACTTTTTGTATGGAAAAATAAAGGTTTTTTTATTTTTATTTTTATAGAGGAGGTTGCTTTTTGACTTTTTTGTTTTTGAAAAAGGAGGGAGTTTTGAAAAAGGGTACTTTTGATGTGACCCCTTGTCTGAAAAATGAAGACTTTACTTGACTTTTACTAAACTGGTAAAGTACCAAACGGGCCCGAACGTGGATGAATCAAGGGCCTGTTCATTTATTAGAATTTCAAAAATTCTTGTTTAGAGAATTTCTGAATTCCTAGATAAAGTGGAATTTCTAAATCCTTCTTTGGATTTAAGTATTCAGGAATTCTGCCAAAATATAAAGAAAGCTGAATTCCTAAAAGCCAATTGAGACTTAATATATACTAGAATTCATAAATTCTTGTCAAGAAAAAAGGATTTGGAAATTCCAAGTGACATCATGTCTCAAAAACCCCAACCACTAGAATTCTATTCAAGAATTCTAATAAAGAAACAGACCCTTATTAAGAGAGGATGGGAAAAGGTCTCCAGTGTGCGTCTTCCATTGTCGTGGCCGAAAAACTTTCAGTCTGACTCGGCCAAACTCGGTTGAGTTAACACAAATTGGCCGTATAGTAGGTGCTTGATGAGTGTTGGTTGACTCGGTCAAAACCCTGTTGACTTCATCCAAATAATGATGTCCATAAATATATCAAAAGGGAGTTGGTAGTGCGGCATAAGGCGTCTATTTGCTCTCCATGTCTTGCATTGGAGACCACCCCCAACCAATGTATGTTCGTGTGTATTTAATGGGTGCCACTAGGGAGATTAGCCCCAATAAGAGATTGAGATCGATATCGCGATCGAGAGAGAGAGAGGGAGAGAGGGACAGACTCTACATGCCTTATCACCAAGATATCATTTTTAGCTCAGTGTTAGAAAAAAAACACTCAGTCTACTATTTGAGTTTACCCATAGCTTTCCAAAATCGATCTTTAACTCGGTGTAGCTTCAAATCTAATTACATATAATTGTGTCCCTCATGAGCCACTAGTCAAAAGATGTTGGGTTAGAGTCCTTTGCAAAATGTCCTCTCAAGGGGTGAAAGGGTCACCGGTCAAGTCATGGATTATAGATCCATGTGTGAGGACCACAAATTTCCTTTACAAGCTTGCATTCAATTTCAGTGGGCAATATCTTTTAAAACTATATGGGATGAAGGAGAAATGGCACCTGCCAAGAAAGGAGAAACAGCATTAATGTGCCAAATCTTTATGCATAACAAAAGGGCACCATTTCTATTTTAAGTTGGACAAGGGACATGCCGGTAAGGCAAGTGGCCCCCACCAAAATTGAGAAGGGCATGTGAAATAATTAGACAATATCATGAGCAAGTCAAGTGGGTTTTGGTCAATTATATTTATTTTTAGTATATGATGTGACACCAGTCAGATAGATCAGAAAGGAATCTCATTTAAGAAGTTGTATTCGATGGAATCAACTGTACAATTAATCCTCTATTAGAAGAATCTTGCAACTATAGAAGGGCAATGAAGTACATAATAAAAAAGATTATGATTGTTATAAGTATTAAAATATTCTGGATTAGAATAGGAGTCTCACGTAACATTGTTATGATTTTGTTTGTACTCGAGCATGTTTGGTAAGAGACTATGAATTGATAGATCTAATAATTCTTCACTACCATTGAAATAAGAATTTCTTGCTGGAGATTTATATAGTTTGAGGATTTCACATTAATATTGGTGTGTATGGATGTATATAGCTATGAAAAATAAGGCTGGGGGTGCAAATCACCCACTTCTATTTTGGCTCAAACTTGACCAAAATCCATTGGCGCTCTATCAATTTTCCAATAATTTACGGGGAAGGGAGGGATGCAAATGAATTATCATCATATCATATCAAAAGCTACTGATCTTCATACAAAGGGGAGATGTACAATAGTCACTAGTGTCTGGTGGTATTTGCAGTCTATCAAAATTCAACCTATTTGTACACTAACAAATATCATATATGCATGTATGATTACAGACATGTTGAAAATCTGCACGCCAGAGGATTTTCAAATCTTATGAGGGGCGGTCGGATATGAAAATCCTAATAAATAAAGATTTCGATTTATCCAAATTCTCGGAAATTTACAATTGCCAAACATTGATTTACTACGATATGAGGGAAACCAAAAATCTTTTCCCTAAAAATTTAGTTGCCAAACATGACCTAAATAATCTAAAGTTTTACACTTTCCTCATTCCAAACATCATTTAGTACCTCCAGCAAGACTTTGAGAAGAATCTCAAAATTAGAAAATCCTGTTTCCTAAGATTATACCATCATTATGAAATATTCTTACGTCCTGGCATTTTCTCCCCAAATCAAGATATGAGACACCTAGGAACTAACTCCTTCACTTGCGAATCCTAAAGCAACAGCCATAATTTAATGCTTGTCATGATCTCAACCCAATTAAGGCATATGTCTTTGGAAAATTTTCATTTCATCCCCTTCCAAAAACCTCAAACTATTTCTAAGGACCTATTTGTTTGTATAAAATAGTTAGGTAATGAATATGTAGGAATTCATGGTCAGATGAGCTCTACATAAGGATTATTAAAGAGATTAGAAGTGAAAAATATGAGGTAGCAATGCAAATATGACTTTGACTTTGCTAGGATTTTATTATTATGGTTATGGCTGAGTCGAGTCAACTTCCATTAAACGGGAGGTCATTTGATTGTCATTTTTTAGACATATACAAATTTAACTATTCATTTTTAACCACTTACAAAAATACAACCAAGGAACTCAGCAGTTGCATGAAACAAACAGGCCCTATAGGTAACATTTTGTGCAACACTTGACCAGTTGACAAAAAGGATACACCACCCAGCTGTTATGAACCAAGATATGAAATAGCCAGAACCCTCCACATTGACCCATCCCATGAAACAAAAATTACAAATTTACATTTGTTAACAATCCAAATTAAGGTTTTTTTTTTTTTTTTTTTCCACATTGACCCATCCCATGGAACAAAAAATACAAATTTACATTTCTTAACAATTCAAATTAAGGTTTTTTTTTTTTTTTTTAGAGGCATCCATCCAATGAGAAGACATTGAACTTAAACTGAATTTGTAGAAATCCTAACCAAATGATTAATGTTAAAGTATTGCCAAACAGAAACATGGGTGCTACAACAGATCACCATCATAAAAAATACCTGGCTGGCCAACACCTTATAAAGCAAAGAAGCACCCCTGAAAAAAAAAAAAAAAAAAAAAAGATTTTTGTTCAAGAAGATCCGAAGGGAATCGAATGCCAAATTCTTAGACAAGACACATGTCATCCATCAGGAACCCCACCTAGTTAATATAAGCCATATAAGAGAAGCTTACAAGTCAATCCTGAAATCTCACAAATTCCGTCTGTAAGTGTTGTTCCACAACTCACTCCTCCGTGTCCTCCAGTCCTTTTTGGGAGCAACTTTAGTGTTTCTTTCCCAGAAAAATCCAACTTCCACACTCTCGCGCACACACCCATGTCCCGGACTAGTTGAACTGCCTGAGCCACAGAATTGACAGAAGCACCATTGCAGTTTTTGGTACAGTGGACAATCTTCTGAATTTCTAAGGAGTCCTCTCCAATTCATATGTCCCAGCCATACCAAGAAAGCCTTGAATTCTTACTCAAAATCTTCTACGACGAAGAAAAAGGGAAGATAAGGTTCTATTAATCTCTAAGAGAAAATCTTCTCCAGTGCTGCGAGATCTGAGGCTAGCAAATATCACAAATGCATCCATCCCCATCCCATACACGTTCACACAACTATAACTTAAGAATCTGGATCACATTATCACCAATCTAAGGCATGCAAAAGAAGGGATGCACCTTATAGGACAGAGGGTCCATAATTCATGCCAATCTCATCAGTTGTGCTCCATTTTAAGTGTCAACTATTAGCAACAGATTTACTTTACAGCACACCACATCCATACATACTACATAGGACCAAAACAGTGAGGGACCAGCTTAAATAGATCACATGCATAGCCCCATCTGTCTTTGATGGGACACCAGCACCACATCCTCATAGGAAGCCAAGCAAGAAAGAGGAATTTGATATGAGCAAAACTCTGTGATGTACATGCATGTTGAGTTTTTCATATTGATTTCTGAAAGACTTCCTGAAAGAATGACCAATGCATGCAGGCCTTACACTTTAAAAATTATTTTATCTTTTCAAGTACTCATCGAGTTTACTAAATATTCCAAAAACCCAATTATTGCATACACAGCAGAATACATTAATGAAACCAATGGCCATCAGAATCAAACAATAAAGCATTTCATAAAACTGGCAATTGATTAATTGTTGTATAATATTGAGTTCAGCTCATGTACTTGACACAAGAAGCCACCATTTCAGGTGATAATGACTACAACAAAAATGGAAAAAAAGGGTAAATGATAATAACACAAAAAATACATCAGTGCCTTAGAATCAAACATAGCCTTTGCCAATACAGTTCAGACAACGCTGTACCCTGTCACCATGAAAAATCCATCAAACAGAAAACAATGGTTTGCATACTCAGAAGTCCACTCTGTTTTCCAACTTTAGAAAGACCATACTTTGTATAGTTTTTGCCATTTTCAATTACTTGATCAAGTTTTCTACAAATTTCAATATACCCCCTTTAACTCAATTGGAGTCTTTGATCGAGGGGAAGTAAATTAACATGTTTTCTGAATACTTGATCAACAATTTTGAGGAAAGATGAATCTTTGCAGTTTCAATTCCTCTTATTAATATATAAGCAACTTACCATTTTTAGGACAAAGTCAAAACTGAGTCAAGATTGTATCAAAAGTCGAGATTGAACTGACCTATTTCCTTCACATGTGGGGCAGACACAAGGATTTATGACAATGGGATCATACAAAGGGGACCATTCTATGGTTGAATCCCCTTTGCATAATTTGCATATATAATACCCTCTCCCTTTACAAACTGTGCAGGGCAATGCCACCTTTTTCTACAAAAAGCCAAAAAAAAAAAAAGAGATTTGATTTAGCATAAGCACAGTAATGATGGACAAGAGAGCTCTTAAACAAAAAAACTAAGTCAACTTAGATAAACACCCAACCCAAGAACGGTCGACTCTGGCAAGTCACAAGTAAACTTCTTTTCTTTCTTGGGCATGGTTGGCCAAACAGCTCTACCAAGCATGACTTGAATTTGAAGCTACTAGCCCACTGGGCAAACTGACTTGTGAAATAGCCGACATAAGAAGAAGAGCATTGAAGCCAATAAAAGACGATGAAAAGGCTTGAAACTGATGTTCAAGATGTCACTGACAAGCCTGTGGTACATTGGAAGGTGTACGCTATCACAACCTTGAGGTTGTGGGTTAAAGTCATGCCATTGCTACCAATCAAAATACAACAAAGAAACTAGCTAGGGACTTGAGCATGGTTCAAAATATAGGCCAATACGTTATATATCGGACAACTCGGAATGAACCAATACCCAGCTGGGATATAGGTACCATTCCAAATTGCAAATAATGCAGCAAAATATTGGCCGTAACTGCCGAGAAACTCAGAAAAAGGCTCTGAGTTGGCCACTGTTGCCGCCTGCCAGTATTGCTGCGGCAACTTAATCTTCCTTCTCTCCCCTCTTCTTCTTTCCTTCTTCCTCATCCTCCTCTTCTTCCCTCTCCCACCCTCCCTCTTCATTCTTTCTCTTCCTTTTCTGTTTCTTTCTCTCCTTCCTGGGAAGCCTGTTTGGGCTCATTTGCTCGATTGAGGGAGTCCGAGTTCTCTGCGGCTCAGTCACAAGAAATAGGGACTCGTGGGCTCCAAAGTGGAACCACTTATTGAAAATCTTAACTACTTAAAATAAATGCCACTCTTGTGTATGGCCCCTGACAAATTTTAGATGGCCCTGTGGTTGGATTGATCAGGTATAATACTGATAAGGATACAACTTCTGTAGTTCATTGGTCCCCAGTGTTCTATAGGTGTGAAGATTGAAAAGAGGCACCAGCGGCATACTGCTTCAAGAAAACAGAGGACATCTTAGTGTCCTTCGCAAAGAAACTCTCACCATGGCAAATGGAGCAATTTCAAAATCTCATCATAATATTGCACGAGATTTATATTCTGAAGTAGTTGGATAGGAGTCTTTGGGTGAGAAGCACAAGTATATTGTGAGATTATGAGGGTCAAGCTAGTGGGACAAGGTGTTCAGTTGGCCAGCACCCATGGAATGATGGAAAATCTCAGTTAGAGGTAAGAGAGCCTTTGATAATGGGTGATTTAGCCATCAGACTTTTCTCATAATGTAAGAGATGTATTCTCCCCTGTCAAGACTGGTGGATCTAATGGATCTTATTTACCAAACTAAAAGAAAAAAAAAAGTGATTTATTGGGTGGCAGTGTCAAAATTTGTTTTCTATGGAGTGCCGGAATCTATGCTTGATAAGTGCTGGAAGGAACTATCTTGTATTCCAGTTGTTTGTACTTTGTAGCATATCAGTCAAGGATGGAAGCCACCACTGGATTTTCTTTTTTTTTTTAAAGCAAAGTTTATAGTAGTGCCATCGGGAATACCAGCTTAAGCTACTGGTGGTCTCATTTGTGGGGCAATCAAGTTATTAGACCAGTTTCACAGGTCCTATGGGCGTACGGGACCTTAATGAGGTTGAGGTCATAGTGATTATGGTAGTGCTGAAGGATGCGAACGATTTAAATCATATGCCTTAATTATTGAATGGGATGCAGCTTGAGCTACCAGCTGGACTAGTGGCATTGTGCGAGCCCCTTGTAGGATAGTTGATGTTGTGGAGGAGGTCCAGGACACTCTTCTCTCATCTAGTGTTAGTGTTAACCAGGTTAAAAGAAATGATAAGGACAGGACAGGCTGATGTCCTAGTGCAGTAGAGAGGCTGATATTCCATTGTAATTACTGTTGGTTAGTCTAGGTCTTTGGCTCCCCTCCAATATCTGAGGAGTTCCACATTAATCTTTGATATATATATATATATATATATATATTTGCAGTAGTAGTATAGTTTCATTAATAAAAAGATAAATTCAATATAAATATCCTCCACTTATGGCAAATCAACCTGGATAATCAATAAAATCTGCTACCGCTCCAGAAAAAGGAAACAAATCTACCATGGGCTCATCAAGCCCCAAAATATATGGGGATTACACCTAAAAAAAACTGTACAATCTCTGATAACTTAGGACCTTATAGCTCTTCCTCACTGATTGACTGGTCCAAATTAGTTACTGCTTCTCTTTTGTAAAACTGCTTAGTTTTCCATCAACATTGCATGTTTGCAGTCTGAACTCAGACGGTGGTAATTGGGCCACTTGAACATGAAACTAAAAGCCATATATTTGAGTGAAATCCAAGTTCTGATATTTGTTTCGGATGTACCTCCAATTACAATCAGTTTGAATATTTTGGCAGACCATTCATTCCCATTATGCAAATGCAGTGGCACATATAAGGTAAGCAAGATTAGACGGAGTCTGATTTTTCAATCCATTAAAGCCTGATATTTTGATTTGAGCGATCAATTTCTGTGTGCAGGAGAGGTAAAGTGGAATGGAAAAACATCCATTCAACCAAATTATAGAAAGACCCACCGACTTTGGGCACCAACATAGACCACTAAATAATGATCAAAAACGAAAATTACGCAATTCAGTATATTACCCGCTTAGCTTCGGCAGCTGCTTGTAGTGTTCGAATGGTCACTGATGAAACCAGAGACAAAGTGAATATTCCTCCTAAACAAACAGCAGCACCAGCACCAATGATGCGCAATGGCCGAGGGATACGACCCACCATCTCCTCAATGTTTGCAGTAGCCTTGTTTGGGAATGGTCTGCCATGAAAATCATGAGAATGCATAGTTTGCAGTATAGATGAATGATATTGATTCAAACCAGATTCTAGATATCTATTTTCCACTTGGAATGATACACCACCTCAATAGGATGCTTGGATTCAATTAATTCAACACTCAGTTGAGCTGTAATTTGAATGCATTATAGTCTGGGGGAACAACCCCCAGGCACAAATGCCACTCGAATTTTATCAAACAGTTGGTGTGCATGAAGGAGTGCACAGCAGCCATCGGATAGGGGTGCCCCACCACGGATGCCATTGAATTTTAAGGCTCTTAAATCAAGGGCCAAAATGGGTCATCATCGAAACCAAGAGTTCAAAGCCTAACATCCATCGAATCCATAGGTGGGTCCAACCATGCATGCAGCAGTGACACGCATGCTAGCGTGACAAGGCTTCCAACCTTGCAGTTTTCGTCGGGGGGTAATTTCGTCGAACACTTGATAGACCGAAACGATATCTTCAATGTAAAGGAATAAAGGAACATAGAATGGTATATATATTGAATCAGGAAAACGAAAACCCTAGAACTTTAGAAGATTGGTTTTGCTTCTCGTACCTTGAAAATGGAATTTCTAACGTCTCTCTATTGATCCCCAAATCCCCACTATTTGTAACGAAGAAATGGCATAAACGCTTTTAAGTTATCACATGTCATATGAAAACTTTTCGTACGGCAAACTAGCAATCCATTTAAATCTAGCAATCAATAGGAATTTAAATCTAGCAATCAATAGGAAATTCCTAATAGTCATAAATTCCAATAAATGACACAAATAAAAATGAACTGAACCGTTCGATTGAGCGTTGAATATTTTTTTGAATATGAAGCCATTAAACTTGTGGGCAAGGATGAAGGGGTTAGGGCGAGGAGAATGGATTTAGGATCAAGCTTGATACTTGGGGTGGTCTCACATAGATTTTTCCACCCCTAGGTCCCCTCTCCAAATGGAGCCTACAATTGGGCCCTACAAAAAATTTCTTATATAATATATGAGAATTAGTTCTCACCTGAATATTACTGATATATATATATATGAACAAAGCTCTCCTAAGCTCGAGGTTAGGAGTAAATTTCATAAGTTCATGCCTGTGGGGCCCACCTATGGTCCATCCAAATGGACTAAACACATTATCCCCTTAAATTGCACATGTCCACCAACTTTCGGTCAAATCGGAATTTACTGGACCGTTGAATCGACTATGTATCGAACCAAATGGACGGTTGACCATTAAACTTTGGGCCCCATATAAAGACAATAGAAATCACAGTTAGGGCTGATTTTTTTTACATAGAGGATCCCATTGAGTCCTTGAAATCCCCCCCATCCCCATCCCTAGGTGGGCTCCACCACATTCTCGAGCTTACCTTATCCTAAGTTTGAACTTAAAAGAGCTAGCCCTATATATATATATATATATATATATATATATATATGAAGCGAACTGTTTTCAAATTGAAATCAGCTCCAATTTGCTCCAATTGATTTTGACTCATCCAAATTAATTTAGTTTGACCCCCACCCATCTCCTCTCTTTTTCCCCACATCCTCTCTTCTTATTGTGACACTAATGAAAAAAGTGGAGTGGAGAAATATATCCATAATGTGACACTATTGGCCCTTTAAACCTTTCCTTGGCCTTATTTCTTTTTACAACGATAAAATCTGATTAGTTGTATTATATAGTTATGTAAACTTTTCTAGAAAAGTGTTTTTTTACTTAAACAATTTTTTTTTTATATTTTCATAATTTGACATTATCTTTTTATTTACTCGTCCATATATAATGTAAAAAATTAGATTATCCTAGCCCTTGTTCAAAAAGCTAAAATTTTAATGATATTGTAACCATAATTTTTTGATATTCAAACCAACAGCGATCAAAGATTCTATGTTATGAAATTGAGTAGGGTTAATCATGGGTGTTAAAAGTGTGAAAGGAGTTGCATTGATCAAGTGGCCTGGACAGCTCAAAGGAGAAAATTCTCCATTATTTAGGCTAATACCATGCAACATTTATGGGTCCGCGTCAGAGATGGAGTCTAAGTAAGGATTAAGAGTCTGGAACCAGATCCGAGTAAATATATGTAATCGGGCTGGTGGGTCTGGATGGAATGGACCCAACCAAAGGCCCACCCGTCCCAAAAGTTGAACTGTTCATTCCCATGCACAAATCTCTCGGTCAAAAGGAGGATTTTCGTGAAACTCTCTTTGCCAAACACCTGCTTTCCACATGTCAAACAACCACATGAATCATGAACGGAATGAGATCCTCACCTCATGAGTTTTATGTTATCATCTGCTATAAATTCCATGGTCGCTTGTTCCACTCATCACAACTTTAATTCTTTTGATTTCTTCTTCTTCATCTCAAGCTTCAAGAAAAGAAGTAATGGCTAGTCAGGACTTGAGTCACCATGCCGGAGAAACCAAAGCCACGGCCCAGGCATCTCTCTCTCTCTCTCTCTCTCTCTCTCTCTCTCTCTCATTGCATTATTTTCTAATCATGCTCCCCCATTTACATATAATCCTTCAATCATATGATGTAATTCATCATGTATAGGACCCGAGCCCAAAAAAGGAAGAGGATGAATGTCAGAAATTAAATTATATGAATAGGAGGACCGGCCCTGCCTCTATATGAAACTTCATTTCCATGCTGTGCCATTTCTCATCAATTTTTTTCTAAACCATAGAAGCTTATAATTCAACAGTGAGAGGATTTAATTTTAAGGGACAAAGAATGGTTGGTTACACAAATATAGTCCTGAATTGGACAATTTTGTCTAAAAATAAAGAAATTTCCATTTCCACATCTAAGGGGGTCATCTCACCGCTCTTACATGATTTTCTTTTGGATCCCAGCCTACTGGGACCCGAGAAAGCCCTCACAAGTGGGAGAAGAAGCAAGCATATCCGGGGATCAATCATTGGACAATAGGGTGACATGTTGGGTTGCCAACCAACTAAGTAGTCCCCTCTTGTCATTATTCTTGTTATGAAATTAGTATATATGATGAGGCTTTGGCCAGTGTTTTGAACTATACTGTCATTATGGATCGAAATGAAGAAATAAAGTTTATGTAGCTGACCCCAACACCATTGGAACAAGGCTTTGATGATGATGTTGATTATTGTCATTTTTTCTTTTCTATTTCTTTGTATTTAGGTGAAGAAGGATGAGATGGTAGATAGCGCATCCCAAACTGCCCAATCAGCCAAAGATAGCGCATCCCAAACTGCCCAATCAGCCAAAGATAGCACATCCAATGCTGCCCAATCAGCCAAAGATAGCACATCCAATGCTGCCCAATCAGCCAAAGAGTCTTCTCTGGAAGCCAAGGATCAAGCTGGAGGCTTCCTTCAGCAGGTACATCTCTCACTCCATTTTCCACAACAAACCACAGCAGTTGCATTTCTCTCAGACTTTGAAAATCGCCAACAATTGGTTCCTTCGACTTCTTGTTAGTCAACAAGTGGAAACCACAAATATCAGATAATAGGTCCCATATGATTGAGAGTGATTTCTTTTTTTTCTCTGTTTTTTTTTTCAAAATTGAAACTACTATGAGCTACCTAATTCATTTGATAATATATAGGTTCCATTTGTTTTTTGGGTGAGTTGATTTTCTCTATGGTTTTTTGTGCAGACTGGTGAGCAAGTGAAGAGCATGGCACAGGGAGCCGCTGATGCTGTGAAGAACACCCTTGGCATGGGAGAAAACAACCCCACTTCCAAGCAATGATTCTCTCTCCATTTATAATATTCATTGCCTTTTCATGTTTCTTTCCATTTGTTCTGATCAGAAACTCTTCTTATTGGGAGGTTGTCTGTATTGTCTTCTTGTTTTTCAATTTTTCATTTTCTTGGAAAAAGTGAGAGCCCTGGCCATTGAGCACTCTCATTATCTCTTAGTTGTTATGATTCATTAATGGAAATGTATTTCCTGTAATAAATTGCAGCAAAGTGCTGTTTTGATGTCCATCATATCAAGATCGAGCATATTATTTTGAAGATTGATCATCTTCTTTACTGTACATCAATGACCTCTCAATGCATATCTGCTGTAAGTTTTGCCAATCCCACATGCCTGTCTGTGGAGCGCATGCAATCCGTAGTTTTAATAAACTCATTTTTGATTTGCACTTACTTAGCTGAGTTGACTGAACTCAGAAGGCAAGTGAGTCAGGTGAGTTGTATGAGATATCTCTCATAGATTGTATGAAAGCTAGCTTTTCCGCGACCACATGGGACCCACAGTAATATTTCAAACCCCCTCACAGGTGCTGGTCCTCCTTGAATTGGCTGGCACGCAGCCATTCACCAAGATTTGACACTAATCTGAATCATACTCATTATTGAATTAAATTTCGTAAAGAAATATTATATAAAAAGCTGTTCAACTTTAAAAGTCATAAATCAATGGTTGTGATTATCTGATCCAGATGGGTCGTGCCCAAGATCTTATTCATAATATGACATTTTCATGTATACTATCTTTTAATGACTGGCATGTATCTAAATGGGTCCCAAAAGAGCTTAGAATTTTACCTTTGACGCATTTTATGAGAGAACCCCTTAGTAGAAGATGACCTCTGAATAATATTTAATATTTTTGTTTGAATGCCTGAAGTCCTCAATAAAAAATGAATGGGTGGTGTGGAAGATAATCGATGTGGAGAAATATGAATTTGGATTTGCACCAGTCAGTTCATATGTGCAAGTGTCCATAAGTTCCTTCATCCGGATTATATTAGGGAGAGGACATGATTGAAAGAATTGTAGAATACTTTTATACATTTTTGAAATATTCAAATATTCATGTACACTTTTGAAAATGAACAAAAAATTCTATACTTTTTTTTAAAAGTTTTTTTCACTTATATCAATAAAAAAGATTTTTAAGATCTACAAACGTATAATTAGCATCAATAATAATTCTTTTTGTACAGCCTCAGTAATATACATAACAAATTTATTTTGAGGACTGCTGATGTAGGTACACTAATATGGGCTCCAACTTTGGCCTTAAATTGAGAACAAGGGGTTGCCGAGATGATTGGGAACCCTGCTTCTCATTTTGATGATAGGAGTCTCCCTCCTTGCATGTGCGAGTCTCCTCTTATTGCAATGTGGGCGTTGTCTTTTCTTTTGTGTGCCCCCTCCTTGCATGTGTGGGTGCTTTGATGAATTCTAGCCCCCTTGGCCGAGATAAAAAGAAAAAAAAAAAAAAAGAAAAGAACCCTTGCCTCATAATTCATTCAGATGTAGATCTCCGAGTTCTCATGTGATTTGAATCATTGTCTAACACTTAGGTTTCATGTCAGATCAAGATCCATCCAATAAAAAAAAAAGTAAACATATGGATACATATAGGTGCCCATTTGCAATGAACATTAATGTACATATTTGAAAATGTTACATTTTGGTCAATATTCTTTGGAAAAGAAACAAAAGTTTCTAAAACCGAATGAATCAGACATCACATAAACATTGCCAAACAGCCTTAAAGCAATCAAATGTCTATTTGAACCATTTTTAAATAAATAGGCATGAAAGTACGCTCACCAAAGGGCACCTAATTGTTATACATTTGTGGATCTTTACCTTCTTCAATTTAAGCCTCTTCAATTAGAAGCATTTTTTGGAAATTTTAGTAATTCAGTATCGAGCAACACAAGCAGGCCTTAACTTTTTTGACAGTTCTACCAAAAAATTTTTTTTTTTTTTACAGATTATGTTAAGCTTTTGCCTTTGATTTTTCACAGTAAACACTTTTTTTTTTTTTTTTTTTCTCGTATTATGTATAACTTGTGAGAAGCCTACAATGAGTCCTACAGGCATAGGGATTGATCTCTAGGTGGCTACAAAGGTGAGAGACCTCTTCACCATCAGGTTGTAACATACGTACAAGGTTTTTTTGTCATTCTTTGTTATTTGGTACAGCAATTATCGAGATAGCAAAAGAAAAAAAATTTAACTATATATTGAAACAACATCATTTTTTCATATAGCAAGATAAAAATTAAACTATATTTTGTCCCAAAACCATTTCCAATTAAAAGAGGTAAGAATGACTTTTTTTGGGCATCACCAAAAAGTAACAATCACTTTTCTCAACATCACAAAAAAAGGAATCCACATGCTGTGGAATTTTAGGGCATATTTGGTAACAAAATCTGCGGGAAAAAGATTTTTTCTTTCCACTATTGTATGCTATATCCAAGTTTGGTAGCCACAAATCATCGTTGATTTTTTGCACCTAAAATATACAATTGATATGATTTTGGAATCCGATCTCCCCCAATCGGATATGCAAATCCTGCGTACAAAAGGGGTGGGTATAAAAGCCAAAATCCCACCCCCACTTCCTACTGTCTCGACCACTCCCGTAAACTCACATATTGCTATGATAGATTGGATATTTGGAGATCAAAGTAAAAATGAAAAGATAAGAAATTCTTAAGATTTATTAAAATTTAATATTAGGATTCCGATTTGAAATGATTTTAAGCTACGTAAGTGATAAACGACACATTTTATAGCACTTAAAAATCCACAAGTCGAAAAAAATTCATAAAGGAGAAGACCTATGAGTATAGACACTCTAAAAAAAGACATACTGTCGTTACTATTAAAACATGGATTGATGAAATCCTCGGATGTGGAATATAAGGAATTATTAGCTATGCAAATCCTTGGCAAGAATTTTACTTCTGCCTTCGAAGAGAGGAATCATAAATCATGCAAATTCTTTTCCTGTTATCAAACGTGCCCTTATTAGTGTTCCATGAATACATCTAAAGTTATCTATTCTGTTACCCTCATTTCACTCAATGTACTTTGCGTTGAATTGATTTGCCGAGTTAGATTTTAATCTATATAATCATCCTCTCCAATCTCCATCCCTTTTTGGAGAGCCTAGAAAATTAGAAACTCACAAACAAAGGCAGATAGAACCAACTCATCACAAGAAGTTGCTATGTTGAGTCTTTTTTCACATGCTGTAACATCTTGTCCCGTGATGTTTACAAATGTCCCATGTTTCTTCGGAAGCATTTCAAAATCTCTATAACCTAAAAGGTCTCAAATGAATTAGAAATTTTAGGGATTTCAGCCGATTTCCCTTTTTATGGAATTTCTTAATGTTAGGATACAAGTGAGTATTCAGAAATTCTACCATATCATATTTGAGAATTTTTAAATTTTTTTGACTGGAAAAGAGTCTGGCGTTAGAGTCACCAAACTTTTGCATTTGGAGGCACCGTCTCTCCCTTCCTACAAACCATTGGCTACCCACCAACAATTGAAAAAAGTGGAACCCAGCAACTTTCTTGTGTTGCTGTAGCATTGGAAGGTCACCTGTCCACAAAAGAATAATATTTACCCATCTGGACCGTTGATAAGCTGCACGTGTCCTCATCCTAGTTTAGAGATACCTTAACTTGGTACCCACCGTTTCTTCTTGAGAGTATCCAAATCAATGGACAGCCTATTGAAAAAAATGTTAACTCACCTGATTTAGATGTCAGTGAAAAACATAGACAGGAATTCAATCACAGAAAAATCTTCCCACATGCATGTATCTCTCTCAAAGTTTAAGGGTATTTAGATGAAAGTACAAAAGCCTGTCACCCCACCCCCCACAACCCAATGGGCAAAATCCAAAGCAAAACAGGTGACTGAAGAACTTGGGATTGGATAAAACCAGCAAACCACTTTCAAGTTCCACTCCCCTCTCCCAGTGCTTATAAATTGCTCTCAATTGCAGATCAGCTTCCTACCTTCTCCTCTCATTGCAGTCTTATAACATTCCCCAGAGTTCAAATTCCAATTTCAAGAAAATGGCCTCTCGTTCTTCTTCCTCTAATGCTCCCCAAATGGCCAAAAGGGTGGTATTTTCTCCGTTAGAGAGAAATGGGTTGGCTTCATTGGACCAGAAGCTGGCCATGGCTAAGAGATGCTCTCATGGTATATGTTCTTCTATCATCTTTCTTGCTCACCACCACCTAGTTTTTTTTTTTTTTTTTTTCTTCCCATCTAACAACAAAACCAGGAATATATGAACTATGAAGTAAGTCTATCAGTAGTGTCTATTGAAGTGGGCTCACAGATCTTTGTTCATACCATCAATTTTTTTATTTTTTGTTGGCTCACCTGTCTGATGGTTCAGGTGATGGATGGGATGGGGGTCTGTCTCAAAATGCAATGTAATCTGTCATTTATTTAAGGATGTATTGTTTTTGTTGTGGGTTGCAGAAGGGGTTGTTGCAGGGGCCAAGGCTGCGGTTCTTGCTACCATTGCAACTGCAATTCCAACGGTAAGAAAATGAAGTTTGAATTACAAAAGTACCCCAAAACTGTCTGATCAAAAGAAAGGCTTGACCTTTTTTTTGGTTTTATTGACATGGTCATTTTGGTAATTAAACTTATGTAAGTCATGGTCCACCTGCAGATTGCTAGTGTGAGGATGCTGCCATGGGCAAGGACCTACCTTAATCACGCGGCTCAAGCTCTTATCATCTCATCTGGTGATCATCATCATCATCATCACTACTGGTGCTTCTATTTCTATTACTATTATATGCACTTCTGTATCAATGTTATGGTGCTAATGGGCTTGATCAGCCCTGGCCCACATTGTGCATCATTTGGGCTATGCTTTTAGACTTGTGGGCTGTGCCTTGGCCTACTTTTAGGCTTGATCATCAAACGGTCTCCACCTTGTCTTTTTTATGCTTAAAACTAGCCTATTCTGACATATTTAGCACAAAAAGGTATACATTTTGAAAATAGGATGGGTCATGGGTCACATATAATTTGAGAATGAATGAGGATGAGACTATCAGTTCCATAGGCTGGAGTAACTAAACAGGCGGGGCTTAAATCAGCAACAGATCTTGCCCAATCTGGCCCATGAAAACCCATAATCAGTAAATTTCAATTAGCTTAGGGGATTGGTGATGGGCTTCAATATCACTCAGCTAGCAGTGATGTTATTCAACATCAGATTGAATCTGTGATTGGGCTGTGATTGACTTCCCACTTGATTTAGTTTTCCCTTCTTGAAATGATTCAATCTTGCAGTAAACATATAACACTCATATATGAGTAAAAAGCATGATTCAAGACCATTACCTATCATAGTCACAGGAGTAGATAGATGACAAGGAAAAATGGTTTTCCTTGATGTAAAAATGAGCCCTTAATTATATGATATAGTTGAGTGGATATATTCCATTTCCATATTATTGTTATTAATAACTGAATGGTGTTTGTAATGGCAGCTGCGGGTGCTGCATACTTCATAGTTGCAGACAAGACTGTGCTGGCATCAGCAAGGAAGAACTCCTTTGAACAGGCTCGCCTCTCCAACATTGAATCTTGATTTATTGCATGTAACTAGCCAGTCCCTGGCCTTTGATAGATGAGATAAGGCTATGATGACGACGACGATGAAATATGAATTAGCTAAGCCTGTACTTTGCTTATTATATAAATAAATGAGAAACAGGTTTTTGTTTTGATGGCAATTGCATTGCAGGCTAGTGGAATTAAGTAAAATGACGACGACGACGACGTATGCTCCTGTTTATGGGGACTAATCACCAAAATAAGGACATTTGAAGGATATGATGCGGATGAATGATTGGTCAAATTCCACTCTATTTAATTTTAGGTCACATTTGATAACAGGTCTCCAACAAGGCTCTCCTCACAGGGGATTTGATTTGTATAGAGGAGGAATCCTTAGTCATGTTTGATAAAGCCCATGTCTAGCCCATTCACAAAGTTTAAAACCCCCAGAGTATGAAATTCTCGTTGGTCCATACCTGACATTTAATCACATGTACAGTTGGTGAAGTTGTAAGTGCCTGTTAATTGTATAATAATCTTCTCTTCTAGCATGCACTTCCAAGACCTCTCTATACTTCTCCATAGCTCTACACATTGATCATCATCATCATCATCATCTCCCAACCATACATAGATAAGAGGATGAAAATCTTAATTAAAAATTGTTCCTACTGCCTTTCTGCCAACAGCATCACTAATGTGGACCCACTTGTGGATGATCACATCAGATCATGACTGATATATGATTGATTATATGGAGAAGACAAGCCATGTAAAAGCATCAAGGAAGACTGTTTATGTAAAGGCCATGAGCATGGGGGTTGTCACTAGCTACTTGCTACTGTTCAGGTGGTCTTTAAATATATATCCCATCATTACTCCTAATAGTATTGGTTTTTAAAACTGAATTTGGAGGGCTAATGATAAAATCATTTCGATCTTTAAGAACAATGAAAAAGCCATCATTTGTTTTTGCTAGAATAAAAGCCATCACTAAAACATCTTAGTCATAAGTACATTGTTGGGGGATTATAATATCATGTTTTTAACACTCTAAAGAACTAATGTTAATGGGCCCATGTCCTAATGTTAATCAATTTAGGATCTAGCTATTAAAGTTTTAAAAGGTTTATTAAAATATCATGTTTTTAACACTCTAGCGGACTAAGATTAAAACTCACATAAGAGGGGGTGGGGATAGGAGCATTATGAAGAGAGGAGATGTAGATAAGAGGAGAGGAGTTAAGAAAGGATAAGATGAAAAACTTATTTGAATTTGAATTAGATGTGATGAGATGAGATAAATCTGGAGAGATGCAGTGGCCCACACAAGGCCAAAACCTATATATTTTTTTTCTTGGGTATTTTTATAAAAGGAGAGCTCTATGGGTGATGACGTGGTAACACAATTCCTATTGCTTTATTTGAGCTCCTTATGGACTGTGTCCACCTTTGGATTGTAAATCTAAATGATTTCTGACTGTTGATTTTCCTACCTTATGATAAGTTCATTAAATCTTAAAAGTACACATCATCCCTTACTTAAATTTGCCCCATTGATATTGGGCTTGATACAACATTTCTCACTATGGGTTGTGTTCATATCCATTCCTATGAGATCAAGCCGACCCGAACCTGACCAAAGAAGCGAACCCAGAAATATTGGATACAGGCCCTATTTCGGCCAAATTTGACAATAGATCTGGATTGGGCCCATAGTTGATCATTTGGGTAATTGGGTTAGAGATGGGTTGAGCCCAGGTACCAGAATACTAGAGTGAGTATGAATCATGTATGCAATGAGGTTGGCCCTAGCCTTTGGTCAGACCACTGGACAGAGAAATCTTATGTTAGCTGTCATTTTAGGACTGCTGGAGAATTAGTTCTACATTTAGGACAGCTACAGAACTACCTTGGGTAGCGTGGATGTAGTTGGGTGGGTTACCCTTGGCCAGAGGTCAACTGGGCCTGTCTGATCCACCAAGGACATTAACCTGACTCATTAGCATCATTGGCCATGGTAGTAGAGTTGTAAACGGAACGGTTCCGGATTAGAACCATAGTAGACCCGGGCCCGGACCTGGACCCGTTTCTAAATAACGGTTCCGGTTCCGAATCCGATTTTGACTCGCAACCTGTTTTGTTGGCTCCAGACACGGTTTCGATAGGAAAACTCGGATCCGGTTCTAGAACCGGGTCCTCCTCTCTAATTCCAAAATCGATTCTAATTTCTTTTTATTCTTCATTTTTCTTAAAATAAGTATATCATTAAGCTTATAAAAGCGGATCAAGTCTACTACCTCTAATATTATACATAAAAATGTCAAAGAAAGAGTTGATTTTGATGTACAATTTTCAATATCAAAGGCTCACATGCGGGGTCTCGGGTCCACGGGTAGGAACATATATGGATCCGGAACCGGACTCGTTTATCAACCTGAACTTAAATCTGGCCCCAGACCTGGACCTGTTTATGAATCGGAATTGAAAATAGGTTCCAAACCCGATTTTTTATGGGTCAGAACTTTCAGGTAATTAGAGAATCGGATATCCGTTTACAACCCTACTTAGTAACACTCAAACCTAGCCAAACGAGCCTTAACCATGGTCGGGGATTCTTTGGGCGCCATGTCAGTGGCTTTGAAATGGGCCACTGCACCTCTCCAAATCTCATCGTATCTTAAATTTTGAGAATAGTTTTGATCCTTTCTATATGAGGAAATGTCTCATTTTGCTCGAGTTACCCTATATTCCCATACCATTCATTTAAGTCTATTAACTTATCTCATAAACGTAAATTTTAAGATTGGTTTTGATCCATTTCATATTAAAAAGATCTTAGATTCAACGATAATAAAGAAACAAAGGCCTTGATGAGCACGGGCCTTTGTTGCTCAATTATCTCCTCTAGAGATGGTTTCTTATTGAATCCTTGATGAGAACCATTTGATATTCAAACTTTGACAAGAACATTAAATTGAATCATACAATGAAAAAAGGATGATGGTGGTAGAAATATTCAAGTAAGAACTACTTCTCATCTATTATATAAGAACTTTTTTACGAGCCCAACTAGCAATCTATCAAAACCTAGCAAACAATAGGGAACCTCCTGATAGTCACTAATCCCAAGGATTGACACACATCCAAATGGACTGAACCGTTGAATCGAGGGTTGAATATTTTCGTTTTTTTGAATATGAAGCCATTAAACTTGTGGGCCACTGATAAAGGGGTTATGGGCATGGGTTTGTGGTCAAATTTAATACTTGGGGTGGTCTCACATAGATCTTTTCACCCCCCGGTCTCATCCCCAAATGGGGCACACAATTGGGTCCAACAAAAAAGTTCTCATATAATATGTGAGAACTAGTTCTTACCTGAATATAACCGGGTATATAAAAGAAGAAGAAGAGACTCCTAATTAAGAGTTTACTACGAAGTAAATTCAATTAATTCTGATTTTCAAATATGTAAATCCTTGTTCAAATGCTTTTACTGTTGTTAGAAAAAATAGTTCTAAAGTTTTTGCTATTAGTTTTTTTAATAATTACATCATTTTGTTAATATATCTTGTTATTTAATCATCTTTAAATAATTTCAAGATTATATATTAGATAATCTTAGGCTAAGCACGGTGCTCGAGCTATTGGGAAAGGTAGCTAGATGGGATGGGCCCCACCGATCATATCAAATTTTGGATCAGTCTCATGCTTAGCTATAACCCCTTGTACTGGGGTTTAGACGTTTATCAGCTTTATATCCAAAAGATTTTGACCCTCAGTCCAACGGTCCAGTCCATTTTCGATACAAAATGCAAACTTATGGGATCTAGATTGCCCGGGGACGAACTAGTTACTTCTCTAAGTGTCACCCATTAAGAAGGGGGTAAACTGAATCATGAGGCAGGTCCAGTACAGTGGGGATGGAGGTGTGAGCAGTGTGTTCTCGCTTTCTCAAAAAAACTAAGGCTTGAGATTAATTTAATTAAACATGTGTAAACATGTGAATTTTTTAACTAATACATTGAACTCATTGGATCAAATGCCTTAGAAAGGTACTGTGTCAAATAATTTGGACAAACTTTCCTATTTTCTATTGAATTCCGTGGATTTCAAAGTAAAGTGGGTTTTAGAGAAGACTTGTTAATAGAGGTGCCGTGTGAAGGATATAAGGTGAAAGTCTAATTTGGGTCCTCACTTTCATAGGATACCAATTAGTAGAAGTGTAAAAGTAGAACGATGTCCGGCGTAATATCATTTTCTATCAAAGGAGAACATCAATTTTTACCAATGTGTGCCTGTTAACTCTGAGGGATTGGCCGAGTGGTCAGAACTACGGTTCCTCTCTTTTCCGGAGCAAGAGGTTTCGTTAACGACCTCTAGTTCTCCTCTTTTTCAGGAATTGAAGATTGAGTCCACTAGCAATACAGCTTTAGAGCCTCTTGGGTGTTTGCTAGCTTCCCTCTAGGCTCGGAGGAATTATTTCCATGAGTAAAAAAAAAAAAAAAAAAAAAAACACAATGTGTGCCTCTACCCAGTTACCCTCATTTCCCTTGATGCCCATCAAGTCAAGTCGATTGGGCAGAGTTTGAATTTTTATACCTATATATACTATATAAACATACTTTCCAATCGGGCAATCTCCATCAAAGGCAGAAAGAGTCCACTGATCACATGGGTCATATGTGGATCTTCAAAGTACAGAAGTAGAGGCACCAAACGTGGTGCTTCACAGTCACCCTCTCCACCTTACTTCAAACCATTGGCTACCCACCAATAATTATTAATTGAAAAAAGTGGAACCAGGCAACTTTCTTGGGTTGGTGTCACATTGAAAGATGACCTATCCACAGTAGATAAAAATTTACCCATCTAGACCGTTGATAGGCTGCACGCGTCCTCATCCTAGTTTAGAGAGAAGAACCTAACTTGGTGCCCACCGTTTCTTCAAAATCTTTACCCAAACCAGTGGACAGACTAGTAAAAAAATTGTCATATCACCTGAATTGGATGTCAGTGAAAAGATGCGGACTGGAATAACCCTTCTACCCCCTTTGAATCACTGAAAAACCCCTCTCACATAGTCACATGCATGTATTTGAGTAGGGGCATTTAGAATAAAGTACAAAAGGCATGTCTACCCACTTAGCACATCCCAAGCAAAACAGGTGACTGAGAACTTGGAATTGGATTAAACCAGCAAACCACTTTCAACTGCCACCCCCATCATTCAGTCCTTATAAATAGCTCTCAATTGCAAATCAGCTTACTACCATCTCCTCTCATTGCAGTCTTTTATAACATTTCCTAGAGTTCAAATTCCAATTTCAAGAAAATGGCCTCTGGTTCTTCTTCCTCTGGTACCCCCCAAATGGCTAGAAGGGTGGTATTTTCTCCGTTAGAGAGAAATGGGTTGGCTTCATTGGACCAGAAGCTGGCCATGGCTAAGAGATGCTCTCATGGTATATGTTCTTCTATCATCTTTCTTGCTCACAACTTACTTTTTTTTTTTAATCTCATTTGATCCGTCTAATAACAGAAAGTAGGAACATACGACATGATGTTGTACTTCTTCTTGTGGCCCACCTGCTTGATGGGTCAGATGATGATCTGACGGAGACCATTCCCATTTGGGTCTGTCTCAAAATGCAACAAAACCAGGAGCATACCTCCTCTGACTCATCTAATGACAAAACCAGGAGGAATATAACTGTGGTTGTTGTATAAATTTTTTTTTTTTTTTTTCTTTCTGACGGAGGGTTTTTTTTTTTTTAGGCTGTAATATTCCTTCCGAGTCTAGAGATAAGTCTGCTAAAACCCCTTTAGCACCTAGATGCACCTAGATGGTATAAGGATAAGTAGTTCCAACCTTCGATTTTTGGAGAGTGGGAAACCTTTGGTTTCATGAGAGTGGAAACGGGGGTCGGTCGATACTACGTCATACACATACAAGAGGGAGCAACTGTGGTCCAGAGACCACTCGGACAATCCTTGGGGTTGGTTATCCATCAGGACTATCTATTCAAGTGGGCTCATTGATCTCTGTGCATACTGTCATTTTTTGGAAGGGCCCACCCGCTTGACCACTCGGACAATCCTCGGGTTGGTTATTGTATAGTTAGCATATGAACTATGGAGTCCATCAGTACTATCTATTCAAGTGGGCTCATTGTTCTCTGCGCATACTGTCATGTTTTTTGAAGGGGCCGCTTGATGGGTCAGATGATGGATCTGATGGAGACCATCCATATTTGGGTCTGTCTTAAAGAGCAATGTTATCAAGTTGTGTGATTGAGATCTGTCATTTATTTGCTGTGTTTTTTTCGATTGCAGAAGGAGTTGTTGCAGGGGCTAAGGCTGCAGTTCTTGCTACCATTGCAAGTGCAATTCCAACGGTAAGAAATGAAATTTTTGAATTACATAAGTACGCCAAGCTGACTGATCAGAGTAAGGCTAAGTTTTGGCCTTGTTTTTGGTATAATTTACATGAGCATTTTGGTAACTGAACTTATGTAATTCATGGTCTACAATGCAGCTTGCTAGTGTGAGGATGCTGCCATGGGCAAGGACCTACCTTAATCCCACAGCTCAAGCTCTTATCATCTCATCAGGTGATTATTATTGTTGTTGTTGTTGTTGTTGTTAGTACTACTACTGCCACTACTACTGCTATTATTATTATGATTATGATTATGATTATGATTATTACTGCTACTATGCTACTATTACAATCATTATTATATGCACTTCGATCTGTGTCAATGTTATGGTGCTAATGGGGTGGAACAGTCCGGGCCCAACCAGGCCTACATTGCATTTGGTCTATGTTTTAGGACTTCTGGACTGCAACTTGGCCTACTTTGAGGCCCGAACTCTAAATGGGCCGGTCTTCGTCTTTTTACGCTTAAATACTAGCCTATCCTGACACCTTCAGTACAAAAACAAATATATTTTGAAACCTGGCTAGGTCATGGGTCACATAATTTTGAGAATGGATGGGGCTGGGACTAACTTTCAGGCCTATAGGCTGGAGTAACTAAACAGGCTGGGCTTAAATCAGCAACAGGCCTTGCCCACTAATCAGTAAATCTCAACTTACTTAGAGGATTGGTGATGGGCCTCAATATCACTCAGATTGCAGTGATGTTATTCAACAATCAGACTGAATCTGCGATTGGGCTATGATTGACTTCCCACTTGATATAGTTTTCCCTTCTTCGAATGATCCAATCTTGCAGTAAACATATGACACTCAAGCATGAGCAAAAGTCATTAGTCATGACCATTACCTATCATAGTTACAGGGGTAGACTGAAAGACAAAGGGTTTTTCCTTGATGTTAAAAACTGGGCCTTATCTTACACTGCTGGGTGGATATAGTTATTTCCATATTGTTGTTACAAGTAATGAAATGGTGTTTGTAATGGCAGCTGCGGGTGCTGCATACTTTATAGTTGCGGACAAGACTGTGCTGGCATCAGCAAGGAAGAACTCCTTCGAGCAGGCCCACCAACGCTGAAGCTTGATTTATTGCATGTAACTAGCCAGTCCCATAGAAGGGATAGGACTATGATGATGATGTAACTAGCCTGTCCCATAGATGGGGTAGGACTATGATGATGATGATGATGATGAAAAATGAACTTAGCTTGTACTCTGCTTATTATATAGATAAATGAGAAGTGAGTTTAGTTTTTGATAACAATTGAGTTGCAGCAAGGAATCAAGTGAGAATAAAAAAATCTTGGTTTGCATGTCAAAAGCATGCTCCTGTTTGTGGGTACCCCACCTTGATGCATCTAATCACAAGAATAAGGAGATGGGAAGGATGTGATGCGGATTAATGATTGTTCAAAGTCCACTCTAGTTAGATTATTTTAATCAAAAGTTTTAGCAGTTTGAAAGAGGGTTTGGATCAATCCCAAGTCAGTGGTGTCCATTTGCTGGGCTAAACGACCCATTTATTTCTCAGGCCTAGTATTCAGGGTTGGATTCAGCTCATGTGCCTGAAAGTCAGGCCCAGGTCTAGCCCATTTGCAAAGTTTATAACCCCCATAGTATGAAGTTTGTTGGATCAGGTTGGCCCTCAATAACATATAACCCCTACTTCCCTTAGCATGCACTGTTAATGATACTGAACTGAAGTGGCTGTATATTGTATAATAATGTTCCCTTCTATTATGCTTCCAGTACATCTTTTTACTTCCCAACATCTCTACGCAAGGATAGAAGATGTCTTGAACCGTGTTCTGTTAGGATTATAACCTGAAAATCTTAGTGTGTTCCCATTGCCCGAATCACTGATATGGACCCAATTGTAGATGATCACATATATCATGGATGATGATTATATGGACAGGATGAATCATGTCAAAGCAACAAGGAAGACTGTTTGTGACCTGTTGGGTTGACTTCTTGTGTTCTGGGTAAGCAGGATTGGTAATAGGTTATGATTCCATTGGATTAGCCAGGACCAGGTTGAGTCCATAGGTATTTTGGCAATAGGTAATTGTACCAGCAGTAACCGGCTTTTCTTAAGGCATATGATCTAACCTGTAAACCTTAGGTCTAAGAGTGGAAAAGAAAGAGTTTTTTTTCTATGCCTTGAGGACGTAGGCACACCGCTGAACCCACGTAAATCCTTTTTTGTTTTTCCCTAAATTCTCCCCAGTATGTTCGCTTTGTGTGGTTGATTCAGGTTGTTACACTCTAGCTCACAACATGAATATAAACTTTGAGCATATGGGACATTGTTAGATTTTTGTTTATTGGATAATTCATGAGTTGGACAAAACTCTAGGGGTCCATTGAGTTATATTCTTTATTTAGAAAAAGACTCTGAAGATTGAAGACTAGGACTCAGAAGAAAAAGGCTGAATGAAATAGAGGTGCTGAAATTCCGGATCTAGTTCAGAATGGGGTCCACTCGAGCGGCCATAACTTCGGTCGAGCGGATGTAAGTCAGAAAGCCCCAGACGCTTGACGGAAGCTTTTTACGCTGAAACAGAAACTCATCCACTCTAGTGGACATGTGGTAGAGTCCTACGAAAAATTAGAAACCTCTTCTAATTGTGCCCAAACTAGTTGTTTTAATCCCAATCAAATTAGGCAACCTTAAGCACATAAGAGCTATTTAAAGGACTCAAGGGTTATTCTAAACTTACACCTCACCTCTCAAAGTTCTGAGTTAGAGATTTAATTAAGAGAATTCTTCTCTAGAGATTTATTAAAGAGTTATGTTGACAAGTTCTTTAGAGCCAGTTTCTTATGTATCCTTTGTAGAAGATCATTTTATTGTGTAGAAGATTTGAGGAGTCAAGCGCTGGATTGAGTCTGTTGCAATCAACGGTGTGAAGTCGTTGAAGTGTGAAGCGACAAAAGGTAACTTCAGTATTTAGATAGGGGATATCTGGGGATAAAATCTGAGTTTCTTGTAATTGCGAGATTCATAGTGTTTGATTATTGATCCAGTTCGGATCCATCGTTTTTCACCCGGTTAGGGTTTTCTACAATAAATCTGGTGTCCTTGTGGTGTGTGCATGTAATTTTATTTCCGCTCCATTATTGTTTATTATTGCACACTTTTTGGCCTGATTGATCGAGTAAACCAATCTAGAGATTGCGAACCCTAAACTTTTAGACATATTTAGCTACTATTTTAGTGATTTTTGATTCCTTTATTTCTTCTCTTCTAAAAATGACAGCATTGGTCTCAAGTAAGAACTTAATTTGGAGGGTTAATTAAATCATTTTTGCTTTTATGAATAATGTAATGCCATCATTATGACATCTTAGTCAGAGATACATTTGTGGGCTGTTCATGAGGACCTTTTCACACCTTCAATCTTCACTGTTTCTCTGCAACTCTATATCCTCTCAAAGGTCATGACAAAATAAATACAAGCGAAGATAGAAGCTTTCACCAGTAGTCCATACATGAACACAAGCCATCTTTAAAATAATCTTCAATCTTCACTGTTTCTCTGCAACTCTATATCCTCTCAAAGATAATGACAGAATAAATACAAGCGAAGATCGAAGCTTTCACCAGTAGTCCATGCATGAACACAAGCCATCTTTAAAATGATGGAAACGACTACGATCTCTGGCAATAATCTCCCTATTGAAGATCTTAGAAATGAGCTTTGCTTCTGAATGGCAATTCCCGCATACGCGAAGGTTCTTCACAATTCGAATCATTGTCCCTGGACTAGTACTGATCAACCCAAAGGCAATTGCTATCTTCTCGCTGTGATAACACAATGCCCCTTCCTTCATGGACTCCATATCATAGAGCACTTCAGAGGTATCCGGCTCATGTCCTGCCAATTCCAACTGGTTGTCTATTTCATCTAGCATTTCATAAATCTGGTTGCACTGTGGATGAGATTTGTCCCCAACCAGAAATTCATGAACAACACCATCCACCTCGATGGAACTACACCCTGGCAATTTCTTCATTCCCATATCATTTAATCTAGTTCTTATTCTCGCCACGTCATCCCATCTACCAGCTCCTGCATAAATGTTAGATAAAAGCGCGTAAACACCAGGGTTTTCGGGCTCCAATTCAAGAAGCTGACCGGTTACTAATTCAGCCAATTCTACATTGCCATGAACACGACAAGCACCAAGCAAAGATCCCCAGATAGCCCCATCAGGTTTCATCTCCATCTTCTCCATAAGGTCCTTTGCCTCGTCAAAGAGCCCAGCTCGACTGAGAAGATCTATCATGCATCCATAGTGGTTCAGTTTGGGTGAAATCTTATAAACCCGGATCATGGAATCAAAATGCTGACGGCCAGCTTCTACCAAACCGGCATGGCTGCAAGCAGACAGAATTCCAACAAAGGTGATATCATCTGGTTCAAACCCTTTATCGACCATTTTAGAGAAAAGGGCAAGAGCCTTATCTGCATTTCCATGCGAAGCTAGAGCAGAAATCATTGCATTCCAAGAAGCCAATGTTTTGACTTCCATTGCATCAAATAGTTGTTCCGCAGACTTGATACTTCCACATTTAGCATACATGCCAATGAGGCTAGTGTAAAGGGAAGTATTGGTTGTGTTACTCATGTTCTTGGCTATATAAGCATGTATCCATTTGCCAAGATCAAGAGCACCCAAGTAAGTACAAGCTGGAAGAACATTCAAGAAGGTGACCTCATTAGGCTCCTGGTTTGAGAGCTGCATTTGCCTGAACAGGGCCAATGCCTCTTTGTAGTGGCTCAAATGAGTACATCCACCAATCATAACATTCCATGAGATTTGATCTTTTCGAGGAATTGCATCGAACAATGTGCGAGCCTTCTCCAAGTCCCCGCACTTTGCATACATATCTATGAGAGCATTAACAAGCCGGATATTTGAACCAAACCCATTGTCTTCAATCCAAGACCGAACCCAATCCCCTATTTCAATAGAACCCAAGTGGGCGCAGGCTGAAAGGACACTAACCATTGTGCTTTCATTGGGTTCAACCTTAGCACTCAACATCTCTTGGAAAAATTCTAATGCCTCTTTAAACTGACCGCTTTGGGCATACCCAGAAATCATTGCATTCCATGATACTACATCCCTCACTGAAATCTCATCAAAAAGTTTACGGGCATCATTCAGATAACCCCGTGAAGCATACCCAGCAATCAATGCCGTAAAAGAGACCACATCACGGAGAGGACTTTTATCGAACACCCGGCGGGCATCATCCAACTCACCACATCTCACATACATATTGATGAGGGAGGTATGTACGAAGGCGTCGGAGTCAAGTCCAAGCTTCAAAACATGCACATGGACCTGTTTCCCTTCGTCTGGGGCTGGAATTTGGGCGCAAGATTTCAAAAGGAAGGGGAAGGTGTACGAATTCGGCTCGACCCATGAAAGAAGCATGCGGATGTAGAAGGAGATGGCGAGAATAGGAGTCGGGCTCAGAGAGTAGCCTCGGATGATGGTGTTCCAGATTATGGGGTTGGGTTCATGGATGGAATTGAAGATGAGGAGAGCATAGGAGAGGTCGCCGAAGGGGGAGACGGCGCAGAATTCGATGAGCTTGCTTAGAGAGAATTGGGTGTTGTGGAGGCCAGTTTTGATGAAGTGGGCGTGGGCTTGTTTGATGGTTTGGGTGCCTCTGCAAGTGGAGAGGAGAGAAAGAGATGGGTGGTTTTGGAGGTATTTGTATGGATGGTCTGAAGAAGGGAGAAAATGGAGAGGGAATGAAGAAGAAGAAGAAGAAGTAATTGGAATAGAAGGTGATGAAAATACAGTTGCCATTGAACTGGTGTTGGCTGAGAGAGATGGTTTGAAAAGCAGTTGATTTTGTATTACCCGCCAAATAAAAACGGTCGGGAAGAGGATGAGATGAGATTAGGGCCTTATATAGGCCGGGTGGGGCCCAAGACCCAACTGGGCCGTTAAAATAGCAGTCCTGGGTCGATGGTTAGTGCCAATGGGTCGGGTCTAGTCCTGATTTCATATGATGATGGGCTCTACTAGGACCCAAAATTTTCAACTTTCTTATCTAGAATACTTACATTCGTTTTGAATACACCCACGAGGTAGTCCTAGGACTGGCATCTAGGCTTGGGACTCGATCGGATTCAATTACATTAGGTGCTTATACATAGGGTTGCAAATGAATATCCGATTACTCGAAAGTTTCAACCCGTAAAAAAATCGGCTCCGGAACCTATTTTAGATTCTGATTCATAAACGGGTCCGGTTTCGGGACCATATAGGTTCCGACCCGTTGACCCAACATGAGCTTTTGATATTGTAAATTGTACTTCAAAATCAACTTTTTTTTTTTTTTTGACATTTTTATATATAATATTAGAGGTAGTAGACTTGATGCACTGTTATAAGCTTAATGATATGCTTATTTTAATAAAAATGAAGAATAAAGAGAAATTAGAATCAATTTTGCAACTAGATTTCAGTCCTTTGGGTGTTTCGAGTTTTCCTATCGAAACCGGGTTTGGAACCAACAAAACAGGTTCTGAGTCAAAACTGGAACCGTTACTTAGAAATGGGTCCGGATCCACTATGGTTCTGATCCAGAATCGTTCCGTTTATAACCCTACTTGTATACACTCAAACCCAAACAGGAACAAATCTTGTTGAGATTTCTTAGAGAGGTTTAGATCCTCTGCATTTTTTATATTTTTTGAAATAGTACAAGTGATAGAGTTTTCAGGTCCACTAATTTCATTAGATGACAAGCGAAAAGTCCCCGTGCTTAGCATGGGCAACGTAATTCACAATATTAGAACATGAAAAACATTATAAAAAAGGGTTTTGGAAATAAAGTGGGGAAGTAGAGAGAGGAAAGGCAAGAGAATGGACACACAGAAAAGATGAAAGGATGCATTAAAATGTTAAAAATATACTGAGAAGATGAAACGAGTGTAGAGAAATGGGGAGTCTGAATATTAAAGAATCATGAAAGGGGAGTAGTTTCAGTAGTAAAGAGGATTTAAAAACGGAGAGAATCGAAATCAATCCAGTGAAGAAAGGGATTAAAACAAAATTCACACAGTCCAAATCAATTTGAAATCAATCTTTGATTTCTCACTTCGCTTCATATATATATAAATGGAGGCAGTTTACTTTTTACATCTAGCAACTATAAAGTTAAGTCGACTACATATTCGTGTCATTGGATGAGATATTTTGTTTTCATCTCTTTTTGTTTAGAAAGATGAGATAGTTAATAATAACCATGGACATGATTTTCCTTTTGTTGGCAGATAGGCTTTTCTCAAGCCCTCTTGTATCTACATATGCTATGGGTTAGCTAGAGAATGGAAAATTATATTAGGACTTTCTAGACTGCTTGGGGCTCACTTCTACTCTATCAATTCCCTTCTCAATCATCTTAATCATGCATGTTTATATTATATGCCCCCTCCCAATTCTAATTAACTTGAGTATACGAACGAGTGCACCTTTGATTATAATAGGTAGTGAACAGTTGAATTGCGTCCTCTTATGCAGGGGTGGAAGCAAAAAATTCTCCTTGGGGGTGACCATACTCTTATGTTTATCATTTAAAACTTTGGGAAGCTAAATCTATTTATTATTCACCTACTCATTGATGAATCAATGGCAAGGCATATCATAGAGACAACCAAGTTCCAATCCCGTTTTTAGTGGTCAGGTTAGAAAATATAACTCTCTTGCCATGTGACAAATAGAAAAAAAAAAATCCATTTATTTTTATTTTCTATACAAACACACCAACAATGAGACCTTTTCAAACTAATTGGAGTTGTGACTTGTGACTTGTGACTTTCTTAGGGCCTATTTCTTTAGTGGGATTTCTGACAAAAATTGGTGCTTGGGACTTGAGGGATTCCTGTGAGAAAATCTCTGTTCAATTAATAAAATTTGGATAATGTTGGAATTTTAGAATTTCAAAATGCCCAAAAGGAGGCATTTTCAGATTCTGACCCACCTTCTAGCATTTATGAATTTCAGAAATCTGGAGACTTTTTGGTGGAACTCCGGTGCACTCAATTTCTAAAGATGGGCCCATGTATCATAATTTTTAAAGGTGGCCCCCAAATTAGAATTCTTAAAAAGTGGGTTCCATATTGTAATTTCTAAAAATGGGACCCAATTACCTCCTGTTTCTAAAAGTAGGCCCTTGTTAGAATTCCATGCACTACAAAAGGTGGGCTCAAATAGTAATTCCTATGAAGGTGGGCCCCATATTCTAATTCCTAAACGTGGGTCCCATGTTGTAATTTATGAAGTTGGGTCCCATGTACAGCAATTTCTAGGTCATTCCTTATTGCAATTCCTAAAGATGAACTCACATTGTAATTCCTAAGTAAGGGTCCAATGTTCACATGAAGCACAGAAGGTAGGCCACATTTAAATTCCCAGAAAGGTAGGTACCATGTGCTAATTTCTAAAGATAGGTCCTATATTGTAATTTCTAACTGTGAGCCCATGTATGCTAATTCCTAAATGTGGGCTCACATTGTAATTTTTAATGGCAGGTCCGATGTTTACAATGGTAAAAGGTGGCATGCAGTTGAATTCCTATAAAGGAAGGCCCCATGTACAACAATTCCTCAAGTCGGATCCATGTTTGAATTCGAAAAGTTGGGACTATGTAAACATTCCTAATGGTGGACCCAAGTTTCAATTCCTTTAAAGGAGGACCCTAATTGGATTCCTTATGTAATTTCTAAAGGTGGGCCTTTGTACAGCAATTCATAAAGGTGCATGGATCCATAGAAATGGACAATGAAAAAACAATAAGACATTTGTCAAATAGGAAAGTAATCTCTAGCCACGGCCCACTTAACCACAAACTTTGCAAGCTCTCACTTTTTTTTGACTCATAAAACTTAGGTAACCTGTTATATAGTAAGATTAAAAAAAATGTCTAGTTTACGACACAGACTCTCTCTCATTTTACTTTACTTCATATAAAACAAACACAAACATTACTTCACCACTTATTTTATCTCACATTTATCGTTGATGTGACATTTAATTCATCTTTACTTTACCACACTTGTAAACAGACATCCACTATGTGAAAAGTTGACCAGGGCTAGCATTCGAGCTACATTTTGATCAACATTGGCCCATCACCAGATGAGAAAAGTTGGCTATTGGTCCAGTTGGAATGGATTTGACTTGGGTTGAGCGCCGACTGTAACAAATATACACTCTAACTTGAATCTTGACCTATTTTTTTTAGTTAGCCTGAAAATCTGAGCCATAATTTTTAATTGAGAAAGGGGGAAATAGGTTCTGTTGGGCTTGGCCTGTCATCATAGTGGAACCAGTAGTGTTGGTTTGGTCTGATTGGTGGGTTAAATAGAAAGAGTAAACTCATTACAAACCCAACCCATTAATGATAAACCCAGAAATTAAATGTCAACCTAAAGACATGACAATTACTGGGTTTAGTTTTCCAGTTAGTGGGTTAGATTAGGAAATGAGAAATGCTAGATGGACCGAACATTTGGGACCGGTCTGTGGACCGATCCCAATGTTCAAATGCAAATATGTTCAGGCCATTTAGACTTTTTCTTAGGAAATGCCACCATATATATATATATATATATATATATATATGGACCTTATCTCATTTTCATCTACATTACCTGATTATTATCATCATGAGAAATGACCCTCCCAACCTTTGGCAATGGAGCTCCTACTGTGCCATAAGCGCATTATATTATAGGTCCTCTCATGAGTTTGCATATGGTATGCTTTTGCTCTCTTTATTTGACTCTTAATTTTATTCTACTCCACCCCTCATGCAAACAAACATAGCAAAAGATTTTCCACTTCGAATGATTTTCATTCCTTGTATTATTGGTTACAGGCAATTAAATTAATGACCCGCGCAGCTGAACTTAGATAATTGACTATTTTGAATATGCCAAAGGCCAACTTGCCACTCTATAACCCCAATTGATTTTTTTGGTAGAAAGTACAACCCCAAGATTGATAGGTGAGAAGTGAGAGTTTGTCTCAATGCCAACAAACATTTTTTGCCCAAGCACTAGATCATCTATTTAGTATATTAAAAAAAAAGGATTCCCCTACGACCAGGATGTAATCCCACAAGGCTCCAAATTACAAACAGGCCCATGAAAAAGGACATTGATCTGTTTTTCCACATCCCCCATTGTGCAGGGACAGGAGAACATCTTCCCAAAATTAGTTGGACTGAGCTTTGATATATTGAGATGGCCAGTGCAAGAGTATTCACACAACTTGAAGACTCTCATGCTCTGCTCTACTGTATGTACATAATTTCTCTCCTGTTGTTACCATTATATATCATAATTTTCTTTTAGATGGCCAATTGCCTGATGATCATGCAGTGGGTCCCTCTACTTATTAATCCGGCGTTTTACACTTTACAGTTGTCAACTCTATTTTTGGTCCCAAAAGTGGAATGCCTCACACTTCACACGTGCCATCTAGTCCAGTCTGCCTTGGGCAAACATGCCTGAAAAAGAGAATTATTTTAAGAGCTTTTCTTTTTGATAACCAAGAGTATGTGCCCTAGAAATATGAGAGAGAGAGAGAGAGAGAGAGAGAGAGAGAGAGAGATTAGGGATGGGGAACTGGGCCAAGAGGGTGACACTCAGCATCAAAAGATGGGTGCCCAAAAGAAAATAAAGGAGGGAATTTTTATCATTGTGAGATGACGTCGTTCAGTTAAACCCACGACCAGGGCACGTGCATGCAACTCAAAACTACAAATCCTCAATTCATACATATTACTAACAACCACATGAGATGTATTTATAGGGTAGGCTACCACTTAATTAAACTATGTTTGTCAGTACTCTTGGGTTTTAATATATCCTAAATATATGTTCCAAACTTAGTGATCTTATTAGGAACTCATATGAGTTGATTCAATTTGATGAAGAACAAAATCTACAAGACTACAACTAAAGACGACCAGTTTCTTTTTAATTGTCATTGTTCTTGATATTAGTGTTCTTATTATTCTAAACTCCAAATTCAAATATTAAATAAATCATTAATTAATGTACCAAAAAAGGAATTAAAATAGAACTAGCTTAATACTGAATAGTGATTAAGAACATGACTTTGAACAAGATTAAAAGGAAGTGTAAAGATTTAGGGGCTAAAACTTGCCAAATTTCTATGGTTAGATCCGATCCTGTGATCAAACCGACCTTGATTTTCTTCTCCACCTACCTTCATTAGAAAGTAAATAATGGAAATCCTAAAAATTAAAGTTGGATTAATGGGAGACATGTCCCACATTTCCAACTCATCATTCTGATATATGTATTGTACATGCATGCTTCCTGTGTATAAAAACACATTACAATACAAGTTGTTTACACAAGAGATATTATTGCTTTACCCTTTTTTATTTATCAGTATTTCAAATGCTTTTGATGAAAAAAGCAGGAGAGAAACAAAAATGGAAACAATGATACTTACACTTAGAAAGCTGCGTTTTCAGTGATCAGTGCCCTCATGCACAGAGCCATCGAATCCAAAGCCTTTTTTGGTATTAGTGTTGGTAGGAATGAAAGAAAGTAAACGAGAGAGGAAAAAGCACGTTAAGTGATTGAAACCTTGGTGGGCTGCGGTCATGGTCTTGCATGGAAGCATTTCCCTAGGGAGAATCGATTCTGCCCTTCTTTTCTTTCCCTCTTTCACAGTTTGCCCGCTCCTTTAACGACCCCCAAGAAAAATGGGAGGCATATCTTCCTATGTTTTTAAATTCTCATGAAATAAGAATTTATGTATGTGTCGTGTGTGTGTGTGTGAGAGAGAGAGAGAGAGAGAGATGCTTTTCTAGCCTTCTTCCTTGTTCCTTTTATCAGAGAGGAAAAGCAAAAGCAGCAAACGGTGATAGCCTGATCCTATATCGTGGCAACTTCAGCTTTTAAACATACACACATGGGCAGATTCAATGGGACTTACCGGACATTTCAGATAGTAGGAAGCTTTTGGATCTAGCAACTATAAAGGAAAAAATAAATCCATCAAACATTTTCAGCTATTCGATATAAGATTATAAAATGGACATTTCAAAATCATAGTTTTGTCCCTTATATATATAGAACACTACTTCTCCAGAAACTCCACATCTCCAAGTAGCATGGGAAGATAAATTACATGAGTTTGATATTGATCTAGACAGCCCAACTGCTTCATCCAATGTGAGCCCTCTAATAGTTATGTGGCAGAGGATATAAGTTCATATCCTTCTTATATTTGGTATATGCAAAGAGGCCCACTTAGTATGCCACGTTTCATAATTTTTTTTTTAAAAACTGTAGTTTACAGCACACAGCTTTTGCAGCAGAGGACTCCATTCCAATATAAAATAGTTTGAGAAAGGTGGCGACGAGAGAAAGTGCATAAATAAAGAGGAAAAAAAAAGAGGAGGAAACGAGAAAGGAAAAGAAAAGATGGTCAAAACCATCCTCGAAGACTTCTTTCATCATTCAGCTTCTTTCTTTATCGAAACTCTCCTTTGAATTTTCTTTCTTTCTTTCATTCTCTGTTTCTTTCTTTCTATGTTTTTCCGTTTTTAGTTCTCTCTTTTCATTGTATTGCATGTTCATGAACACAAGCAAAGATGCTTCTCCTCTGATGTTCAGATCTTTAAATCCTCAAAACCACAGTCCTAAAGCCATGCATTTGTTAAATTGTTTTTGCAGGTATTCATGCACAAGTATACATCAGGTTTCATGTATGTGAAAATGAGACCTGGTAATCTCTGCAACACCATACTTTGATCAGTTGGGCCCCTCTATGGGTTTGATCACATCTCAAATTTAGGCCCCGTTGGATAGATATAACCACCTAGAGATGCACCTGAGTTTGGAACATGTGTCAACATTTCTATATATGAACCATTACTCACTCAACTCTGTCGGATATGATCTCTCACACGTGTGCAAGGGAAAAAGTAGGGCTCCCAGTGGCATGGGTATTTTCTTTAAGAAAAGAAGAAAAAGTGGCATGGGTTTAAAGATCGTTCTGACTTGCCTTTTTCAAGATGAGTTAGATTGGCTTTGTATATCACCGAGTTTGGTGGGTCAAAAGAGCACGACCAACCCAATTCTGAGTCAAGTTGAGTTCCTGAGTTTTGGAACTGTGGAAGGTGAACCAGGAGCTGACACTGACCCTAGCTCCACTTAGGCTCAACTCTGAGTTAATTAAATACCCCTGGGGGCATTTGTTAGGAGGAATGTGGGAACTCCATATGTTTGGAAATATCTAACCCCACTGTCAGATATTCTCCCCCCAATATTATTTGAGATTTCTTATTTGATTTATGAGATTCCAAAAATTTATTCTTGTAAATTGTTACTTTTAACATATTAATTTCTCTAAATTCTAGCTTTCAAGATGTTGGGGGTGTATATGAACACTTGTGAATTTTGTTGGAGAACAATATTTAGAGAATTTAAATATCTTGAAATATAAATTTTGAGATATCGGCTTATAAAGCTAAGCTCTTTTATGCTTTTCCCTAAGAACCGAGATAGATATTCTCCTCCAAAATATTTAGCTTGATAATTAAATGGATCGGATTTGAACAATTATGTCGTGGCCCATCCTGGCCCGCTGGATGGGGGTGGCTCAATCTTTTTAACATAAGCTTAAATGGAATTACAAAACGGACCATGGTGAAAATGGTCCATGATTTGTTTGGTTTAAAAGGTTTCAAAGGTTTTTTTTTTTTTTTTTGGCTTATTCAGATCAACAGCAACTTTCTGTCCATTCATCAAAATTAGGTCAGTTTTTGCACCCTTTGACCTAAGATGGTATTAGAAAGAAATTGGGCGTGCAAGTACCAAAAGGAATATTCAAAAAAATTGAAAAGCAACGGCTATTTTTCGCGGGTGGTGACCGTTAGGGTTAGGTTGTGAAAGTGTCACTTGAAAACGTTGGAGATAAGAATAAGGTGTGTGGGCCTTTGTCTAGGTTTCTTTGTGTGTGGAATATTCATATTGTCTGGTGAAGAGGGAATGTGAGTTGGATGCTTTCTTATCCTATCCATGGTCAACATGGAAGCAAATATGCCACCTGGTGGGCCTGTGGACTCAGATTCTATTTGTCACATTACCACCTATGGGGCCATCTACTTAGGATTATAAATGGGTATTCGATTATCTGAATATTTAAATTTAGTCCTGAATAAAGCAATTATGAAACCTATTTTTAAGATTGGGAGAAATCTGGATATGAATTCAGAACCAAGCGCATTGGATCTCAAACATATAGATCCAGAACTAAATCCTTGCATGTTTTGACCTGAGGACTCTCATACAAGATGATTATATTCATATATATTATATATATATATATATATATATATAAGTCCTAAGAGTCTAAATAGCTTGAGTTATAGTCAAATTTGACAGTCTACTTTGTTAGAATATATACATTTAATGTCTCACTTGTATATTTAAAATCCTAATTTTTTTTTATTCAATTATAATAATGAACTTTGCATTTTATTTCAGATCTGAATCTAACATCGGATAGTTTTTTTCAAGGTAATGTCTGATCTAGATACAACACAAAGATTTTGGATTTGGATCCATATTCAGAATTGAATCTACAAGAATGGATCCAAGTCCAGATCCACCTCCCGCCCCGGATAAGACCCGTTTGCATTCCAAAGTTCTAGCGATGGTGGGAGTGTAGAAATTTACTTACTAATATTTTGCAGAGTTATCTGTGTATATCATTGAATCATTCAGAATATCCAATGGCTACTTAAATAGTACAATATGTTAAGAAACCTAATCACATTACAACTCTAATTTGATATAATCCTAATTACATCATTGAAAATCTCATATATGATCAGATCGGATTGCCATAGAAAACCCTCACTAAGTTAAGTGTAAAAAAAAAAAAAAAAAAGCGCGCGCACACACACAAGTAAATGTGTGGCGGCCCGTCACTGTGGTGATGAAAGCCAAGAAACCTTCAAATCACACAAAAATGGATTGCTCTATTCAGCTGTTTATAACAATGGAAAAGAAGAACAAAGGATGGGATTGGATTAGGTTAGGATGGAAAAGGATATATTCCTTGAGAAATTGCAAGTGTTTAGAATGACCCACGAACCTAAACTGTGAATTACTCAGGGAAGGCAGATCCCTAAAACCCCTCCTAGTTGGAGTGAAGTGCCCACAAGAATCAAACATCTGTGTGCATATTCAACAATCACTACATGCCTTTTAGGTACAATAATTGGATGGAATTGGGTATGCAAAGAAGGTGATGATGTGCATGTCCACGTTTACAATGTGGCCCATGGCAATTGTGGGTGAATTGTGAGGCTCATCAGAAAAATAAAGAGAAGTGTAGATTAGGCATCTATCAAAAGACAGAGATATTATGAAATAGATGGCCCATGGATTGAGGATGGATGTATAGTGAGGAGGTGGGGCACCACAATAATGCAGATGAGATACAGAGATGGAGGATGCAACGATTGCCACATTCTCATAAAATCCTATACATATATATATATATATATATATATATATATATATCTGGCAATTGATATAGAATAGGTAGATTCAAAGGGTTTGAGCAGGGCTATTTTTGGATGTTGGATGGGATTGGTATAAAGAGAGCTAGAAATCATTTGGATGTAAGACGAGAATGGTATAAAAAGGGCTAGAAATCATTTGGATATGAAAGTTGATACTGGACTCAGCCCCTCCAGATTATTAGTGATAGTGACTAAGTTGAGTCAACTCGTTGGCTCACTCAACTGAGTCTTGGTCGAGTCATTAGTGGAAAAGGAGTTGATATAATATTTGAAAAGGGCACAATTTTTATTTTTTTTTTGGAAAAGAAGATTTCCCAATGTTGTATTGACCTGGCAGCCATGATATTAAATCCCGCTCGGAACACCAGCAACTCGAGTGAGTCATATTGACTCAATGATCAGTACCAAGTTGGGTCACCTGGTCCATATCACGTATTGACAGGCAAGTCGGGATTTTTTTTTCTCTCTCTTTTCTAGTTTTAAGTTTTGAGGGCTAGACCCTTGAGAGACCCAACTAATGCGGGAGTGAACCCCCCCTCCCCCCGCACACGCGTAGGAAAGGACCCAAGAATCAAACATTGGACAGTTATGTGGAAATTAATGAGACGGCCAATCATGGGGCTATCCCTTGAATCTCGACAATGGTATCGGTTTTAATAGAGAATATTATATGTTAAGAAGGTTGTTACTATGGAGAATGACTAATTATTATCATTTGGGTAATTAAATTTATGATGTGCTTGGGTTACCAAATCTGATTTACTTTGTGATTAAGGTTTGATTATATTATAGTCATGCTATGATTTTTCTAAGTCAAATTTAAGAATCCCTCTTAATTCTGCTTTAATCTTTTTTTTTTCCTCTTTGCTTCTTTTAGAACTATAGATTTTTGTGATTCCATCGTTCAAAGAGACAAGGTGATGGACACGAAAAAGAACAAGCGCGGCCCTCCACAGGCAATCTCGATTCTCGATTCTTGAGGCCTAAACCTGTATATAAACCAACCCAACCCACACTCCATAATCACCACTCTCTCTACTATACTCTATCCCATCTCTCCTACTCCTTACCCTCCCAACTCTTTTGTCTGCACTTCCTTGTTTTATTTAAGGTAAGCACCATAAAAATGTCCTCCTTCACTACCTTCCCCATTCTCTCCATTCATATACAGGCTCTCTACAAATCATGTTTGCTGCTTGGAGGTCTTTCAGGCTCCAGTTGCAAAAATATCCATCACAAGGACAGCATGTTCAAGCACTTGGGGTTGCAAGTTTTTAGTTTTCTAGTGCAATGAACTTGTTTATACCTTAAACAATTCATCTGCAGTATTTCTTGATCTTACTTCAATCTTTTCCATCATAGGGTTGTTCATTGATGAACTAATGCTGCTAATGTATATAATAAACAAGTAATTTATGGCTTCATACAGCAAATAGATGCATTTTTTTTCTTTATTGTTTCTAATCATTTGGGTTTCTTCTTCTTCTTCTTCTTCTTAGATTTTGATCTTCATATTGAGGACCTAATAAGTGGTACAAGAAAAAAATAGCTTTATGTTATTGGTTTTTAGGACCTTATAAGTGTAACCATATTAGACTAAAAATTGAGCATTGTTATTGTTTTTTTTTTTTTTTTTCTTCTCTTCATTTGAATATTAAGGTCAGAGAAGATGAGCAGGAAGCCAGGAGACTGGAACTGCAGGTCATGCCAGCACTTGAACTTTAGCCGGCGAGATTCATGCCAACGGTGTGGGGAGCAAAGGTCTGGTGACAGAGGCGACTTTGGAAGCTTTGGTGGGAGGGGCGGCGGCTCCTCGTTCGGGTTCAGTGGGTCTGATGTCCGGCCTGGAGACTGGTACTGCTCAGCCGGTAGCTGTGGTGCACACAACTTCGCCAGCCGCTCAAGCTGCTTCAAGTGCGGCGCCTTCAAGGATGAGTCTGGCGGCAGCTTTGATGGTGACGGCCAGCGTTCCAGAGGTGCTTTTGGCTTCTCCAGCTCCAGGGGCAGCCGCTCTTCCTGGAAATCTGGTGACTGGTATTGCTCCAGGTAATGTACTTCTTCCTGTAGTCTATCCTATCCATTTTTAGAGCAAACACACACTAGAGAGAGAGAGAGAGAGAGAGAGAGAGAGAGAGATTAAGTTTGTTTTGCATGGGTCTATTTTTATCTTATTTATTGATTTGTTCTATCAATGCATGAACAACAAAACAAAGACGTTGGTGACTGTAGTATAATTCTCTTAGTTTTCTTACTGTGAATTATGATCCTAGTATCCACAAGTATTAGCGATACCCAATTATAAATTATACATTTGTTGATGGATTTTAAAGAAGGGGACTGTCTTTCTTGTTTTGCATTCTCCTTACAAGAAAAAGAAATAGATTCGGTTTGCTTTGACCACCTTATATGTATTTTTGACCTTTTTCTGGTCAAACTTCCATGCATCTTCTGTTTCCAGTGTTTCCTACTATTTCATCATTCTATCTCATGCAGATCCATCCAAACAATAGGAAGTTTGTTTTTGCATCAGTCATCAACCTCTCTCTCTCTCTCTCTCTCTCATGAATAGCCTCACGGCCATTGTTATAGAGTTGTAGTGCTTGAGATAAATATCTACGTATATGTTTGGATAGGCCTGGGTGCAATGAGCACAACTTTGCGAGCAGGATGGAATGCTTCAGATGCAATGCACCTAGGGACTCTGATAACTGATCTTCATATTCAACACAGGCTTTCATTTTTGGGTATGACCACCTTTACCATATCCCAATGTTAATGGATTCTTTTTTATTTGGTGTTCACATTTAGTGTCCTTGACAATTTTCATGGCTTCTGTTTTCAGGCACTGCAGTCTAAGGAGAAAGCCAAAGAGATCAGATGATCATATCATGATATTCCAAGTTTGTTTACTTTTTGCCCCCATCCTAGCTTTTTCTTCCTGTTGCCAGCGTTCCTGTAAGGGTCCATGGTTGAAGACCCATATTCCAAATAGAGATCTTTTTCTCAGCATTTTGTTAGTTTTTGTAGTCTTTATCCTCTCCCTCCCCAGTTCTTAACAAATATAGCTATGTAGTTGTGGTGATGCATATGTTCATCTACTCTAGTGTCTTTGTATGGGTTGGAAGGGCTCCTTGCTTACTTTGAGATGCATGGCATCTTTACAAAAGCTTATGAATACCCTTCTCTTTTCTATTAATAGATATCATCTGTTTAAGATGTTTATTTATACATTTATTTTTTCATGACTCACCCCTTTTGATGAGATTTGTTCTCAACATCCATAATTCATATTTTGCTTTTGTGGGTGGTCCAAGGAATGTTTGACAATGCCTTTTATGTTAAAAAAAAAAAAAATGCACATATCTCCAAAGCGCTTAAAGGGTACTTGGTCATGGGCCACGCCATCAGAGCCTTGGGTTCAACCAAAGCAAGAGAAATCATAGTTCTAAGATTCAAAGAATATCTATGAGTGGTTTCACTTGTAAAGGGGAGTTGGGGAAATGAATGATGACTGCTCAAAGCATCAAAATCCTAAAAAGGAACTCATTAGTCATTACTAAGATAAGAATGGGATGCAATGCTTTAAAAGTACATGATTCAACAACCATTTCAAAGTTGGGTCAAATCTACCTCCTTTGTCTTTGTTGGGGTAATCTAGGATTTTCTGTCACCTCAAATCAACATTATGTGACAGCCAGCGTGTCCTTTGAGCCTGTGACACCTCTTAGACAGGCCATTTATGTTTGTTGTGGTTGCAATTTGCATATTAGCAATAATATGAGTAAATTATAATGGGCCAACAAGACAACAGGTGGACTGATTATACACATTTCATTTTGAGGAAGGCCATGACGACTGCAGTAGTTTTTGTTTTGTTTAATGATTATGTTATGGGGCACACATACGGCTGTTCAGTCTTTCAACCATTTAAACTCATTACTTGACTTCTCCTAATATTCATCAATCAATCAGTAGCAATAGAAGTCATCAATTTCCAACATTTTCTCAATTAAGATCAGTCTTACTAGTTCTTGTAATCCCATATTGGCATGGAAGGTTGGCCAACTAGAGATCTGCCTTCAGGGAATCTCATAATTTGGAAGTTTTTCACCCACGAGCAGATCGCAAAAAGTGCTTATGCAATCCAGCTTGTAGGGCCCACTTGGATGCACTCCTAACATTGGGAGAAAGACAGATGAAAAGGTCTTTATACGAATACAATCTATCAAATTATCTTAACCATAGATGTTTTTTAGATTCAGTTCAGCGATGAGTAAAATTCCAATAAGCATAAAATTGGCATCGTGCTAGACCATGGGGGCATAAAAAAGAGTGGCACCAATCAAAGTTGAACCCATGTAAGCCCCACGAGCCAGACAATACAAGTAGGGCAAAACTACCATGCAGTGTTGCTGCATGGTAGTATGCTATAGCGCCAATGTTAAAAACATGAGTGGGGCCCACCTTTGAAAAATCCGAACTGTTCACCGCCCTAAGACTGAATATTCAAAATCTATTTCAGTGGGCCAACCAATGGATTGATTACCCGATTTCATACATAAGAGGCTCCTTCCATTTCTGCCATTAAAAAGAGGAAAGTAATGGAAGTTAATCACATATTTCAAATTTAATTGATCCAACGGTGGCCATCTCACTGATTTGAATAATAATCTAATATTTGATCACTACAATGGTAATAGGGCTAACAAGAGGTTTGAATTTTCCAAAGGTGAGCCCCACCCATATTTTCAACATGGGTGCGGTAGGATACTTACCATATTTCACAAAAGAAATGAGAGACTACCCAAGGAGAGAACTATAGGAATAGACTGGTGAGGAGATCTGTCCATCCCAGCCATTCGATCGTAAGAGGTAATATAAATGAGCTCCATCTCCCATAGACAATCTTTGGGTGCATGATCCTAATTGTTAAAACACTGGAGGACCAAAAAAAAAAAAAAACTCATTTTCTTAGGACTTTCCATGTGAGTCTTTCGTTTAAATGGTTTAGGAGTGAAGGTTAGTAAGCTGCAATCAAATTTTTATTTCATGCACTTCGATTCATTTTCATAGGGTTAAGGGTGAAGAAATATTTTCCTTTTAGGGTTGGTTTAATATTTGTGTGTGAAAATTTCATTTACATAATGTTGCATAGGTAAAATCTTGGAATATGTGAGACATAGAACTAAATATTTTGTAATCAATAAAGAATTTGCATGGTTCAGGTTAAAAATTTATAGCCACAATTCTTAAAAAAAAATTTAAGAATTAGTGACAAAGTTCAAAATCACTACCTAGCTAAGGTTAACCTCTATAGGCGCCTCTTCTAACCATGACATGTATAATGATTTCATATATACTTCTTCAAAGTGTTTACCTTTTCTTTAGAAAATGGCCTTATTACACTTCATTTCTACATCTCATTTACGCATCACATATGTAAACGAGTGTGCGAATTATGTGCAAACTAGAGACCCTTCTCTCGAAAAAGATCCCTAAGAGGATTTATTATTGACCCTTTTGATCTAACATGAATCTATTTCTCCCACGAGGAAAATCTGTCCCTTGGAGAAGGCCCCATACCCAAGCAATGGTGTCCTCTTCTGAAGCAAGTTGCCCAAACTTGACCCCCTAAATTCTGTTTAATTAACAGCATTCTCACATGGCAGCATTTGCAGAAATACTGCACCCACAAGCCTGAAGTAATTGGTAGTTCTTTGACTCTATTCATTGAAACAACCTATTATGATAGTAAACTTTCAATTGAAAAGGTAATTGATGTAAATGTCTCGTGGATTTAGCATATTAAAAGCCCCATCAAATGGGTACTGATTTGTGACTTCAACAAACAATTTCAAACAAAAGCTTCCACAACTTAGAACCCAAGTCATTTCTCTAAAGGAGAATTTGATTTGTGATTACTTTCTTCATCTGTTCCCAAAATATCTCTTAGTAGTCACTCTTTAAGACACCTAATGATAGTGCTTGTGCATACCATATTTAAAACACAGTTGGCATTGGATGCCGTCGTCTGCTTTGAGCTAACTCTTTCCATTTGCTTCCTGATTGACCTAGTCACTATGGTACAGTATAATGTATGAGATAATTGGTCAAAAAGGCACTACACATTCATTAGTGTTTCCTCCTACTCTCCAATTACTCAACTTTAGCTGGATTCTTGTCTTCTTCAAAGCTACCTTTATGTTACTTCATTTGCTTTGTGGGTGAGTCAAATACTCCGTTTAAGTGAAGTACAATGGGGGCATGGAGGCCATTAAAAGCCTTATAAGTGGGGCCCACATCCACATGTCCATTGAATATCCCATGGGTATGTCCCAAAAGGAGGAGAGAGTTATACATACCCTTTGCCCTAGGACATGCATATGTGGAGGCACATTTGAATGATTCCATATAAGGTGGACCATCATCATTTCTACTAATCATGATAGTCTAATTACGTCTATATGTGGTCGACTTTGTTAATTTTAAAGATCCATTGATCTACCCATATTTTCATAAAATGTGTGAATCAACCCTAAAATCCATTTTATACCAAATACTTGACTACTTTATGCCCCAAAATTGTGGTATAAAAAAGGGACAATTACCGTACGGATGGTCTTAAAGTTGACAATAGCCCTAGAACAGCAAAAAAATTGACTTTCTTACAAATTTCTCGATAACCGTGATAGATTAACGGTTCAAATTTGGTGCAATATTAGTTCTTACACTCATACAGCTATCTAACGGTTTAGATATATAGTGGTTTGTTGGTCCCACAGTCAAGGAAAAAAAATAAATACACGAACTGTTCAAATGATTGTGGGATATCCTACATCCTAGGATATCGCAAGCTCCTACGGATCGAACTATTCTGTGGTAAATATACATTTTTAGGCTGTTGTGGGGCTCTTGTCAGTTTTAAGACAGTCCATACGGTAATTGTCCCTATAAAAAAAATGTGAATGGGCCTTGAATTGGGCATGGATTTGAGCCCTTTATTTGAGCCCAGGATTGGGTTTGTGTGTAAGCCTTTTTTATTAACTCAAGTTAGGATCTGGTAAAGTTTGGACCCAACCTAAACAGATCCATTTTCTTCCAAAAGACTACGTCTAGCAACGTCACCGCTGGATTCTAGTGGCCTGCTAACTGGCTTGGCTGGGTTGTGTGTGTGTGTGTGTATATATATATAAAAAAAGGAGAATTTTCAAAGTAGTGCAGAACTTTTAGCTCATTTTTAGAAAAGGAGATGAAGTTTTGAAAAAGATTATAATGTTCATACTCTTATACTTTTTTGAAAGAAATTTGGAAAACTTTTATATTTTTTTTTTGAAATATTCATATCATCATGTACTGTTTTTTTTAAATGGGCCAAAAATTTTATACTTTTTTGGAATTTTCCCTAATAAATGAAAATAGAAGCCTCACAGATTACCCAACTCGGCCCAAATGGGCTGTATCCTGGACATTTTGGGTCCACAATCTGGTTTTAATCCTCAATGTTACACCCAATAAACAATTGGGCTAGTTCAGTTATTGTTTGAGGCCCAAACCATCTTGTGTGCAGCCTTAATGCATATAGGAACTACTAGTACCTCAAACTAACCCTTACTAGGCTTTAAATCATGTCGAACTTGTTCCATTATTCAATAAATCACATATCACAATACCAAAATCTAGAAGGCAAGCATTTAACCACATATTGAAGCCACACAAATTTATCTAGACCATGGTGGATCGTAGAAGAAGCGTGGGCCCAATATGCGTAGACCTGAATGACAAACTTAAGAACTAGGTATTTAACTGGGACAAAGCCTGACCTGAGCTGCTCCCAACCCAAAAGGACCTGATACTTCAGGATTTGGATTGATCCTTTTAATTTTACAAGTTGAGTTGATCAGGTTAGGGTCCTCATGGGCTGGGTCAGTGCAGTCCTAACCTTTAAGCCTGGCCCACATTGGAGTGAATCAATGTCTACTATGCTTTTTAAGGCCGCACTTTCAAGCCTGTGGATTGGCTCTTGTGAATCTGGCCCATGAACACTCCAAGTACATGATGACATCTATGAGCCCAAATTAAAGGGGATGATGGGTATGGAACCTGGTTTTTGATCCAGGTGAAACTCGGGCTTCCGAATCTAAGACAATGTGTGGATCTGAACTCTATGGACCTGGACTTAGGCCCCAAGTTTCATCCGGGCCGTGGACCCTAACCTGGATCAAATTAAGAAATGGTTCCAATAAATGGAGTGTGCTCAATTTTTTTTGCATTGGGTCCTTTGGATAATCGGGTATTGGGAGGCCCATTTGGATTCATACTCTAATCTCTCTAATTGAATGTTTGATGATAGCAACAGCAATGAGAAAATCTCATTAGTGAAGTGAGCACACCCCATATCATATAATCACTTTATCTTTTTTCTTTTCTTTTTTTTTTTTGGTGCTAACGGATGGTTCTCAATCCTTTGGACTGGACTAATCCCTCCGGGCCAAGAGGGAAGTCGGGTAAACTCCCACATAGTCCCAATGTAGTAGTGCAGTTTCAAACCCACAGCATCCGGGTGCAAACCGTGGTCCTAAGCCAACTGAGCTATCCCTTGCGGTTATTTTATCTTCGGTTCTATGCAAATTGATTTTTAACCGTACTTTTCAGCTGGTCTTTTAAGGCCTCATTTCTTCTAAACCTACCTTGATGGGTTTTCAAGTAAAAGAGGTATTAAATCCAATCCTAAGAAAGTTCTTCATTTTTTTTTCCTAATCAATTTTAGTATTGTCATTGGCTTCTGTTGTGGTTTTGTCTTGCACATCATATATATATATATATATATATATATCACTTATAGTCCAAGACATTTAGATTGAGAACCATATTGTCAGCAATGGACTTATTGCTGTCTCAAGTATTGGAGGTAAAGATAACTAAATCTCAAGACTATGTCATCAGAAAAGAAAAGTTGCACATAAGATGTTTGAAAGAATTCCTCAATGAATTACAAACATGTGTGAACTTTTTTCTTTTTGGCCGACACATGAGAACTTATAAGTCTTCGCATTGCTGAGATCTGGCCATGAAAAATCACCTACTTGGATACACTGATGAGTGATGCTTTGAGTGGTGATTACCAACTGCGAACCCACACAAAATCGTGAGTCTCTAACAACAACTGGGCCACTAAATTAGTGATGACTTTTGTCAGCAAATGGGTGATATGAAAAGTAATTCAAAAGCAGTGTCCTCTTGGTCTAGTCGTGCATAATCAAATTATTCAGTGTTGGGATGTTTTTATATCGAACATATGTTTTTTTTTTTTTTTTTGTCATTTCACTGCAATTAAGAGTGTAAGTCTATTCCTAGAATTTTCATTTCACTGATTTTGCTAACTTCCATTTTCGGCCGCATTCACGCTAGGTTTGGTCTGAAGGGTGGATCTGCCTCAAGTGAAATATTACTGGAGAATACATGGAAGAGAGTGGGGGTTTGTTTTCTAATTATGTGCAAGCTAGTATGTGCCACAAAGTTGCTCATGATGAAGTACAATAAAGCTCGATCACTAAATGTGATGGTCAACCGCCACTAAGCAGCTCTTGATGATAACCACCTTCACGGTATGATATTGCGTCTCCTAGAGCCTCTTTCCTTTTCCAATAGTGCTTTTGGAAGTGTTGAAAGTTGTGAGAATGAAAAAGAATAATTTGTTCTTTGCTGTGTTGGGGGTGGTGTGGTAAATGTTACTCTTAATACTTCACACACTATCAATCCAACAATGCACATCATTTCAAATGAATGTTAGTCAGCACCCACATATAGGCAGGAATGTAATATGAATGTGTTGAATCAAACAAAGGTAGTCCCTCACATGTTCAACCAGGTGTTTAGCTGCTGGCAGCACAAGGTCATATCTCATTTGATAAACCTAAAGGCAGCACAAGGGCTCAGTTGTGGTCAATCCAAATCCTGCAATCAACTACCCTCAAAGTAATAGCACTTTCCCAAATTTGATCCTAATCAGAGTGATATCCACCTTTGGATTGGTGGCCCTAAGTTAACATCTATGATCATCCAAAGATGGGTGCGGTTTTTTTAGCCCAACCTCATCCAGGCTTGTATCACAACCCCACAAGTTAGAGAGGACCTTGTGTGATTTGAGGGGAATATTCTGTAAAACCTGCACTTTGCATCCATTGAAATTTCTGTGTATTACAAGAGAAGCCTCATATGAGATCTAGCATAAAGTTACACAATCTTATCTTAATACATTGAATGCATACTTAAAAAGGGTATTGAACACAGAGATTTACATCTGTACAGTTTAATATTCAAACAATAGCTGTTGTCCCAACCCCTTTATGAAAATGTAATCTCTCTCTCTCTCTCTCTCTCTCTCTCTCTCTCTCACACACACACACACACACACACATGTATTGGGTAGGACAAAAGCATGTGCTACCAGTTGCAGGCACACATAAACAAACTTGAAACATATTAATTTGCATAGATTCTTATATCAATGTAATGCTCTTTCAACCCTGGTTTTGAACACTAGAACAAAGAGTTTTTCCATAGAGAAATACAGGAAACAACCTGTCGAGTGTGTCACAAATGATCCAAAACTCATCCCCACGATACAATGCCAAGCAGGCCCATACGCCTTGTCAAACTCCTGTAACCATAGATTAAAATCTATTAACCGCACAAAATTGGCTGACATTACATATAGAAAAATCATACAAGAAGGAAAAACGCTTAGCAGATAGTTTAATTTAACATATGATTAACTAACTTCTCAATTATGATAATATAGAATTTGTATTTCTTTTGAGTTGTTACAAAAGTTTCTCATATATTGGAATGATTCCCTTCTTCCCTTTTCTTTAATAATGGAAGAAGGACATTTTGTCTTTTTTGTTCATTCGTTTTCACCTAATTTAAAACCATGGGACCATGAATACAGCTCAATTATGCAGAGAGAGAGAGAGAGAGAGAGAGAGAGAGAGAGAGAGTCCATGGGTTGTCAGTTGTCCTTTGTAACATGTGCCACATGGACATGATATCCTAACCGTTCATCTTGTGGGGGCCTAGTCCTGCCACTGTTGGGGAATAGTTCAGTTGTCTCATTCATTGTATAGTCGTAGTCCTAGCCCTTCAACTGGAGGACTCACTAGGAAAACAAGATTGGGGGTTGACTTTCTTGATCATCTACTCTCTCTTGTGACTGTTCTTTAATCGGATGGCTAGGATTGCCCGTTTGGTTCCTTAAGTCTAGGGTCATTTGAAGGTAGGACCTGCCAAGTGATCAGCATAAATGTGCACAACTCATGTATATATATAGAGTCACTGATCAAGGGCACATACTGCCCGATAAGTATGCAATTTATGATGCTAAAGTGTAACTTGTCACTTCAAAAAATGAACAGCATCTGGCGTTCTAATCATCAGATCCAAGACATCAAATTGACATTCGAAACAAAAATTAATCAACAGCTAATTATCATCTCTTAGATAGGACTAGAAACTACTGATAAAACTAAATCTTGGTGAATGTCATATTCACTACCACTCCTTGTTATTTTTTGGAGTCAATTATGTCCAACTCCCCAACACACACCAAATCACTCTTAACATGGCCAAGATACCCGCAGCCACCCACCAATCCACACTTAACATGGCCAAGGTAGATAGTTTTTGTCTATTAACTGTTAAAGAATGATACAAATGCATCTGAATTAGACAGCCATAGATTAATTGTTAATCTTTTCAGCTTCTGTAATGAATTAAGAATCATTATCTAATTTTTTAGATTCAATCAGACAGATTTTCAAATCTCATTTTTAGAAAATTCTAATAGGATTGTGTGTGTGTGTGTGTGTGTGTGTGTGTATATATATATATATTTTTTTTTTCAGTCCAGGTCACTCAAAGTGCAATGAAGAAAACAATCTCCCAAGAAAAAAAACAAAAGAAAAGGAAAATCACATATAACCATACTAGAGTGACTTATTTGACCTTAAAATTCAACAATCATGAAAATGTTAGAAAATTTCTATGCCCAACACACACCTTCTTCATGTTGTAGGCCATGTGCTTGGAGCTGAACTTCTCTAGGCTATCATATGTTCTTCTTGCACACCGGAAGGCGTGTGCTTGCATGGACTCCGGCATGTCAGCTGCAATCACCTTCACCTGAAGGAACATGGCCACAGACTTTACGTTCGTCTCGATGTGTGACACCGACTTCCTCCCCTCGACGATCGCCCCTCTCGACGTTTCCCTTTGCATTGCTTGCCCCACTTCGCGGCGAGCTTTGGGCTTCCTAAGGCCAGCATTCTGTGATACGGGCTTTGTCGTCTTCGGGTCTACGTCGGATTCCGGTGTGCGTTTTCTGAAGCCAAAGTTATAGAGACTGAAGGATCCTCTCCTTTGCTTTCCATGGGTATCCATTTCTAGCCCTCTCTCCTCCTCACATGCTGCATGGTGTGGTAGTACTTATAAACAACTTATAAGCTGTGAAAGGTTCCCCAATTGAAATCATTAGTGTGGGACTATTAAGTTATTGATTTGGATATTAAGTTATTGATTTGGACAGGAAGGGGTTGGATTATGATGAATAATTAGAGGAACAAACCATGTGTTTCTGTTGGCTTTGGTCAAGGTGATTAGCATGGGGGTAGACTGGTAGTGTGTGGGAGAGATTTGATAGATTTTGTTCTCCTTCATGGGTTGTATGTGTGGGGTGGAGAGGACAATGACTGGCATTTGTTAGTCTTTGGACGGTCTGTGTGACTAGAGAGCCAGCACATGCGGACCCCACCCCTCCAAAGGCTCTATGATATGGCACCCTACTTGGGTCTAGAACAGGAACAGATGCTGACCTGTTTATCTGTGAAAGTGTGACCCTTTCTTGGTGTATCCGTGCCTCCGTGGAATCAGCATGATGTTCTAAAACCTGTGGGAGAGTTTGGGTTGCTGTGGTGATTTTAACCCGGTTTTGGGCCAAAAAAAATGGGCTGGGTCAACTCAGACTTGGGGGTTAGCCCGGGTGATTTACAATTAGAAACAAGAGGCTGATTTTCATCCTATTGATGAAATTTAGCTTATTTTGTGCAGAAAAATGGAAATTCCCTTTGATCCAATGTAGTTGAAAATAAAGTTGGTCTTCTGACATTAGCATTCTGACTGAGTCTAATTCAAATTAGAGGTGAACTATATAGACAAAATAGTGAAAATACTCCATATTTCATCAATTGGATAAAACCCAGCCTCAATTGTCAACTGAAGCTGTCAGATTAATGGAGGTGGAGAATGTAAATGGGTTAGCTCCCTGGTGGACCCATACACAGAGCTGGCTAGATTTTCAAGGGTGTTTTGTTAATTTTCCGGCTTATGAAAATCAAATTGGTTTAAAAGGTGTGATGTATGCAAGTAAGTATGAAAATCAAGGGTATTTTGATATGGATCTGACTGGACCCAAATTTGATTCTCAATAGGCCTGAAGAGCTGATGCATCTTGATTTTCAAGTTGGAACCTTAGTAATCAGGGAATGCTCTAAATTTATATGATTTTCTGATATGCTCAATTTTTGCATGTGATTGTTTTCTGCAAATCTGATCATTGATATGGTGGACCCAACAAACCATACAAAATTGTCCTTCATCTCCTGTATTTTTCTAGTATGCCACCATATAAGAGTTAGGATCCATCCACATTGAAGATGTGTGTGGACCATCCAACGGCCACATGAGGCAACATGGCACACTGTCCATCACTAAGCATTGCAAACAGATGAAAGCAATTGATATAGGTGGGGGTCGTCGACATGGTCATTAAACCAGGTAGGCCTGTTCATCAATTGGGGTCATAAATATCATAAAACATTAGTGGACCATAGAAACTGGAGCTACCTGATGAAATAGAACTGTCCTTTACTCAGGCCAGTTCTTAGCCACATGGAGGGGCCCTCTAGGAGGTGGTCAAGTTGTGGCACACGAGTGACACACCTTAAGAGAGGCACGTGCGCTGGGAAGGCCCCAAACAATGCAAATAGCATTGAGGGTGGATGTTGTGGGCTGCACCATTGAAAGGGGCATTAGAATTTAGATGATGAGTAGAATGTCACTAGTGGAATTAAATGGTAGTGGGGCCCAGGTGCTAGGAGCCGTGGATGCAACCTGTCATATCATCTATCAAACTACATTCAATTTGTCCATCTTATTATTTGGTTCCTTCCATTTGCTTTATGTGTCATGGGAGTTTTTATGTTGCCCCACTTTGGTTGATAACTTGCATGGAGCCCATCTTGTCTTCATTTCAATCATTCATATTCAACCCAAATCTCACTTTATGAGAATAATACAGGGTTTTAGATTAATTAGAGTGTGAAAGATAGCATTAACTGTTGAATTCCACTCATATTTCATGTTGATGTAGGACCAGTAGGGGAATAATTTATGAATGTGAAGATTTTGAGAAATCAAGCAAAGAATGATAGTGTCAACAAACTTTTTATTCTGGTATCGTCTTGTAATGTATAAGCACTCATTTTGAAGTCATCAACTTAGTCTATGACGTGGGCAATCCAAGATGAAAATTATGAGGTCATCTAGGAGGTGGAAATGTAGTTTTCATGCAAAAGTAAAGTTGGAATAACATGAAAAGTAATTTAGAGGTTGGTTCGAAATTTTTTATGTAATTAGAGTTTTTACTATTTTTCATAAATTTTACTATTTTGAGAGTTAGGGTGTTGGGGTGACATGTAAGATTGTTAGATTGCTATTGAAGACCATATGAAGATTTTCCTAGTTTTTTTACCCTTTTTTTTTTTAAACGGTAATGAAAGAGTTCATTAAAAATAAGCATTTAGTAAGGAGTATAGAAATAACAAAAAAAAGAGGAATGGAAAATGTGCAAGAGAGATGCAACACACCCATCCTCAAAAAAAACAAAACACCCAATTACATAATCACTCCTATCCAAGGAACAAGCCTATCGTCCCCTTACTTGGCAAACACATCCGCCGTGGAGTTGGTGGATCTAACTAAGTTTTTTCGCTTGAATTCAGAATTTTGTTATTTTATTGAGGACAATGTTCTTCTACTTTAATCCTCTTATGCTTTCTATGCAGCACATGTTTTAATTTAGTTTTGAGAATCTTTACAAATTTCAGTCCCTTCTAGCTTCAAGAATTTACCCTCTCTACTGACTTAAGATATAAGATGTGGCAGTTTCCTATCATATAAAACAGGGCTAAGAGATAACAGTCTAATCTATGACAAGATGTTAAACCTGTAAAAAAAAATTTTCAAGCCTATAAAATGTTGATAATAGTCTAATTTGATGTTATGAAATATACAAATAAAAATCTCCCTTTCTATGTTGACAGCTCATTTCATGACTTTAGATAGAACAAGTATCAACATTTAGTGAATCTTTTTCTTTATTTTAAGGCTCTAAATCCATAAGTTACCTTGTATATATATGGTATAGCTAGCAAGGTCGACAGACTCTTCAACTGGTAGTAAGAGTTTCTAAAAGCCAAAAGCAGAAGAGCAGAGTACACCATAGAGGATCCAAATCCATCTTTTATCAATTGGGAACCTAAATAGGTTTACCTTTGAAAATCTTTACGAATAGAACAATTCTGGTTCCTTTGACAGCTTGCCTAGGGATATTTGGGGGGTTTACTAATAGAGTTGGGTGAAGTAAATATTATTTTGAAGAAATAATAAAATATAAGGGGGTTGTGATGGAATTTTATTTTCAGCTGTTTGGTGTAGAATTTTTTTTACTTTTTGTATAGATAAAGTGGATTTTTTTTGTTTTTTTAGTAGAGAAAGGAGGTTGTTTTTTGATTTTTTTTTAAAAGAATTATGACTTAAAATTTGAATTAAAGCGCTTTTCATGTGACTTTTTTTTTTAGAAATGGAGCTTCACTTTACTTAACTCAATTAGTAGAGTTGTCAAACAAGCCCGAATGCTTTGGAGTAGTCCTATAACTACTCCTCTGTGAGGCCCACCGCCAGCCCATCTAATGCGTCGTGCCTGTTCCCATGCTATTGGCACTTGGCCAAATTTCAATTAGATCAGAGCTGGGGCCAGCCTTAGATTGATCAAGTCAAATCGTGTGTTTTAACATGTTCGGTCTTAATGTGCTTCTTACAGTAATAAATCGAGGGGATAGTAATTTTGAGCAGTTTAGATTTCAGAAATGAACCCCAACAACCAGTTTTATGGGTATAGACCAAGAGAACTCAATATGGCCTGGCCATGGAATTGGAAAGAATCGTTAGAAAAATCCAGCAGTGGGCTACTCATACAAAATCTGAAGTGCTAAAGTCACTGTCTTTAGATTATTTAACTCTTATCATTTTTCACTCTTATCCAAGTTAGACCCAATGTCAGATTGATCACATGCAAATCATGCAATTAAAAAAAGCCCCCTTTATAAGGTTCATAAGACATTGACAACTAGTGACGCAACAAAGATGAGAAAAGGGAAATACAGACATCCATGATGGAAGTTGCATAGCTGACAAACCTTCGTCTTTGCAACCATGGTTCAAAAAATTGGCTGAAACCAGAAGGAATCACCCTGTAAGTCTGCTTTTGGGCCCCAGTAATATCATCTTTGGACCTCTATTTTATTTGATGAGGAGTAATCAGATCAGATCTATGACTATCACTCCAGTAAAACCTATAAAGCTTTTCAGATTTTGAGTGTTTGAGGTTGGGGCGCAGCAGAAACTTGGATCCAAACACGACCACAATGCACACACAAATCATTAAGAACACAAGAAGTTTACATGGTTAAGTAGTATGCCTACATCCATTGAAAAAAAAAAACTCAACTATATGCTGTTCAAGATGAATCTCATACCATTTTAGGAGATATGCTAAATATTCATGTCATTAGGAGTGGGGCCCACTGTTTGATTGAGCATGATTGGATTCTACTTATACGATATCGTGAAGAAAATATAGTTTTGAAGAAATATAAATAAATGACTCACTTTTCCTTTACCACAACAATCCAAAATCCTTTTCCATTCAACTAAAAAGTTGACTCTATTTTGAACCATCACTAATTTCCATATAAGTTTTTCCTACCATGTAAGTAAATTTACCAAACACCTCAGAGTTAAGGTTAGGGTTGCACAGACGTGCCCTTATTGGCCCAAATGGATGGTGGCTAATCCATTCAGACTTACAAAACTCTCGAAATACAAGACATAACCCAGCAGTTTATCAACTGTTGGGGGACATGAACCGTCCTTTAAAACCATGACCACATGCAAGAAAGTCCTCACCAATTGCTCAATCAAAGACAGCAACTCATCTACATAGTGAATATTGACACTTATATTGATGTACACCACATCTTCATACATCTACCAGCTGTATGAGTGAGAGAGAGAGAGAGAGAGAGAGAGAGAGAGAGCAATCAAGTACAATTAAATTAGACTTGGGAGATCTTGACATGGTCTTTACATAACAAACTTGAGAATATGAATAAATGAAGATATGGGTGTCCTGTCACTGTTGCGAACAAGAATCAGATTCAGGAAAGTAGAAAGTTTGAAACAAGAGAGAGGGTTCAATTGTGATTGACAGAGGTGAATTCCATCATGTATATATGCTTTAAAAAAAGGACAGTAAAAGAAGCAATATGTGGCATGATATTCTTGTAGTAGTATACGTTGATGAAGAAAGAATTGGAATGTTATTGATGGCCCTGGGGACCACTGAAGAAGTGGGTCTCAACTCTTAGTGCAATTCAAGTGTTTCCACGTTTGGGAACCATCTCTCCATAACATATCTCTTTCATTGGAAGGTAAGTATCATCCAATTTAACTTTTTGGGTTTGTGGCCCATCCACTATTTAATACCCAATGTTGTTGTCCAGATCTTATTGTGTCTTCCATATGTCTGGTCTTCAGATAGACCAAAAGGCTCAATGGACTCAGCCCAAAGTGGGGGAGGCCCGGACTGTATGTGACGTCCGATGTGTTGAGCCTGGGTCTGATTTTAAGGCCTGATGGCCTTCATTATTTTACAGGCTCGTATAAAGACTTGAAAACATAGTCTTAATTCTTCAATTGGCTGTGGGTTTAATGAATTGGGCTTGGAACATTATACACCAGGCACATGCTCTGCCTAGTCTTAACAGGGCTATTATTGAAACAGGCCATGCATGGATAATCTAAGCTAGGGTGGTTATGTTTAGCGCAGAATGGGCCTAACGGTCTTGAATCCAACATCAAGCATGGACTACTCTTACCATGGAGTCATAATTGGGCTCACCCAGAGAGAGAAAGAGAGAGTGAGACCATCAAAATTAAATCCATTCCTGAACCCATTGGGTTTTTTCGGCAGACGTTCACGAAGGTCCAGGAGTTGATGGATCAAAGCATCCATGCAGCCTAAGACTGTAGTGTACCCAATTATTAGCCCGAAGCTTTTAGGCCTCCACGCCGGCCCATCTCATCTGAAGCCCAAAGATTGATCTAAACTATGAACACCCATGAGCCATCAATGATCAATGTCAATCCCACTTCCCAGAAATTGCTAAACGCTCTGTTCACGCTCTACAAAAGCTCAGCAAAAGCAAAAGGCTAAAGGAGTCCCATTACACTCTTGTTGCCTCTCACACCCTTTCAAGATCATTACCTCTCCCCTGTCCTCCATGTTTATTTCTCTCTTTCATGGGCTTGTAGGGGTGAGAAAATTGTAGAAATGGGGGCTCCTTTCAGGCCGAAACAGCTCATCAGCTTCTACGAATCTGCTTTGGAGTGAAGGGAGCTCCCAATTCTACTTTTCTCCTTGTGTCGCACAGTTCTGCTATTTTGTATTTGTATCAACAACTTGTGAGATTGTGTCTAAGTGGGTAAGTTTATACCATCTTCTGTTCATATGTCACTTAAATTCATTTCCTCTTGATCTTGTCTTGAAGATGTTTTTTTCCTACTATAGATTCTTTTAAAGTTATGTGGGTACTTGTTTTTTCATGTGTTTCTACGGACTTGGACGTTTGGTTCTTTATCTGGTACTTCTGAATCCTAGTTATATTTTCCTGTCTTGCTTCATCAGCCATGCACATGGCCCCATGGCACATGCATGCCAACCAAGACTGGGTCCAGGCTTATGAAACTGTCAGTGGGGCCCACATGTAATATCCAAACCCTTCAAAGTCGATGTCCCCCCACTTAGTATTCACTCTAGACCAAATTTCACTCCAATAGAATTTTAATATCACTGCTAGATTAATCAAAGATTCACATCTAAGCACGCGAACATTTTTTCATAATTTGGCTCAATCTGACTGATCAATCTGATGATAGCCTCAACTCCCACTGGGGTAAAATTTTTATAGATTATTGCTCCCTCGGATGGATTTTTAGACTTGACCATAATATTTCTGGCATTAAGATGATCCCAAGACTCATCTAGCCTATCCAAAACATCAACCTGTTCATTAGCGTTAAACTGGCATTAAGAGAATGAGTTGCTGAAAGCATGCCCCAACAATGCTTGGAAGTTGCTGCTACGACCTGTGAATTCTAAAATCTCTAGATATGATAGGAATCTGTCAAGATTTTGATCTCAATACAAACTCTCTTGAGGTCACAAATTAAGACTTTTAAGGAGAGATGATAATCCTCAGTCTTTATCAACTTCTTAATCCAACGTGCGCCCCATGAAGGTGGGCCATACCATTCCTAACATTTACCCACTTAGCATGAATTCTGTTATAGAAATTTCAAATGATAAAGAGCTTTTATGTGGTTACATGTAATTTCAGAATAGCTGAGGTGAACTGTCAACATCTGATGACCCTAATCCCATATCTTGGATCACACTGCGGGTTACCAGTCGTAAATGGGGATGTGACTTACTGTGGTTTATCAAGAATAGATTTGTCTCACTATGATTTTGAACTTTCCATCTTCCAGTGATTAGCAATGTAAGTAGGTTCAATATGATTGTCATAGTTGGATGGGTTTCATTAGTATTGAAATTTAAGGTGCTTGTCAATGTTAGATGGGTCCCACCATGAAATACCAATTGGTCCAATGCCCCCATCATTATCTTAAACATTAATTAGGGTCTGTGAAGGACTTACAAAAATTAGATAGTTTCATTGTGGACTACCAACATTAGATGGGTCTAATCATGGACTATCAACACAGGAATAATCTCTCTCTGTTTGACATCACCATAAGATAACTCCTACTATGGACAACCAACACTAGATGGCCCCCACTATGGATTTTTAACACCAGATGGGACTTCTAAAACCTTTAGAGCCATCAATATATTTATGCCATAAGGATCCTTGTAACCTTGAATAGGTTATATCAATGATGCTCCTGTTCGGTTACTTGCGACTCAAATTACCTATAACTCTGTTTACCTGTAATTGATTGTGGTAGAAAAAACTAAAAATTTCCAAGATAAGCCCCACAATTCTCATAACATTATTTGCTCATCTTTGTTAATTGCACTATTTTGAGATCCCATACATGGGCTACATGATCTATTCATATAACAATGAAAAATGAAAACATTATAAAATAAAAAATAAAAAATTAGCAACTACCTCCCACCTCAAGTTAGAAGGAATTCTCGCAAATTATAGCATCGCATGCGTCATCAGGAATATAAAATGCAAATAAAGCACAAGCAAATGAGATGTCTCCTCTGTAATTTTTAGGCATCTTCAGAAAGGAAAGGACCAAGCGTCTATAGCTACTTACCAACACCAAGGTGATTCTTGAAAATCATCTTGAATGCATCCTCATCATCTCCAATGGGTCTCACCTGAACACACCTCGATTGTCATCTGTTGTTCAGAGATTCCTCGTGTTTTCGAACCTAGAACTTGATCTTACACTATATTCTGCAACGAGTCTCGCGAATGCAGAGGAGTTATTTTCTAGCAAGGTGGTTGGTGAGTCATATTCTGCGATAATCCCTGCTCATAAACACCAGCAACCCAAGAATTTAAGTGCCACAAAAAGGATAACAAAATGAATGAAGAATGAGAATGGAACATTTACTGACCATTATTAAGAAGCAAAACCATGTCACTGTTAAGAACAGAGGTTATCCTATGTGCTATTGTGATGACAGTAGAGTCTGAGAACTGTTGTCTAAGTGTTTGTTGAATGAGGTTATCGGTCGCGGTATCCACTGACGCAGTTGCTTCATCAAGCACCAACACCTTGCTCCTCTTCAACAAAACCCGACCGAGACAGACAAGCTGTCTCTGACCCATGCTCCAGTTCTCTCCATTCTCAGCCACTGTAGTTAACAAAACAACGTTGGATTATGCAGAATGGAACAATGGTGTACAACCTCAGGTTTGTCACTGCCAAAGTATAGATATAATCATTACATCATAGTAATTAAATGGAGGCAGATCAATAAGTTATTCCCCTTCTGTTAAAATGGTTATTATTAATAACCAAAGGTAAATATACACACCCCACACACACACACACATATAATATACAAGTAAATTGTAATTGATTTAATATTTTGAAATATATATATATATAAGCAAATTGTAATTGATTTAACATTCTGAAATGGATGGTTAGATGTTTTGCTGGGCATTTGAGGCAGTAGGGAAATTGCATCACAAGTTATTCGGGGTTCTATCTTTTCTACTTCCCCACCCCAAATTGATATCAGTGATTGGTACTCGGTGATATCAACAATCTACTCTGCCACATATTCAAACTAATTACGATTTGGAGTACACCCAAACATTCCTTTTACATAAAGTCCTAGATATTCAGACTTCTTTCTGCTGTTAAGGCGCATGTCAGCACATGGCATGTACATCACGAGTACCCAGAACTTATGCACCCATTAACAGTGATTGATGCAAACACATGGGCCAATGAAAATGAAACAGATACAAGATATAAAAGAAACCATGCCTGCAGAGTCGAGCTTTCCTTCTTTGCTTCTAACTTCTTCTCCAAGTTGACACCTATCAAGAGCCTAAACATGAAAGACATGCATCAGTAAATAGTAACATCACACCAGAATATTATGAAGATGAAGTGTGCACTGTGCACTCTTGCCCATGTTGTATCATTCGGTACAAAGTGAAATACAGACCTCCCAAATCTGTTCGTCAGTGTACTCCTCGAGCGGGTCAAGGTTGCTTCGCAGAGTCCCCTCAAACATAGTTGGGTCCTGTGGGATGATGCTTAATCTGGATCTTAGATCATGCAGGCCTATGGTTGAAATGTCAATGCCATCTATGAGAATATGACCGCCAACAGGGTCAACGATGCGGAACAATGTCTGTATGAGAGTAGATTTTCCACTGCCCGTTCTCCCAACAATACCAGTCTTCATCCCTCCAGAGAAAGTGCAAGTAATACCTCTCAAGACAAGAGGCATATGTGGGGCATATCGGACCTGTTTCCACATCAGAAGACTGCTTAGAATAAGCAACATCTACATGAGAAAATGAGTAATGTAGGAAAAGCCATAATGTACAACTAGATACTAACAAAATATAATTAATCTAATGTTCCAAAGTAAGTATTCTGTGTAAGCTATGTAACAAAGATACCGCATTTCTGAAAATTAGCAAATTCCTATAGTCATCGATGCCTGAACATGGACATACCTCAACAATATAATTTTTTTCTTATATTTATTACATTCGTAGCTCTAATGTATTTCCAATTATATTTATAAATATTTTAAATTTATATAATTTAAATTGTAGAACTGGAACATTTTTCTTTAATATGTTAATATAATTGAATGGAGATGGCAGTTTATTGTACTTTTTCAAGTTGTTCAATGTTCATAGCCAACATCCTGTATGTGTGTCAATACTAATATTTTTTGCGAGTTACATGGATATAAAAGAAACAATCATGATTTGTAGAAATAAGTTCATATGATTCAGATTACATATAGACATACTAACAAAAAATATGGTCCTGGGGTGATAGCTCATATTTAAGGACATCAAAGGCCTCCATTTGGAGGCAGGGTAGCTAGGTCTGAACTTTGGTTGGATCAGGGAGGTATTATCCAGTAATGCCATAAGAAAAATAGTATCACCAGGGGTTGTGTGTGAGTATATATTACAAATAAATGAACATTCAATGTGTGAAAAGGCAATATTATGTTTCAAAAGCTCCAATGATGTTCAACAGTACCTGTAAATCACAAAAATTGACTTCTCCTTGTGCTGGCCAATCATGGTCTGGCCTGTTAGCTTCTATCACAAGAGGAGGTTCACTAGGAATGCATGCATACTGAAATAATCGCTCAACTGATATGATCTTGTTCTCAAGATTGCACAAATTCCATATGACCCAGGCTTGTAGCATGTTCAAATTAAGTCCATATGTCACTGCTAAGCCTGCGATAGCTGAGAAGGAAACACAAGATTTTTGTTCTTCACAGGTGCCGAAGAAGTTAGAAGACATTTTTACAGTTTTATGAAAGCACTTACCCGGATCAATCGCCCCCCTTGGCAGGGATATCAAGAAAATCAAAGAAAAGGCAAATGCAATAGATGATAACATATCCAAGCGGAAACACAGCCACTCCATTGCACCTGCATTATGGAACTTGGGTCGAGAATATCCATCAATCAGATGAAGATTTGTATCCATAAATCTTTCTTCCTGTTCAAAACTCCTGATTGTTGTTGATCCCGATAAAGATTCAGCGAAGTGTTGTATGCAGGGAGCTTTGCAGACACCAACAAGTCGTGCAAGCTCTCGCGCTGTTGCTATGTAATATTGCTGTGGAATATAAACCATAAGCAACATAGTGATTGTATATTTATTCAAACATTTAAAGATATGGAGCAACATTTGAAAATTAGAAAACACATTGTAAAAAGAGGGCCTGGATCAAATGGAATGATCAGTAAAAGAAAAGAGAAAACACTTCCAGAACACTAAGAAAAAAAATGTACGAGCTTGTACTTTCAATGGCCATGACAAATAGAAAATTGAAATAATATGTAAAGATAACAGACACTACTAAATGATGATAACCAACAGAACAAGCAGCAGTTAGATTAATGCTATCATATTGGTGGCCATCCAAAAGACTCCAGACACCAGTAATAGTCTCAGAAGATTTACCGTCTAACATTGCAAGTTTCAATTTCAGTTCAGTAGTTGAGAGGAGGATACCATGCAAATATTCATTATATGATCTATCTGTATCCTACTATCCTCAATAGGTGATTTATGCTGAATTTACATACATCATCATCAATATATCTATATCTATATTATCTATACATGCACACACATACACATCAGCTTGATGAATAGTTTTATGTTAATTTTTTATCATGATAGTGTATGTTACATCTAGTTTTTGTAATATGTCACCTAGTTAAAAAAAAAAGATATCTTGAATGTAGAAGATGAAGGTAAACACTAGTTTAATCCATTGTTTCAAAATTGTAAAATTTACAATTTAATTGTACCATATGGGAAATGAATTTAACCTTACCCTCGAATCTTTGTTTCCTATGAATACGATAATTTTTATCTCAAGTCTGACAATATGTAAATCTATGGTGTCACAATTTTGTACAAAGCTGCAACCAATGGCTTTCACTTTGGCCTTTCTTTTCTTTTCCTTTTTTTTTTTTTCCTAATTCTGTTTGAGTCCTCTTAAGGCCAAATAACATCTTCTTTGACTTACATTAAGAACTAAAAAGAAGTGCTAACTTGTCTTGGTTCTAAATCTAGAGAATATTTAGGAGGAAAATGTTAGTAACCAAAAACAACAAAAGCTCGAGCTATTAGAGAATGGCACAACAATGTATATGCAAAGGGCCTTGACAGCCCCCCTCACAAGTGAGGCTCCGCACGTGGACAAAAACACACCAAATGACAATATGTAAACACGTCCCCAAGGATTGAACACACGACCCATGTCTCTGATACCATGTTAGTAACCAGAAATACCAAAAGCTCGAGCTGGGAGAGAATGGCACGACAATGTATATCAAAGGGTCTTTATAGAAAATAGAATCATGAAAGACAATATATCAATCTATTCTTAAGATAGGATAACACTTTGGTGATCATGATGACAACAATGGCAATGATACATAAAATATCCAACAAATTTATGCATTATAATTTATGGTTAGGTGTCGTATGATTTTACACCCTGAACCCATTTTCACTAATTTGGCTCAATTTCCAAACAAAGTTCCATATCAAGTCATTGGATTGTAGTCTGTAAAACATAAACTCAATAAGAAATAATTACCTGACACCAAATGGAGATTGCAATCACAGGGATAAAAATAATGAAAACCTGCCATGCAACCTGGGACATCACAGCTATGATTCCCAATAGTTGTATAATTGAAAAGGCAACAGTCCCCATTTCAATGGGAAGTGCTGTGTCTACCGCACTTTGATCGGTTGAAGCCTGTAACATAAGAGGTAGCTAAATTATACGAGTGTATTAGCTTAAAAAAAAAAAAAAAAAAAAATCAAAACATGTATCCCTTTATTCAGTAAAAGGGTGTTGTAATTACTTGTAAACACCAAAAGAATAGAAATATGGTGACTTACTCTGTTCAGGATACGTCCGCTTGGAGTGGCATCAAAGAACGACATGGGAGCACGGAAAATGCACATATGCAGCTTGTTGAATAGTATAGTTGCTGTCTTGTATCCAGCTGTTACTAGAAGAAGAGCTCTTATAAGGATGCAAAAGGAACTTCCAACCGCCAAAGAAACATAGACAAGAATGAGAAGTGAGCCTTTAACTGGAGGAGTCACATTTTTTGACACTGGAGTAGCCCATGCCATCCAATAATTGGTGCCAATCTGAAGAATCTGAAACAAAATCTGGGCCAGCAATATAATTGGAACTAGAGCTCCTTTATATGAAGTAGTAATATATTTCCAGTAGACTGATAGACCAACTTTGCCTTTCTCCCTCTCTTCTTCTTGCACAAGCTGTCCCTTCTGCCCATCTATGTCAACTGCCTTACTGTTCTGCTCATCCATTTTCTCTCTTTCTTTCTGCATAGTACATATGCCTTCTCCTGTATCACTTGAACCATCTCCCACGCCATTATCAAAGCTTTCAGGAGTTTGCTCTTCAGAATTAGAAACCATCTCTATAGAGTCATGGGCTGACAAAGCTAGCTTATGTGCACCAACAAGCTCCATGAAGTCTGTTCCTGAATTAAGAATGTCGCTGTATTTTCCAGCTTGTGTAATCTTCCCATCTCTCATCACCTGTCAAAACATCATAAGTAGTCTTTCTTATGTTGGAGACCTGCTTGCCAATGGTCTCCGTAAAAATAAATAAATAAAAACAAGAGAAAACAGGTGAAGTCCTCACCAAGATAAGATCAGCTGCAGGTAAAAACTCTACTTGATGAGTGACATAGATCACCGTCTTCGAACCTAGAAGCCCAAGTAGACACTCCTATCAAACAGCGGTTTGTTAGTCATATGACGGTTATTTTTTGTTATAATAAAAAAATTTGTATAATAAAAAAAAGGATGTTAGAAAGACAGCAGAATCAAAGTGCTTTGATTTCAGCAAAGAACATCAAGGATCTCACATCTTACACTTCAAAACAAGATATCTAATGGGCTTTGGTGTGCATCTGAATGTTCCCCAAGGGCCTATTTGCTAATTCCTATTAAAAGACCATTACAATAAATCATAGAGTTTATTTATGGTGATGGGTCATGGGTGAGCAATCAATTCCTATCCAAGAGGGAACATTTTGATGTCCTTGTAGATCTCCACCTTCAATCATTCACACTCAGCCCTTTGATAGAAGCCCATTTCCAGTGAATCAATTCTAGGAGTTCAGTAGGAACTATGCAAATGGGCCTAAGTGGTTCAAATATTTTAGCAGAACAAATAAAATCATCTATTCCACTGTGTTTTAGGCAATGTGAATCTTGAACCTTCTTAGGCAGAATGCTTTTATATGCCAATCAATAGTAGCGATTACCTAACCAAAATTGGTTGTATGGAAGAAGTCAGATAACAGTATTCCGCATAAAATATGATTTCAGGTTTTGGTGCTACAAATGCACGTTGAAATCAATAACCTTCTACTGATGGCCAAATTGATTTCAGTTAGAGGTATATGCAAATGCAACCTTGAATTTCCGTTGCATGTCAGTAGGGGAAGGTTGGGATAAAGCTACATAAGCTTATATTACAATATTATGAATACAGTAGTGAAAACCCTCACTAATATCATGACTGTGATCATGAAAAAAAATATAACAACATTGAGAACAGAGGCAAAAGGAGAGTCACCTTAAAGAGATGGGTCCCCGTGTGAGCATCAACTGCACTGAAGGGATCATCAAACAGATAAATATCAGCATCCTGATACAAAGCGCGTGCAATCTGTAGTCTTTGCTTCTGTCCTCCACTCAAGTTGATTCCTCTCTCTCCAATAACTGTCTGATCTCCAAAGGGTAAAATATCCAAATCTTTCTTTAGTGAACATGCTTCAAGCACACGCTCATACTTTTCTTGATCCATTTCCTTACCAAAAAGTATGTTTTCTTCGATTTTACCACTCTGTATCCATGGTGATTGAGCGACATAAGCCTTTCTCCCGCATAATCTAATTTTCCCAGATATCTTAGGCACTTCTCCTAAGATGCATGAAAGCAAGCTTGACTTTCCTGAACCAACTGTTCCACAAACAGCTACCCTCATGCCACGCAACACTTTAAAATTCAAATCCCTCAGAGTGGGATTTGCAGAAGAGGGATCCCAAGAGAAATTCCCATTGCTTATATCAATCACAACATTGGAACAACTGCTTGGAAGCCTCTGAACTGCATCAGGCTGCAGGTCTTCAAGGCAAAGGAACGACGCAATTCTGTCAAGAGAAACCTTAGCTTGTACAGCCATTGAAATTGTATCCGGGAGATTATAAATAGGCTCTTGCAGCACTCTAAATGTTGCAAGAGCAGACAGAACTTTTCCCGATTCCAATGGTATTCCCATAAGCATACAAGCTCCAAATGTGACCACAGACACAAATGTTGGTGCACCCCAGAAAAAAAAGGTTGTCATTGCTGATGTGTAGACATATTTTTTCAACCAATTTGTTTCGTTCTTCCGAAGCTCAATTATCTTGGATAAGAATTTCATCTCCCATCCCTGGAGCTTGAGAATTCTCATGTTCCTCAAAATTTCGGACGTTGCTTTCATCCGCACATCTTTTGACGTCATCATCTTTTCCTGATACCTCTCTTGCAGCTTACCTAAAGGGACATTTGCCAACATAACTAGGACTGAGGCCACCAAAGCTGCGACCGAAGCTAGCCCGAGATTCTTGTACAAGATCACCAATGCCAGCAGGACCTGTATTGGGACCATCCACAGATCATGAATATACCAACTGAAATCCTCGACCCGTTCAGCATCGACGGTCATGAAGTTGATAATTTCTCCACTAGTGTAACTCTGTCTCGATCTGCTTGACAATGAAAGAGCCTTCTTATAAAGCATTGCAGTGAGTTCTGCTCTGGCCCTCATACCTATCTGTTGCAGTTTAAAGAACCAATGCCTCTGTGAAAGGCATTCAATGAATTTTCCAATTAGAAATGCAGAAACCAACACATACCCTTCATTTGGAAATTCTTGGTGGCCATTGAGGTATTGCACAAAGGTGTCAATCAAGTAGGGACCCACATAAGAACAGACAGTGTATAGAAGTGCAAGGAAAGCAGTCCATAGGATATCTTTCCAGACAGAGAAGATCAATGTCTTAACCAGTTCGAGTGTTCCTACTCCGCTACAACTAGTACTGCTATTGGTACAAGTGCTGCTACCCCTAGAATACTCTTCAAGTTTGTTTTGGAAGACAGGGAACATGCAACGAACGCTATCTACATCTGCAACCTGGGGTACATCGTCGAGATCCAACGTTTTCTTATGACCCACTTTGAGCAATTGGCCCATCCAAGAGAATGTAAGGATGCTGAAAGGACTGGCATTTGCATAAGGAGTTACACTGCCCTCGCCACTTTTTTCAAATGATCTAGAGACACTGCTACCATTCAAAAGAGGTTCTTGAAGACAGGGATCTTTGTCAGTTCTCTTCCCAAACAATCCAGTGAGGCAGAGGAACAAACCGACCAGAACAGAGACGAAATCTAAAACCAACATATGGGTTGGCAGAATTCCAAGTTTTCTAAAGTACAGGAAGTCTAGAACAATGAAATAACATGAAAGCAAAAGGTAGAAACTCCACCAGCTCCTAAGGAAGATGGGGAATTTCTTCTCATATGAATGAGAGAAGTCAAATTGCAAATAAGCAGACATTGCAAACCAAGCAATCATTCTAAGAACTAAATCTAATTCGGTTGCTAGATTTTCATCAGACCAACCAAACTTATACCAATTACAATAGTTGTAAATGCATAGGATTAGATGAAACAGAGCCAAACTCAAGCAAGTGAAAAGGGTTGCTTTATCACCGAAAAAGGTGCTTTCTTTGAACCTCCTATTTGCTGCTCCATAACCTAAACCACCCCTCTTACATCTTTTCCAAAGCCATACAGCAGATACAAGAAGAATCAAAAGAAGATGAAAAGCAGCTGAAAACCCATGAAGGAAGATGGGTTTTTGGAGAAAGGCAAAGGCTTTTTGCATGTGGGGAGAAGGGAATGATACAAGTGTATACCTACCATTGTGTGCAGCGTGAAAAACACCCATTTTGCAGATTTTTCTCTTCTTTCCGATGGGTGGCTTTGGTGTTGATTTCTGGGAGTGGAAAGGGTGATACTAGAGGAGTTAAATATATCTGCAGTCAACGACAGGCTGCTGCTTCCATGGAAGGAAATATAAAATCTTAAATCCATATAGAGTGGTGCCCAAGAGTAGCACAGAGAGAGAGAGAGAGAGAGAGAGATATTTGGCAGCAGCTTTCCAAGAAAGAAGAGAGTTTTGAATGGATGGGGAACTGATGCATGAATATGATCAAGGACTCACAATTAACGTTAACCCAAGATTTTCAAAACTTCAGATTTTTATGTTTTTTTCGGAATATAATTGAAAAGGGTTATTGCCTGTGCAGGTCTATGGATGAGACCTGACATTAGAGCAGTTTGGTAATTTACTATTAAAAGTAAAAGTGCTGTAAAGAATAGGGAGAAAATAAAATATAAGCGGGTTACAATGATATTTTGTATTTAGTAAATTGATGAGAATTTTTTTTAGTTTTTGTATAAAAAAGTAATTATTTTTTATCATTTAGTGGCGAAAGGAAGTTGCATTTTGACTTTCCTTTTCTAAATGTGAGAATTTTGAATATGTGTAATTTTGATGTGACCTCTTGTTTGAAAAAAAAAAAAAAAAAGAGGCTTTATATTATTTTTACTAACCTAATAAATTGTTAAAGGGCTTTTAGCAATAAAAGTTTAAGTATTTCAAATAATACTCAGTCCAATATTATACACATTATATTATGTGATATCTTAGGGCCTTGCCATATATCACATTTCGCCATGTCCGATGTCGATATTGCATCGTTGTTAGATGAACATCTCTACTGAAAATACTTGAATTTCAACTGCTTTCGGGCAAATGTTTCGCATACGAGTAGTCATACGATTAAAGTTCCAATTAAAAATCATTTGAAATATATATAGAGAAATATTCAAGTGAGAACTAATTCTCACCTATTATATGAGAACTTTTTTGCAGGGCTCAGCTAGCAATCTATCAAAATCTAGCAACCAATAGGGAACCCCTTAATAGTCACTAATTCCAAAGATTGGCACACATCCAAATGAACTGAACCGTTGGATCGATGGTTGAATATTTTTTTGAATATGAAGCCATTAAACTTGTGGGCCACTGATAATGGAGTTAAGGGCATGGGTTTGGGGTCAAACTTGATACTTTGGGTGGTCTCACATAGATCTTTCCATCGTCCCTAGTCTCATCCTCAAATGGGCCCCACAATTGAGCCCCATAAAAAATTTCTCACATAATGTGTGAGAACAATTCCCACTTGAATATTACCCATATATATATATATATATATGGAAGTTTTCCACACTCTTATTCACCGCCCCCACCCCCCAATTTCGCTCACTGCTCTGGATTAAATCTCAACAAAATCTTATAATTAAAAGATCATTAAATTTTAGGGATATTAAATCAAGGACTATGATAAATCAATGGGCTAGTTTTTTTGCATTACCTCCATCTATTCTACCTCCAATAATAGAAAAGCATCCAAGTGGGATGTCAACAAAATCTTATAATTAAAAGATCATTAAATTTTGGGGATATTAAATCAAGGACTACAATAAATCAATGGGCTAGTTTTTTTGCATTACCTCCATCTATTATACCTCCAATAATAGAAAAGCATCCAAGTGGGCACTAGGAGTTGTACCACATAGCACATATGTATTCTACTCATTGCTGAAAACCCTCCACATTCAATAATTAATTATAAATAATATATGTGTGTGTGTGTGTTATTGTCCGGGCTCATTTTGATATCAAGAAAATGAAAAGGATGGAGAAATGAAGAGACAAATAGGAGTGGAGAATATAGGGATGGCAATAGGTCAGGTCTAAATGGCATCCACTTTGATCAGATCCTATTAAGGGCGAATTTGGGTCTGAAGATATTAGTCCGAGTCAAGTTCGGGTCTTGGTTGTGGCGTGACCATGGTTAAAAATATCGGCCGATATCTCGCTGAGATATCGGTCTCGGTAAAATATCTTCATTTTCTCGATCATATCGGCCGATATTTTGGGTCATATTGGTTTTATCGATATCTCGGCCGATATTTTCAAAATATCGGCCGAGATGAGATAAAAAGGGTCAAAACCCTAGTTTTTGCAATTTTTTCCCCATTTTCATCTTTTATCCACTCTTCTCATCTCCTTACTACACATAGCAGCAGCCATACTCCTTCTTGCATATTTTCAAATCTTACATCTATTTTTTGAATAAAATATCATCTAAGGTAAGAGAAAATCAACTTAAAGCATTTTATTATGTTTTTTTTTTTTTTTAATTTTAGATTAAGCATAGAAATCATTAGGTTTGTCACCTATGCTGTCTTCTTTATGTAGAAGTTAGATCTACATACTTTCATGCTAGATCTACTCATGCACATGATTTTTAAATAAAAAATTTTCATTTTTTTATTTTTGGATTTTTTAATATTTAAATTATAATATATTATTTTTTGGGGATTTCATCATAAATATGTTCTTTTAATGATTCATAATCATTTTATGGTGTGTAAATGATTAATCTACATACTTTTATGCTAGATCTATATATTTAGGATTTTGAAAATGACTTTATTAAAAAAAAATCCTAAAAATAATTGGTGTTACTTGTTAAAATATTTGTGATACCAAGGGCTTATTAATAGTGTGTAGATGATAGATCCACATGTCTCATAGTCATAAACATGATTTCTATTTTTATTTTAATTTTTTTATTTTCTGATTTTTTAATATTTGAATTGTTCTTTTAATGATTCATGATCATTTTATGGTGTGTAAATGATTGATCTACATGTTTTTATGCTAGATCTATATATTTAGGATTTTAAAAAGGATCTTATTAAATTTTTTTTCCTAAAAATAATTGTTGTTACTTGTTAGAATATTTGTGATACCAATGGCTTATTAATAGTGTGTAGATGATAGATCCACATGTCTCATAGTCATAAACATGATTTTTATTTTTATTTTTATTTTTTTATTTTCAGATTTTTTAATACTTGAATTATAATATATCATTTTTTGGGAATTTCATCATAAATATGTTCTTTTAATGATTCATGATCATTGTATGGTGTGTAAATGATTGATCTACATATTTATATGCTAGATCTATATATTTAGGATTTTGAAAATGATTTTATTAATTTTTTTTCCTAAAAATAATTTTTGTTACTTGTTAGAATATTTGTGATACCAACTTACCAAGGGCTTATTAATAGTGTGTAGATGATTGATCCACATGTTTCATAGTCATAAACATGATTTCTATTTTTATTTTATTTTTTTTATTTTTGGATTTTTTAATATTTGAATTATAATATATCATTTTTTGGGGATTTCATCATAAATATGTTCTTTTAATGATTCATGATCATTTTATGGTGTGTAAATGATTGATCTACATACTTTTATACTTGATCTATATAATTAGGATTTTGAAAATGATTTTATTAATTTTGTTTTCTAAAAATAATTGTTGTTAGAGTATTAGTATTACATGAATTTCTTATTTTATAGAAACAAGATGGTGCGTAACATAGATCCAGCATGGAGTCACGGTGAAGCAGTCAGAAGCAAAAGTAAAGTAAAATGTAATTATTGTGGACGAGTGCTCAATGGCGGGATTACTCGATTGAAAGAACACTTGGCACATGTATCAGGACAGGTAATGAAATGTCATAAAGTGCCACCAAATGTGAGAGTTGAAATACAGGAGCTCCTTAATGCATCTGCAAAAAAAAAAAAAAAAGTTGTACAAGAAAGAAGAAGAACTGAGGAATTTGATGCATGCAGAGAAGAAGTATTTGGTTCTTCTGATGATGACGATGAAGACCCGGAAATGAGGAGGGCTAGAAGAGAAAGTGTGAGGTCACTTCAGGAGGAGGAATAGAGGAGAAGAATGCAATATGAAGCAACCACTAGAGATAGCCAATATGAGCAGGGTGGGTCATCCGGATTGGGGGAAGCGAGTTTGCGTCAGGCATTTAGTCAAAAACAACCCCGTCAAGATCTAGACATTAAGGAGATTGAAAGACCTCCTACACATACACCTCGTAGGCTGGATGTTGTGGGGCCAACTGACCCATTTGCTTATAGAAAACCAACATCAAAGCAGCCCAACATTATGAAAGCATTAAAAGGCAAGTTTGGTAAAACAAGAGAACATCTAGTGAAAGCCACTGGAAAGTTTTTTTTTTGGATGGAGGCATTCCACCAAACAAGGCATCTTCTCCTTATTTCACCACCATGTTAGATGCAGTTGCAGAACATGGTCCAGATATAAAGACACCCACCCTTTATGAGATTGGGCATGTTTGTGTTGAGAAAGAGTATGAAGAGTTGCAGGCTTGGGTGCAAACTTTCAAATGGGCATGGAAGGAAAGAGATTGCACACTAATGTGCGATGGGTGAACGACCATCACACATCGTTATCTCTTGAATTTTCTAGTCTACTCGTCTATGGGTACGGTGTTTATCAAATCAGTCGATGCAACTGATTACATCCAAGATGCAAAAATATATTAATAAGTTATTGAATGAGGTGATTGAAGAAGTTGGGGCTGATTGTGTAGTTCAGGTTGTTACCGACAATGCTGCAAACATGAAGGCTGCAGGAATGATGCTTATGAAACAAAGGCCAAGGATTTTCTTGTCTCCATGTGCAGCACATTGCCTGGATTTAATGCTTGAAGATATTGCAAAAGGAAAAGTCATGCATCAAGTGATTGGTAAGATAAAGAAGATTACCAAATTTTTTTATCAGTCATATAGACTCATTTCCATGATGAAAACGCATACAAACAACCATGAATTACTACGGCCTGGCATCACTAGATTTGTCACCCACTTCATTGCTATCGAAAGTGTTTACAAGTATAGAGAAGGACTTCTCCGATTGATAAAATCACATGAGTTCATAAATTCAAAATGGGGAAAGAAGCTAAGTCCCATTACTCGTGAAGTATGTAAAATAATTGAGTCCAACAAATTTTGGCCTCATGTGAAGGGTGTTTTGAATGTTTTTGATCTCCTAATAAAGGTTCTTCGATTGGTTGATGGTGATGATAAGCCAACAATGTGCTTCTTACATGAGGCCATGGAGAGATCAAAGCTGGTTATTCAAGCAGATTGTAGATATTACAAAAAGTTTTGGAAGATCATCGACGATCGATGGGGACGACAATTGAAACATGATTTACACACTGCTAGTAAGTAAATGATATTTCCTTTAATATTTGAATTGTTGTATTCAACTCTCCAATCTCTTCTCAGTCCTCACTATATTAATTTATTAATGACTAAAATTCATTGGTTTTATAGGATACCTCTTTAATCCCCAATTTACGGATGGACACATATCTGATGAAATCCGTTTGGGACTAAAAAAAGTAATTGAAAGATTGGCAGAGAGTACAGATGAAGCAATTTGGGCTACTAATCAGGTAGGATAATTAAGGAAAAAAGTATATAACATTGTAATTTGTAATTTCTCTAATTTATTTTTCTACGTTAATGTCTTCAGATTGACATATACAATGTACGTGCTGGAAGCTTTGGAACGACGATTGCGCGGAGAGCTATCACTCAGACCTATCCTGGTATTGATTGTGATGTCGTCTCTATATTATTCAGAAACTTATTATAATTTTATTGACTCTAATATCATTTCTATTTTTTTTTCAGCTGAATGGTGGTTAAATTATGGAGAGAGTGCTCCTGCACTAAGGACGATTGCTATTGAAGTCCTTAGTCAAACTACATTGTCTTCCAATTGTGAAAGAAACTGGAGCACCTTCTCATTTATCCACACTAGACCAAGAAATAGATTGATAATGCAGAAGCTAAATAAATTGGTTCACATCCATTACAACCTCAAGCTCCGGAGTAGAAATAGAAGGAGAAGACAGTTTGAGGATCATCGAGAATATTTCTGTCCAATTAATTTGGACTATATTTTTTCAGAAGAGAATACTGTATTAGGTCAATGGCTAGAGGAACAAGAAGAACCGGTGTTAGATCAAGACCCAGAGTTTGAGGAGTTGATGGAGGAATTGACTCGGGATAGGCCTGAGCCAGTGAGGGCCGCAGAAAGGATAGAAGAAATAAATTTGACAATGCAGCAGGAGCGCGCACCTGATACGAGTGAGCCAAGGGGAAAGGAGGTGGACGAGGAGAGTGAGTCAAGTATTTCTACTTCTTCATCATCAGCAGGAATTCCACCTGACTCTCCTGGGGATGAGGGTCATTATAGAGATGATGAGCCTGTCACTTATGAAACAGTTGAACATTTTCCTGATGCTACCGAGTTAGATCCTCGCCGTGGCTATCTCAGACATGTTGGACAGACTGAGGCAGGGGGTAGTAGTAGCGCCGCTACTCATGGTCATCATGGGAGTTATGTTGGCCAATGTGCCATGTATGGACAGCATGGGGGTTATGTTGGCCAACAAGGTGCCATGTATGGACAGCATGGGGGTTATTCATATGACCCTAATTGGATACTCCATTCACCAACACCGCTTATTTCTATTGAACAGATGTTAATTGAGCAAGGGAGGCTTCCCCCACCAATTTCCCAATGACCTCTTCATGCCCCTCATCACTATTTCATGCCATTTGAGTACAACCAGTCATCTCAATCTACGGGAGATTAAGATAGTTCATCATCTTATCAAGAACAATCTGAATATGTTCATGGGTATAATAGTGCTGCACAACAGTATGGAGCATATCTTTTTTAGCCAATGCCGAAGAAATGATGACGATGATATCGAGCCAGGGCGACACTGCACTTGGAATTAGGCTGTCAATCTGTAATACACTCATACTCACCAATCTCTCTATAGTCTCTACTCTCTACTAGTCCCCTCTAAGTTCAGGTAAACCATGAATCTTTTGATGCCTAAGTGCTTTATGATTTATCGATCTCACTATCATGTTTCTGATTTTAATGTCATCTTCATGGTCTTGAATTTCACAACTTATTTGATGATTGAGTTAGTATTAAATGATGATTGATATGTTATATTTATTTTCTTATATTTTACACTAATAAATTGATCATGAGCATCAATAATGACTGCATTATATGAAATACCGAAAAAGACAGCGAACTGCGACACAGACAGGACTCATAACTTAAGGTGACCGAGATTTTGATTTATTGTTGTTACTAATGGAAAAAAAATATTATTTTCCAGCATTTTCTAATATTCTGGATTTCTTTTGGATATTTTTACGATTTTTTTTGGATTAAAAAAAAAATTCACACCGTGACAACCGTGACGGACCGATATTCGTGACCGATACCGATATCATATCTGTTTTTCGGCCCTGCCGATACCGCGACCGAGACCGAAATTTTAAACCATGGGCGTGACCCACCCTGCCCCACTATCCTTTGCCATATAAAATAATAATAGTGTATATACTATGTAAAACAATGGCATTAGTGGGAGATACATGTGCACTCACATGTTGGGGTTTGAATCAGCCAATGGTATGAGGTAGAGTAGGCGTCCGTTAGCTCAAATTGGGCTCAGCCCAAATGATCAAAATTTCATTTTTCGAATTGAAGTTCCATACCTTAATCAAACCATCCTTAAATTTCTTTGATGGGCATTGTAGTTGAATGGGGTCCCAATTTTGAGTAACCTATCGTAAAATTTGCACATAGATCTTGATTTATATATATATATATATATATATAAGGAGATGCTCTCGTAGTAAGGTGAGAGATGGTTTTACCTTTATCTCTTCTAGTAAGGTGAGAGATGCAGTATATATTGGACACCCTAAGTCAACACAGGTTTTGGGAGCATCTCCCATATATATTGGACACCCATATATATATATATATATATATAAGAAATATTCAAATGAGAACTAGTTCTCATCTATTATATGAGAACTTTTTTGCCCTAGCAACCAATAGGCAACCCTGATAGTCACTAATCACAAGGAATGATCCACATCCGAATCGATTGAACCGTTGGATCGAGGGTTGAATATTTTTTTGAATATGAAGCTATTAAACTTGTGGGCCACGGATGAAGAGGTTATGTGCATGGATTTGGGTCAAACTTGATACTTGAGGTAGTCTCATATAGATCTTTTCATCCCCGTGGTTCCATACCCAAATGTGGGTCCCACAAAAAAATTCTCATTTAATATATGAGAACTAATTCTCACCTAAATATTACCATATATATATATATGGACACGCAAAGCCAAAGAGGTTTTTCAAGCTTCATATTTACACTTCTTGTGATCTCTTTCTATGTGAAAAATGATGATATTTTAATGTGAAGTCTAAGGAATCTTGTTTCTATATCCGAGAAGAAGAGTATAGAAATTTTATACATCGAAGTTTTAACAAGGTTGTTGAGTCCACTGAAAGCTGCCTTTTCCAATGTTAGTTCTCAGGAATCCAAAGGGGGCTTTGTCTGTTTTCCTCTCAAGTCAGTGACAACCTTTTTCTATTGTGCAGACTCTTAGCTCTGATTCCAACCCAACCAAGGGTGATTGACCACACATTCCTCGAAATGACTATTTTTGCAGCGTTGTTAGACATGGCTGTTTCTCTATTGTTGCATGTGGATTTAAAACCCCCAGCTAGAACCCAGTGGAGAACCGGGGCTGCTCATTTGTTAGCACCCATTTCCTTAGGGTTTGATACCTAAGTATGCTCTTCCTTTACTGTATATATGGGCTCTCTTTTCACTTGTGTTTGGGCTCTCTCCCCACCTTCTGGGCCCCTACCCACGTACGCTAGTGCTCTTTTGAGTCTCAGTCCCTTGGCTGGGGTACTAAGAATAATTTTTTTTTGGTGAGTGTAAAAAGACAACCAAACAGGCCCAACCGCAACACATCATTAGGGCAGATAAGATAAGGGTCTATACTCTATACAACGTGGATTCGGGTCGGGTCGGGTTGCATTTCAACCTCATTCAACTCAATGCTCTACTATCTAGGAATGTAAATGGGTACCCGATTCTCCAATTACCTAAAAGTTTCAACCCGTTAAAAATCAGGTTTGGATCCTTATTTAGGCCCCGATAAATAAATGGATCCTGGTCCGGTTCCACCCTAGTTTGAATTCGTGAACCGAGACCCGATATGTTACTTTAATTTTTGAAAATGCATCCCAAAAATCATATTCTTTTAATATGATTATCTATCTAGATCCGAACTCGAATCCAGACCCATTTCATATATGGTTCTGATTTTGATTTCTGAGCCAAGAAACGTGTTCCTTAATAGTTTTGGATCCGGTTCTACCTTTTTCTTATCAGTTCCGATATCGGGTCACGGCGCGTTTACAACCCTACTATTATCCCAGCAGGAGAGTAGATAGGGCAATTGTGTAATTTTGGAGAAGAAAGAGGGTATTGTGGGGAGTGAGCAGAGATCACCGACAGCTCAAGTCGGATGTAAGGGCAGTCTTTCATCAAGCGATCAAACGCGCATCTCGCCCACGTCATCTTTTACCGGCAGTCCCCGGTTGCCAGCAAGTGACAGCCTGTACATTACAGAAGACAACGAAATTCGTTGAGATGTCCATTTAATTCCTTTTCTTCTTTCTTTGAAAGAAAAAATACAAGGAAGACTAGTCACTAGAGAAAATATAATACAGAGGTTAAATTTCATGACATGAATGAAGACCAGGACCATTCCAATGGTGGCCCCGCTGTAGATATTGAGGGATATTGCTTTTGATGTGTGGGGTCATTGATGGCATGCTGGCTTAAGTTCATTTTATTCTCTTTTTATTTTTCAAATGTAACATGAGGTCTCGATTCTTTAATAGGTTTTTTTTACATATATTTGTGATGTTAGGGATTTTTGCACAATTATGTGATGGTGTCCTCTTTGTATTTCCAAATTTCATATTTTTTGCTAGAATAATGAATTTCAACCACTTGAAAAGTCACTTCTATCTTTTGAAGATCTCAATTTCTGACCAAGAGGGGGGATTCGAGAATTTCATTTTTGCCCAAATAGATGGCTTTTTGAAGAATTATAAAATTTTTGGACAAACGTTTTCTATTTTTAGTAAAAGAACACGTCCTAGAAATATTGACTATAGACTAGTACTACCATACGTCATCTCCTCATAGACTAGTACTAACATTTCACACCATGTGGAAAAGATAGAAGAAAGTCAATAATAATTGGGTCATGCCATTTATGCTGACAATGGGTCTAAATCAACCTTCTAATCTATTTTTAACCTAAGTAATCATTATCAGAACTCTTCTTGGTATAAGGCCCACCTAAAAGCATGCAAATCATTGGGCTAAAGGTTTGAAAGCCCGTAACATCTACATGCTAATAGAAAATGATAAACCATTTAATTACATGAGATATAGTTTTGGGATTTTTGAAATTAATCAAATATTGACCTTTAAATTGTGTTAAAAAGTAATGATTACCAAATGTAGATGAGTTCAAACTTAGAACAATTAGAAGTAGGAAGATAAGTTAATAAGGATATAAATGGGTTGGTACTAGGCCAGTGGCGCCGAGAACCATACTGGACTAGGAATCAGAATTATTTATCAATTGGGACATAAATTGAATTATGAACCCAAACTTACTTATGAATTGAAACCTAAAATAGAATCCAAACCAATATTTCTTACGTGTTAGCTAGAACATCCAGCTAATTTGTGAATCGGAAACTCAATTACATATATATAGAAGTTGTTCAATATAATGCGTCATTTTTATTCAATATAACCCATGGCAATTATCTTAACAATTGACATCCAACTCATTCACACCCCTCCAAACATTATTCACTGATAAACCAACTCTATATTATATAATCCATACTTGCAACGTCATTAATTATTATCTTTACAATATTAAAATTAAGAGTTAGAATTAACTAAACCTGTCGACGATAGAAAACCCTAACCAGAAATCACATCAAAGCCCTTCCCTTTTCCCTTCTAACCACTATAATTGAATATTAGTTTACATGGATTCATCACATTCTAAAATAATATTGCAATAATTTTTAAATAGAGTTGATAATTGAGATTCTAATATATATATATATATATATATATTTAGGTGGTGGGACCTCATAGACTGCTTCAGCCGGTAAGAGCCCTTCCTTCTTAAAAACGGTAATATGATAATATACACTACATGCAGTAGAGAGAGAAGAATACAATCTCTTGCACTTCTCTTTCAGCTCAGATTTCTGAGAGAGGAGTCATCCATGTAGATGATGGTCTTCTGATCTTCACCATCTGCTGCTATCTCTACAGGCATAAACACAATTGAAAGAGGGAAAAAGATTACATTTTAACCTGTTCTTCTGATTCATTCATCTATTGGAAGAACATGGAAGCAAATGCTGGGTTGGTGGCTGGTTCCCACAAGCGAAACGAGTTCGTGAGGATTCGGCACGAAGGGGAAGTTGGGGTCTGTTTATCTTCCTACCCTTTTGCTCTTGTTCGCATCAAAATCGGATTTTTCCTGTTTTTCTTTTCTCTTGATGTGATTTGGTGCTTGGATCTGATTGTGGACTGTCTGGTTCTGAGATTTGAGTTTTGTATTTTGGGATTTTCTTGTCGAATATAGTGTGGATCTTGCTTTTTTTTCAGTACCCACGTGGTCGCACTTGATTGTCTGATTTATTTGTTCATGGGGTTCTGTGTTTGGATCTGATCCTGGACTGCATGGAACTGAGATTCGCGTTTGGATTTTGTGGTTCTTTCAAGGGTTAGTGTTTGAATCTAATAATGGGGGGTCCGTATTAGTGAATTTTGGCTTTAAATTTCGGGTTTTTACATTTGATTGGGAATTGGGTATTGATTAGTGACATTTGCCTTTTAGTGTTCCTGAATTACGGGGTTAGGGGAGTTTCCAGGTATCGTTTGATTGAAGCTGTTGGTTTTTGTTATGAGGAATGATTGATGTATTTTGTTGTGTTAAAACTGAGATTTTTATGGCCAAGGTGTGCCAAAGTTCGGTTTTTAGTTTAGATCTGTTCACAATTATATGTTTTCCATGGTTGTTTATTGGTCCCCGTTCTTAAAGCAGATTTGTTAAATCTACTTGCATTGCTATGGTTTTCATGTGCTGTATCTTGATCAAATTGCATTTCCTGTTTTTTTTTTTTTTATCATTAACCAAAAAAACATATGGTAAAAGATGGTAAGGTTCATGTAAGAGAAGCAACAGAGCAGGGTAAAAGAGGCATCTACCCAATTAAAAATTACACAATAGAAGCTACCGAGGGGGATGTTCTGAAAGCCCCTTGGTTAGCTAGGCATCCGGCATGCTATTAGCAGATCTACTTATATGATCAATGGCCACCTGCATTTAAGAAACTAAAATTTTAATTTTTTAAGATGAAACTGAAACTTCCATGGCCTGAAGCATCTGAAGAGACCCAGAGGAATGCATTAGATGAATCACTCTTCACAACTAAATTCCCTTGAAAAGAGGATGAGAAAATCCGAAGAGCCTCTAGAATAGCTAGAATGGGGGATCGCATTTCCTTTTTGATGTGTGTGTTTGGAGTGGGAGTGTAGAAAGTGAAACTTTGTGTCCCTCTGTTGGGTGGGACTTGTGTTTTTTCCCAATTGGGATTGCAGTTATAACTAAATTAATTGTTGGAGATTGTTGCTTTCCCTCGTTGGGCCTTTAAGTTACAGTGATCTGTTTTGTCAGATCTGTGACCATGACAATTTTGTTAAAAGAAAATTGGCAACAATCTGTTTGGTTTTATCCTGGCCTACTTTCCCTTTTTTTTTTTTTCAAAGTGGATTCTCTTATCTTCTTTTTGTAGAGTGTCTGTTTGTTACAAGATGGAGATAATATTTCCCATTATATTTTCTTGGATGGTCCATTTGATAAAACTTTTAGTATTCCTTTTTTTCTGCTGAGATCTGTTTTCATTTTCTGAGAATTTACGTGTGCTAAGTAGACAGAAATTTTAACATTCTGTTCTTTAACTGTTCAGAACAAATAAAGTTGAGATTTTAATGTCTGTATTAACAACAAGAACAACCATGACAATGGTGGTGATAATAATTTTGGGTGTATTAGGCGAGCTCTGCTTATTTTATTTTATTTTTATTTTTTTTTAGTGTTAGCAATTGTATGGACTGAATTTTATTGTAACCTTTTCCATACTGAGCTTTACAGGTTTAGTCTATGACAGAACATCTTTGTATAATGTATAATTGAAATCTTCTTCTTCTAATTACATAGTATTTTTCCTGTTCTAATTGAAGAAGGTCTTCTGTATGTGTTACTTCTCCTGTTCTTTCAATTGGCATTCTGTTGCCGATTGACTTAATGATGTTGAAGTGGCTGGGTACTTCCAATTGAACTTGATAGTCTGGGAAACCTGACTGTAATTTATGTATAAATTGCAACCATTCCTCATCGATATGCAAAATACCAACAGAACATGATGCAAACTTCTAAACTTGTATGTTATACATGGTCACTGTCACTTATTAAATGGGTTTTCATCTTTAAATCCTTTTCATGTTTCACCAGAGAGTGGTTTTATTCAAATATGGCTTTCTGTTTGAGGATCTTTTCAGGAATTCTGATGGGTTTGTTTTTGTGGATAATTCAGCCTAAGCCCCTGAAACATTTGAATAGCCAAGTTTGCCAGATTTGTGGAGATACTGTTGGGCTTACTGCTACAGGTGATGTTTTTGTCGCTTGCAACGAGTGTGCTTTCCCAGTTTGCCGGCCTTGTTATGAATATGAGCGAAAAGATGGAAATCAGTCTTGCCCTCAGTGCAAGACTCGGTACAGAAGACATCAAGGTTAGCATATTTCTCTTGAGCTCTTTTCATAGTCTATCCATTTGATTAGTTGAAAGATATCTGTTGGTGTCTCTCAAGTATGGTCCAAGTTGATTGTTGGGCTTATAATTGGATATAGATTCCAAGTTAATAATAATACCGTGTATAAAATTTCAGGAAGTCCTCGAGTGGATGGAGATGATGATGAGGATGGTGTTGATGATCTGGAAAATGAATTCGAGTATGCACATGGAAATAGAAAGGCAACACAGCAGAGGCAAGTGCAAGGACGGGGAGAAGATGATCTGTCAGCTTCTTCTAGACACGATCCCATTCCACTTCTCACCAACGGGCAGCCGGTATGATAAAATAAAAAAGTATTTACTTGTACACACCTAAGATTGGAGACTGATTTTACATCATAAATCATTAACTTGCAATGGTGGATGATATTTTCAAGGGTACATGTCAGTTTTTTGGTTTTCATTTACTTGAGAGCTGATCCAAGGATTTTGGCATTGTTATTGGGTGGCTGTACTGGTTGATACATATGAGGTATCAACCAATATGGTGTGAATTTTTATCTTTAATCGAGTAACAGAGAAACAAAAACTGTTTGCCTTTAACCATAATAGGGAAGAAGCCAAATAATTTTTTGGCATGAAGCATTTGTTAAGTTTTCAGAAAAACCTGGAGCCCATGCTCACATTATATTTGACCTTTTCAGGTCTCTGGAGAAATGCCTGCTACACCAGACTATCAATCATCAAGAGCTGCTACATCAGGTCCGCTAGGATCTGGTGAAAAACGTGCTCTACCTTATGTTGATCCAAGCATGCCAGGTATCATATAAGTTGTATATTTTCAGTTAGGACTTAGAAGTCATAACTTTTTTTTTTTTACCTCTGCACAAGTGTCTGTTTGACCAGTCCTTTAACATTGTTTGTGATTTGAGAACAGTTCCGGTGAGGATTGTGGATCCTTCAAAGGACTTGAATTCTTATGGGCTTGGAAACGTCGACTGGAAGGAAAGGGTTGAAGGTTGGAAACTCAAACAGGAAAAAAATATGATGCAAATGACGAGCAGATACACTGAAGGAAAAGGGGACTTAGAAGGAACTGGTTCCAATGGTGAAGATCTGCAAATGTATGCAGTTGTCTTTTGTGTTTATTTATTTATATTGCTTGTGCTGCAACAAAGTTTCTACTCGTGCAGCAACAAAGTTTCTATCATTTCCTTTATTGTTTTGTATATATGAGGTGATGGTGCTTATCACACCAATGCTGAAAAGCTCAAAAGCTTTTTAATAAACTTAAGATTTTTGACCTGAAATATACAGTATTTGATATTACCTCTTTCTTCATCATGGAATGCTAGGTCGTCCTCCTATTAATTTAAACTGCTCATATGGGGCACCCTACTGTGCATCTGAGTGCCCAAAATTCTCCTCTATCAGATAATCCTAGACACCCACTTTTACCATCATTGATTATGGACAGCCGGGTAGTGGTGGAAGCTTTCTGATCATGGCCCCTCCTAGTTCCGCACCTGCAGTTAGGGCTGCACAACCGGAAATCCGGTCCGGTTTTTGGACCGGAATCCGGTCGGACCGGATTTCCGGTTGTAGATAAATGGGAGGACTGGACCGGTCTAAAAAGTGGTCCGGACCGGTTTCATTTGTTTTTTTTTTTTTTCATTTTCAGCACACATCTTAAGATAAAAAAATGTGAATTCATTTAAAGACTTGAACATTGCTGACTTACTTAATTCAAAGTTTAGACATTTTGAACATTTTTATTTTTTAAGTTTAAAGTTTTGTATTAAAATTTTTTTTTTAAAAATATTTATTATTAATCCGGTCCGGTCCAGACCGGTTCTTAAAATGTCTGGACCGGACCGGACCGGATATAACCGGTTTTTCAAATTCGGTCCAGACCGGACCGGATTTGTATTGTTTAGACCACAAATCCGGTCCGGTCCGGTCCGGTCCGCGGTCCGGTTTTGTTCAGCCCTACCTACAGTCTGGTTGGCCTATAATAATGCCTGCCAGGTGAATGCCTTGGATTTGCCACAAGGGTGTCTGCTGATAAAAAAAAAGGCACACTCTCCTAGGTCAAACAATCAAATGAATACATAGAAGGATACTCCTCTCAAGTAAATATCGTATGAGGTTTCCAGGGCAAATGATGTTATTCTTGATGGTGCATATTTCATTCTTTTAGCTGATTCAAGCTTGAAATTGAAGCACTGATGTCTATCTTGAGTCAGTTTTTTTTTTTTTTTTTGGTGTGGAAATTTCAAAGACTTTCATTTAGCAACTCTCTCAATTTATTCCAAATGTTTGACTGAACTAATACGTTCATTGTTCTGGCAGGGCTGATGATGCTCGTCAACCTTTGAACCGGGTGGTGCCTATTTCTTCTTCCCACCTTACCCCTTACCGAGTAGTGATCATACTTCGGCTCATTATATTGGGTTTCTTTCTTCAATACCGGGTTACACATCCTGTGAACGATGCATATCCCTTGTGGCTAACATCTGTTATATGTGAGATATGGTTTGCTTTGTCTTGGCTTCTGGATCAGTTCCCAAAATGGTCTCCTATCAACCGTGAAACCTACCTTGAGAGGCTTGCACTGAGGTTAGTTGAACTTCCAATTGTTCATTTCAATTCTTTCATAGGCTTGCTTTGTGCTGTTGGGCATGAAGACTTGTTCTGTACTCCTTTTAATTGGCATTTGTTAAACAGATATGATAGGGACGGGGAGCCTTCACAGTTAGCTCCTGTTGATGTCTTTGTTAGTACAGTGGATCCTCTCAAAGAGCCCCCTCTTGTGACTGCCAACACTGTGCTGTCCATCCTTGCTGTGGATTATCCTGTTGACAAGGTTTCATGTTATGTTTCTGATGATGGTTCGGCAATGTTAACCTTTGAAGCACTCTCAGAGACTTCGGAGTTTGCAAGGAAGTGGGTGCCTTTCTGCAAGAAGCATAATATCGAGCCTAGGGCTCCAGAATTCTACTTTGCTCAAAAGATCGATTATTTGAAAGATAAAATACAACCTTCTTTTGTCAAAGAGCGCCGGGCAATGAAGGTAAATCCTCAAATATTCGTTGAGAAAATTGTTGAGTTGCCTCAACTTGATGGAGTCTTTGATCCAGTTTAGGGGTTAACTTTCTCTTGAGAGGAAATATAAAGTTTAAATCATATCATTTTGGCATACCTGTTTGTGGATCACTGGTGAATGGCTCAGATCATTTAAGGTGGGCCCTGACCAATTCAATTATTGGTTGAGCAAAACTAAAGGGCACTTTTTTGGTCAAGCGTATTTCTGTTAAATGAGGCTAAACTTGACTGCAACATGTGCTTTTTATGATAGAAACTCCTTGATTGGGTTTCAGTCGACTTGATCGGGCCTTTAATTTTCTAAACCTATAGCCAATTATGTTATGGTTATTAGTACTTTTGAAGTTGTTAAGATTCCCATTCATCTTGATCGGACAACTTATTAAGTTCTTGTTTCTTCAGAGAGAATATGAAGAATTCAAAGTACGGATCAATGCTCTTGTTGCTAAAGCACAGAAAACCCCTGAAGAAGGTTGGACAATGCAGGATGGAACTCCATGGCCCGGGAATAATCCTAGAGATCATCCTGGCATGATTCAAGTAATATCAACCTTTCCTAAGTGTTCTCATTCCAAGAAACTACTCTTCATTTCTCCTTATTTTCTCACTTTTTGTTGTTCAAAATATAGGTATTCTTAGGCCACAGTGGAGGGCTTGATACTGATGGCAATGAGCTACCTCGACTTGTTTATGTTTCGCGTGAGAAACGACCAGGCTTCCAACATCATAAGAAGGCCGGAGCAATGAATGCACTGGTCTGTTATCCGCTGGTTTCATTCATTAGTGGTCACCCGTAATGTTTTAGCCAATTCACTGAGTTATTTTTGTTCACTTGGTGTGCAGATCCGAGTGTCAGCTGTCCTAACCAATGGCGCGTATCTTCTGAATGTTGACTGTGATCATTACTTCAATAACAGCAAAGCTCTTCGGGAAGCAATGTGTTTCATGATGGATCCAGCCTTGGGAAGGAAAACATGTTATGTGCAGTTCCCTCAGAGATTTGATGGCATTGATCTGCACGACCGATATGCCAATCGTAATATTGTTTTTTTCGATGTATGTCCACTCTCTTTTATATAAGTTCCAGTAGTGGAACAATACCACGTTCAATTGTATTTCCTTATGTCTCCTTAAGAACTGTACACATGGGCCTGCTTTTTGGTGTTCCAAGCCACTTATATAATGGCTTTGTTGTGGACGGTTCTTGTCCGGTAGGTGATCCTAATTGTCCATTTGTATGTTAATTATGGACCATAGTCTTTAACATTGTGCCTATAATCTGCCTGAACTAGGATCACTTGATATGGAAAATCACCAGGCTTGGCCCATTTATAGAAATAGTTCTATTCTATAGATGGGGCTCACAACATGATTAAATTAAATTATTGTAGGTGGGACCGAGCTATAGACATAATTCTGTTTCTGTTGATCAGCATCTTATTATACTCATTATGCTATGAAGAAAATTATTTCCTTATCAATTGGAATTTTTTGCAGATCAACTTGAAAGGTCTGGATGGCATCCAGGGACCAGTATATGTGGGAACGGGATGTTGTTTTAACAGGCAAGCTTTATATGGGTATGATCCAGTCTTGACAGAGGCCGACTTGGAACCCAACATCATTTTCAAGAACTGTTGTGGTTCACGAAAGAAGGGCAGGAGTGGAAACAAGAAGTACATTGATAAAAAGAGGGCAATGAAAAGAACTGAATCAACTATTCCCATCTTCAATATGGAGGACATTGAAGAAGGTGTGGAAGGTAAGAGAAACTTTCACCAAATAATGAACCTTTTCTCTTTATCTTTCATAAATCCATTTTTTTATAATTTTTTTCCAAGCCCATGGGTGTCTAAAGTCTAAACTGTAGACATGCAGCATTTTTTCCCAATTGAACTTCAAAAACAATTAAATTGAAGACTCAAATATGACTCTTTAGAATATATTTTAAGAATGTAAATAACTAAATCCTATTTACATCCAACTATAAGATTTGGTTTCCAAAAAATGAAAAGGGGAAACAGTTTATAATAATTGTTCTCCATGTGATGCTTTATGATTGAATGGAAAGAACCTGCATGCATCTTCACTCCGTGGAACTGCATATTCAAACCTGAAGATTCTGGTTGCTCCTTTGTGCGTCTTTACTATAAGATTTGGTCTCCCAAAAATAAAAAAAATTGGGAACAATATATAATAATTGTCCTTCATGTGGACTTTAAGATTGAATGGAAGAACCTACACAGGTCTTTACTCAATGCAACCTTCCCCCTCCCCTTATGGTTGGGGGTCTGCTACATGAATTTTATTCTTTCATTCTAATCCATCATGAGCCAAATCCTTAGATAGGTTGCACTTTTTTAGATCTATCCTTACTACTATCCATGTCCTCTCTATTATGATCCATCCTGAGCCAAATGCTTTGATAGGTTGTACTTTTTTTAGATCTATCCTTATTACTTCTATTTATGTCCTCTTCGGCTTATCCCTTTTCCTTGGTGGCCCATCAACCTGCATAGAAAAACTTTTACTCAACGGTGTCGTCGTTGGCCTGGCCCAAACCATCTCAAACGAGTCTCTTAATTATCAACTATTGATGCCACTCCTAATTACTCTCGAAAGTGTTCATTTATGATTTTGTCCTTTCTGGTTTTACCATACATCCATCTCAATCTTTGCTACACTCAATTTGTGCATATGTTGCTTTATGATTGGCCAACATTCTGCTTCATAGGTCGTGGTTGTGGTCTAGCGTTGTCGTTTAAACTTTTTTCGCTTCAATCTTGTTTGTATGCACTGTTCACGAAGCACTCTAAAAGCAAGTCTCCACCTCAATGATTCTAGTCTTATCCTACGTTCAACATCTTCCTCAATCTCTCCATCATTATCATCAAGCCAATGTCTTAGAATGAATCTCTTTGTGGTAACTCTTGAGCTTGAATTCTCATTGGAGTTGTCTCTTTGCATATCCCTACTAAAGTTGCATTTCATATAATGTCGTTTCATGACATTCTAAAGGTTCCTGTCATCTCTCAAGTTTCGCATTCACACCATTTCTCGATTCATCTACTAGTGCTATATATTATCCACAAACTACATAGACCAAGGTACCTCCTATTGAAAATGAGTAGCTCACGCATCCATAATCAGTGTAAAGAGGTAAAGGGCTGAAAGATGACCTCTAATTCAAACCCACGATCATTGTAAACTTACCTGTTTCTCCACAAATAGTTGTCACACTTGTTATTGCTCCCTTATACACGTCTTTAATGATATGCCAATATAACCTCTAGTCTTGGGACCTTCCTTTTATAAAAAACCCACCAAATCAAATCTCTAGATAGTCGTTGGCTTTCTCTAGATCGATGAAGACAGATTTGTTTCCCTTTTTTCTCCTTTTTCCATTAATTGCCTAAGTGAGAAGATAGCTTCCATAGTTGACCTCCCTGATATGGAACCAAACAGATTTTCAGATATCTTATTCTCTTTTCTAAGTCGTTGCTCCGTCACTCTCTCATAGTTTCATAGCATGACTCATAAGTTTAATCCCATGATAATTGGTGCACCATTGTTTATCTCCTTTTTTCTTATATATAGGAGCTACACCACTTATTCTCCATCCATTAGACATTTCTTTGTCCTTAATATCTTATTGTAGAGCCTAGTTAACCAAATCTATCAAATTTCTCTTAAGCATTTCCAAGCCTCTATCAAAATGCCATGTGGCTCCACAGTCTTTCATGTTTTCATTTTTGCCAATGCTTTCTTCACTTCTGCTAACCTAATTTTGCGATAAAAGTTATGTCCAGCTAATGTTATATTAATGTTCTGACTGTTTTTTGCTTGTTGGCCGACTGTTTTGTATATTATGTCTATAGATGTGTGTTTGTACATATAGTTTTTCTTGGTTAGTCGTGTTATGCACTTGCTGACACTTTTGGCACTGTGTTTCTGCTCATCGGTGGTTCAGAATTGTGAACCAACAGATAATAAAATCCTTAACCATTTAGATACAATATTTTTGGCATTTTTTGTGAAGTTCTAATTCTTGTTGGTAGGTGATATTGGAGTGCTTTCATCTGTTCCCGACCAAATGTATTTTGCGTTATACACTTTTGAGGAGCTAAGAAAAGTCTTCATGGAGTAGTATTTTTTTTTTTTTTTTTTTTGAAAAGTGGCCTGGAGAAAAATACAGCTCTATGGTTGATTGATCTTTAACTATAAATTACGCATTTCCTGGACCCTTCGTTATGTAACAGCTTACTTTAATTGCTATTACGTCTGCTTCTTTTAATTAAAATCACTTGCATATCTGTTCTAAAATAATAAAAAAAAAGGTTTTTCCCTTGTTAAAAAAAAAAAAAAAAAAATCCTTGCTCAGTTAAAATAAGTTTTTCCACACAGCCCCATTTACATAATGAGTATCTGCTGCCAGTGTTTCTGTTCATTTTTCCTATGAACAAAGAATTTGAGTATCTGCTGCCAGTGTTTCTGTACATTTTTCCTATGAACAAAGAATTTTTATCCTTACATCCATTGACAATATAAAATACATTGCTGTTATGCAGGCTTTGATGATGATAGGTCACTGCTTATGTCACAAAAGAGCTTAGAGAAGCGATTTGGGCAGTCTCCAGTGTTCATTGCGTCCACCTTCATGGAACAGGGAGGGATACCCCCATCGACGAATCCAGCATCACTTCTGAAGGAAGCCATCCATGTCATCAGCTGCGGTTATGAGGACAAGACCGAGTGGGGGAAAGAGGTGAGCTAGATTTCTGGCATTATTAATTGGGGAGAGATATCTGGTCCTTGACATGAGGGTGTGAATAGTATCCTCTGTTCTCGAGTTGTATATGCCCATGTTTGAGGTATCAAGAGTGTTATCTGATATGTCGAATTGTGTTGGTCTATTGTCCCATCTGATACAGTATTGGTTCCATTGGGCCTATTTGTACGTCATTGTTGACTCAAGATTCTTAAAAATTCTTGTCAATGAAGTATTGTTTCTTTAGAGGGGATATGAATTATGTTATAACTGGACTCTACTCATTTGTGCAGATTGGGTGGATTTACGGTTCCGTGACAGAAGATATTCTGACTGGGTTTAAAATGCATGCCCGAGGATGGATATCAATTTATTGCATGCCTCCCCGCCCGGCATTTAAAGGATCTGCACCTATAAATCTTTCTGATCGTCTGAACCAAGTTCTTCGATGGGCTTTGGGATCTATTGAGATCCTGCTGAGTAGACATTGCCCCATTTGGTATGGTTACAATGGAAGGTTGAGGTTGTTGGAGAGGCTGGCTTACATCAACACCATAGTCTATCCCATCACCTCCATTCCTCTGATTGCCTATTGTATTCTTCCCGCAATCTGCCTTCTCACAGGAAAATTCATTATACCTGAGGTGAGAAACAATTCTGCACCCTTTGTTAATTCTATATTTATTGTTATCGAACCGTCTTTTGTATAGGTGTAGTTGTGCAATGGCACATTTTCCCTTTTGCATGTGTTTATGCCTTGTGAGCAATTTTTCATAATTTTTCTTCTTCACCGCTGCTGCTGCTTTGATTTTGTGGCCATAAAAGAGACCTGGAAGTTTGGTATTCTTAATTCTGTGTATGTAGACTCTACTTCTGTCTACTTCTGTCACGTTCTTCTGCCCTAGTTAAGTAGTGGAACTAGCCTCTGTTTACTGTAGTTGTATAGCATAGCAATGGTTAGATGATACAAACTATTGATTTGACGGGTAGAGCCGTAGAGGTCCATCCAAAATATTATAAGATGTAGACAGTGATTTTTTAATGCACACCATCCATGTCTTGATCTAATTACTTGCAAGCTGTAGACACTAGATGGTTGCTAAAAGAAATTCATTATGTAGGAAACCTCCTTTCTGGCCGCCTTAGGATTTTAATGCTGCAACCAACCTACACTGGGCTCCATTCCGGAGGCAACTGCCCTAATACCAAGCATCAATCAACTTTGCCATGGGTCAGTGCCATTCTCTAAATGACGACCCTCGTCAGACAATAAAGGGATAGTCAATCATACCAAAATGCTCTTTTCTGGAGGCAATTTAAGGAATGTTTGATGTTTGATGTTACTCTAGTTGGAATGCAAGCAATAGAAAACTAAACCGGGTCGTCTTCGTTTTTTTTTTGGGTTAGGGTTGGTTTTGGTGGGTGGGTGGGGGGGGGGGGGGGGTGGGGTGGGTGTGGTTGGTTTCCAAAATGGAATAGTTCCAAAGGGGCAAAAAAAATGAGAAACTATGATATTTTTTTTTTTTTTTTTTTTAACTATACCGTATAGGAGAGGTATATTGTAACAAAAAGGCAAGCAGCGAAGCCCCCAAAAAACAAAAGGACCCAAGCCCCAGCCCAAAGCAAACCAGCCAAAATACAAGGGAAACATGATAACAGAAAGATTAGGAAGAGAGGCGCCCTCCTTGGCAAGACGGTCCGCTTCAGGATTAGCACTACGAAGAACGTGGGAAAAAGTAACGAGGAGACTTCTAGCAAGATCCAGGATCTCATCCACCACAGCAGCTAGCTTCCAACGGGCTTTCAGAAAACTATGATTTAGTTGCAGGCATTGGTATAAAGTGTACCCTGATTATTTTTTTTATGTATAGAATGCCATTGAGTCCAAACTTCAAAGAGAGAGATACTTGATTTCAATTTACATGCTTTTCTTCTTTTGCATGCGTCTTCTTGCTGCCCTGTCTCAGGAGAGTTTTTTGAAACTTGCTGTCCATTGCAGATAAGCAACTTTGCTAGCATGTGGTTCATTCTACTGTTCGTTTCCATTTTCGCAACTGGAATCCTGGAGCTCAGATGGAGTGGGGTCGGGATTGAGGATTGGTGGAGGAATGAACAGTTTTGGGTGATTGGTGGTACATCAGCGCATCTCTTTGCTGTCTTCCAAGGACTTTTGAAGGTGCTCGCTGGAATTGATACCAATTTCACCGTCACGTCTAAGGCATCCGATGAGGATGGTGATTTTGCGGAGTTGTATGTGTTCAAGTGGACAACACTTCTCATTCCTCCAACCACTGTACTTGTTGTGAACCTTGTAGGGATCGTTGCAGGTGTCTCTTACGCAATAAACAGTGGTTACCAATCATGGGGTCCACTTTTTGGTAAGCTTTTCTTCGCCATATGGGTCATTGTCCATTTGTATCCTTTCCTCAAGGGTCTATTAGGCCGGCAGAACCGTACGCCTACCATCGTCATTGTTTGGTCAATCCTCCTTGCTTCCATCTTCTCCTTGCTGTGGGTGCGGATCGATCCTTTTACCTCTTCCACCCAGAAAGCCGCAGCCAACCAATGTGGTATTAACTGCTAAGTTGAAAATGGTCCATCTCTCCTTCCCTCCCTCCTGTAAATTAGAAAGAAGCAGAAAAGAACACTATTTCAGTTAAGTTATATTATATTGTTAGTCCAGTGTTTTGAGTATGACCAACATTTGGGGTCTTTTGTTTTGTTTCTTATCCTTTTGTTCACTTTCATATAATTTATTTTGTTGTGCAGTATCCAATGATTGTACTTGTCAAGAACTTATGAGTACACTATTTATTGGTTTCACTTGTCTACAAACATGTTGGCACTCGGTGTGTGTGTGTGTGTACTATGTAGACATGCATCACCCATTTTTCTCAGTGCTTATAAAATGAAACAATGTAGTGGTTCAGGTCCTGCTGTCTGATTATTTCGTTCTCATAGAAAATGCATTTTTAGAATTCATTAGTGTAAACATCCCAACCCAAAACAAATTCCCCTTCCCACCCACCCACCCCCCCAAACCAAAAAAAAAACCCTTTTGTAGCAGGTAATGCTCAACAGAGCATCGCATCGGTTAGGCACTTATTCGCCATTAGATTTACAGTTGTTTTGTACCTTTGCAATGAGACTGGCAAAGCCAAGTGAAGGTTGAATATTCTGGTAGAGTTTGTATGCATTAATACAGGTTTTCTAATATGCATCAATCCAACCATCCAAGTCCAGGCGCTCATTGCACACATGTTATTTGTATGTTCACTTTTTGAAATTTGCCTTCATTCTTCATTTTTAATCACCCTATGAATTCTAATTCCAACAAACAGGCCCTGTGTGATTATTGTTTGAAAATAGAAGGCCTGGATTACTATCCAAATTCATAAGAACTAGAGGTATGGGTGTGTTTACTGGAAATGGGAACAGGCAGTGAGTTTCCCTGTAAGAGCATAAAGATGAAATCTGATAAAGCCACTTGAAATTATTCTATCTTCTGTTCTGAGGAATTGAAAATATAACCTAGGAATTTGAAGAACAGGCGCGATTTTGAATATCGGTCAGTATTAATTATCGCTCAACTTGGGTTCAAGTTATTGGACCTGTGTCATTAAGGTCATTATCCAGTGTGGGTTCTGCCGAAGCAAGGTCCCGAGAGGGTTCAGAATGGAGACAGACTTTAGGACCTGCGTCTTTACCCCAATTTAAAGCATTGACCTGAAACTTCTCTGGACCAAAATAAAAAGCATGGACCTGAGCCCAAATCTAGGCCCAATATGAAGGTCTTTCTAATCCATTTGATTTTCCTACCACAAATTTCTCTAATGCATTAATTTCTCTGCAATCTGTTTGTCCTTTTTTTTTTGCGCTAGAACAGTCTGTTTATATTTTCTTTTCCGAATGACACTGATTGAATGAATTCTAATGGTATTGGGTATTACTCCATGCCAGCAAGGGCACATTTTGTTAAATGCTCGTCTAGTTGTCTGATAATTCCAACTCATCAATTAAGAATTAAAAATCCCCACCTTCTTCCTTGGATGTAGCTAAGCTAATTAGGGACATGTGAGGGTCAGGGTGTAAGTAAAAGTGCATGAATTTGAATCTCAAATGTAGCGCAAAAAAACCAAAAAAGACCCCACCTTACACTGAAATGAGATTTATGAAACAATGACATTATGTATTTATGTTCACCGTTTTGAAATCCGAGGACGTTATATTCATAGTCCACTTGTTTGAATAGAATCATCGCACCATCACAATCAAAGCTCTTTCCCAATTATGTTGGTGTCAGCAACATGAATTTTGTTTTCAAATTTTGTAAAGGCCCAAATCTTAGGTGTTCAATATTCAGTACTTGGAGTCCCATTTTCATTGAGAGTGGGTCCTCTTAGACTTGGATTCACAAGATTTGCGAGAGATTCAAGTGAAACTTGATTGCAAGACCCACCTATTAAAAATCTAAACCGCTCCATATAACTACCCTCTTTTTGTAAAGGACGTGGTAGAACTTTATTGCGATAAGAATTTGACCTACAATAAGATTGGGCATAGATCTTTGATGCATGCAAAATGAATTATATGTTTTATATATTACTAATCATACACTCAATCCTTTAAACCCCCACCCAAAAAAAAAATAAAAAATCATATGCTCAATCATACTCTCATTTGAGATAAAGAAATTCTATTGCATTACATAAGAAAAAGAGTATCTATTTTGAGCAGCTTCGATTTAATTAACACGGGCTTTCATTAGGGTTTCACTTTGTATTCCTCACGCAACTCAAGCGTCTAAGATTTGGATTTGGATCTGGATCATCCAATTTTAATATAGACTTAGAAACTAGATATATAAACAGGTCGAATCCTGCACAGAACCAGATGAACAAATGAGCAGCTGAATAATACCACTCAAAATTATCAATGCAGCTGGTGTGGGATTTCAAATCTAAAAGGCGTTCCAATGCCCATACCTCTTTAATAATTCAGTATCATTGGTCTTTATTCGTGACATGGTCTGTGACTCAAGCATCCACATGAAACAAATTGTGAAAAGTTCTTTTTGCCTTGAGGAAGATTTCAACATGCTTTTGGAAAATCTCCCAGGTCACACAGCTACCACCTCCCTTGTTTAGGTGTCATGGATTGCATGACAGGATGGCATTTGGTCCAGAACCTTCCCACCTTCGAAAAAAATTAATACATAGAAGAAACAAAAAGGTGGTGGAAAATATGTTGCATTTTTGTGATGGAAGATGTTTCTCCGAGTAGGCAAGGAATTATGACTCGTCAAATCCATCTTACTGTAAACTAACAGTTAATGATAAAATTGATCACCTTCCTTCTGTTGATATTTCAAATTAAGCGTTGTGCTTGAGTTGAATTGATCTCTGTTTGTTGTTCAGGCCACACTTGGACATGTTCTCATCCTTAGATGTCACAAAATTGCATTTTATTGAGATAATCATCATCTTACATGTTGATCTCTCTCTCCCTCTCTCTCTCTCACAATCAGATTATATGATAATTAATTTCAAATGTTCTCTACAGCTTGTTCAACAAAAAGGTTTATATACTTGAGGGTTGAGAGTTAAGACTAATCACTCAGTTCTAAATCATAATGTGATTTTTCATTTTTATAGGGATTCTTCAACTCCTTTTGGTTTATGCTCTATTCTAGATAAAGATCTACCTGAATTCTATTTGCACATCCAGGACGGATTAAGATTCAACTTCTTATTGCATGTGTTGAGTATTTGTACACTAACACTAAGGTCATGTTTGGCAACCAAGTATTTAGGGAAAAGATTTTTTATTTTCATAAAGTTGGGGTAGATCCATGTTTGGCTATTGTAAATTCCTAAAGATTTAGTTGAATGAAAATCCTCATTTGTTGGGATTTTTAAATCCTACTACCCTCCATAAGATTTGAAAATCCTCTATTAAGTGGATTTGCACACCTAACCCTATTTTTCTTAGTTATATGCATCGATACGCACCAATATTAATGTGAAATCGTCGACTATACAAATTCCCAATAGTGAAGAATCATCGGATCTATAAATTTCTCGCCTGTTACTAAACGTGTCAAATACTAGTCAAAGATAATTTATGGGCTAAAGAGGGAAAGATGCTATAACTCACTTTTCATTTGAAACCTAAAATAAAAGGAGAACAAAAATCAGGAGAGTCCTTGGTCCCAATCAATCAGATAATATGATATATCCACAAAAGAATGACTAAAATTCTTGTAATCAAGGCCTATTGTTTTATTTTTTTTTTTCCTGTAAAAGTAGAAATATATTCTGATATACTCATATTTATATTTCAAAAAAACACATAGGCATAGGATCATATGATGCAGAAAAAGATATTTTGACTTTTCATGAGAAAAAAATATTAATTCATGATTCTACAAAAGAAAAAGCTTTCTAATTAGGAGTTCATAGTCTCTATTTTTTATAATGTCCATATAAAACAAAATTCATTACAGCATAGAATCACAAGGTTTCACAAAAGTCCACAGAGAATCAGATATTTATCAAATTTCAGGTGTTCTTATATGGAAAGCTCTCATCTAGGGTAGGTAATAACTTTTGATTGGGTAGGTTAATATAGGCTACGTTTTGCAAAGCTCTCATCTAGGGTAGGTAATAACTTTTGATTAGGGTAGGTCAATATAGGCTACGTTTTGCAAAGCTCTCATCTAGGTCAGGTAATGGATCAATCTTTTTACTAAGACTACCAAAACGAGAACTCTAAATGGCCTCTGACGGAAAACATGCCACTAGTCAATATAGTATGGAAGTGGTTCTCAATATAGTACGGAAGTGGTTCTCTATGACCACTTCCGTTTTTTTTTATTTATTAAAGATTTAAACGTGTGACGACGTAGTTGAATTCAAACTCATACAAATCGCAACAGAACCCCATTTTCCACTTCTTCCTTCCATTGTTTTTCCCTTTTCTCAGGCGGTTTCCTTTCTTCCTTTCCCAAAAGGTCCTTACCTTGATGATTTAATCATTAAAAAATAATCATACAACAAAGATAATGAAATGAATAAACTATATATCAAAATCCTAATGAATTTTTCTCGAAAAGTAAACATGAAACTCAAGCACTATGGTAGATAAAGCATGAAAGAAGGTCAAACTTTGCTATGCCTACTTTGTTAATGGAGATCAACAACCCCCACAAGGAATATTCAATGTTAGGGGAGAATTCTATTCTGATTTATTTTGGTACAGAAAACCAGCAATAGCAGATGATAAATGTTGAAGAAGATCCAGATTTGATGAATTAGCGTTGACGTTGACATTAACTCTAAATATTAAGCGATCGTCGTCGCTTGTTGAAAAAAAAAAAAAAAAAAAGAATATTCTGACGGAAATACCGGTTTTGTTGTATAAAAATTATGGGTACCTCTTTTGGTTAGTGGCCATCTAGGATCCTTTTTTTTTTTTTTTTTTTGTAGTTTTCTCTTTTAAGTAATTATTCTCTTTGGTAAATACCTAATCACACACACTACAACCATAGTTGTTTCTGTAAAAGGAAGATGCTTCATCACTATTAATATTTTAATTGGTGGGGGGAAACACCTTTCTCCTTATTAATTTTTTTTAAAATGCATTTATTTTTTAATGATATATTTTTGCTAGAATTAACGATAATTTTATTATATAAAAAGGATTCAATGCGTCCGACTACTTTTTACATGTGTAAAAGCAATTCCCTTTCTTCCCTTTTTTTTTTTTTTGTATTATTATAAAAAAGGACCCCACATTTCTCCTTATAGTCGTAGTAGAAAATAACTGGGTATCCACTAAAATGATTATGGAAGTCCATTGAATGAAACAATTTAAATTAAAAGTTTTACGTGAGACCTACCTATATATGCAAAATTTAAACTCCATACGATCATCCGAATCCTTTGATCCATGACCTAAAAATTTAATGAATCTAGAGTCAATAAATTTCTTGTGATTTCAATCCAATGGTGATAAAAAATTAAATGAATGTCAAAATTTGGACTTTAGAAGGCGTGTTGGAGAATTATGCAAGATAGAAGATTCAGATTTTAGAGAAGTTATATTTTGAAACGCTACATATTATGGCTCGTCCAAAAGAGTACCAACAAAAAATGGGGGACCAAATGGAAGGCCCAACGCAAAAAGTCTTTACTATGATTTGCATTTTGCACAAAGGACAGCGGATGTTAAACAAAGAGAATCACTCTTTCAATTAAGAGAATCACTCAATCAAAACATGTACTCAAATCTGTCAATCAATTCAGCAATCCTAATAGCAATTAGCAACTGAGTTTTATTCAGCTAAAATACACAACAAACAAAAAAGGTCCATTTTGAAGAAAATCAAGACATCAAATGAAGAGCATGTCTATCCATAATCCTCTAAAAGGGGTCAATTGCTTATTACTTTTATTTCCTTAACATCATTTCCATTACACCACAGCAACAAAAGGAAACATTCTCTCTTTGAACATATCAAGGAGAGAATTATCCAACATAATTGAATTCAGGATCATGCACAAGGGGTAGAATAATCTTCATTGACATGAATGGTAGGGAGGCACTGCACCATATGAGAAGACTGCTGCTGCTGCTGCTGCTTCTGCTGGTGTGGTTGAAAGTTCTTGAAACTGACTCGCCCACACGTGCGAACGGGCTCACCAGCAAGTGGCACCACAGGAAGATTGTCACAGTTGCATATCTCAATCATGAATCCATCTGGGTCATGGAAGAAGATCTGGTCCACAAAGATTCCACCCTCTTCCACCCTCCTCTTCACATACTCAATGCACATCTCCTTCAATTTCTTCTCCACCATGTTCATGCTCTCACACTTTCCAACAAACATTAACTTGTCAAATATTTTAATCACGTTTGGTAACCGGTGAGGAATCCATCCATCCATCAATAATACACAATACAAATCTAAGGATATATATATATAGCTAAGAATTTCAACTTGATATGGGTGAATATTCATAGTTGAGAAAAATTAGATTCGATGTGCAAATCCACAAAAGCAAGCAAAAAGGTAGGACTAGAAAATCCTTTCACATGAGGATTTCCATTGGTTCAGACATGGTGAAGCATGGTTTTTTCCATGCTTTGTAGAAATCAAAAATCTTAATCAAGAAGGGCACCTGGAAAAGAACAATTTCATGGGGTTGCCTTTACCTGGAAGGAAATGTGGTTGTCTTTGGGATTAATCACGGATTTCCTGGGCATGCTTTCTGGGTCCTCTGATTGCAACAGATGTATCCCAATCCCATAGCTGAAGAGCCTGGAAAAAACAAAAGGAACCACCAAAATGATTCATCATTTTTTAGGGAGTTGTTGATGATGGGTTTTGAGTGGGGTTGTTGATTTCTTACCATGCACCATCAAAATCAAAAGATCCAGGCCTCCTGATGGGGAAGAACCCAAGAACATTCTGATAGAAATCAAGAGATGTCTCAACTGAACAGCAAACAAGAGAGATGTGGTTCAAAGAAGTAAGAGCCAAAGATCCTCCTGTTTTCTCATACATCTTTGATCAACTAACAGACACACAAGGATTTATGGGAGATGAGAATGACAGACGGAGAGGTATTTACGGCAGTATGGAACGAAAGGTTCGTGGAAGGCTACATCTTATAGCAGATGGGGGACCTGCTACACATGCCACTTGTCCCGTACACGTGTTGTATTCACATGTCCATTCAATCCACTGCTGACTAGGAGCTGATTTTGACAGCAAGTTGGAGAATAGTGGACATGTCATCCAATAGCACCTCCAGAATGGCTGCCACGCCAACTTGTGTTTTTCTTGTTTTAATATTAATGGCTCAGTGCTGTCCATGTGAGAATTTTGTAGGTCTGACCCACCCTACTGCCCATGCTTATGTTTATTCTTAATAAGGAGTGAGAAAAAAAAAAAAAATAGCCTTGTGTGTGTTTTTTGTTTTTTTTTTTTTCCGATATTGCCCGTATAATATTGTTAGACTTGACATTTGCCCCATAGCGATATTATAGCCCTATGATATCCTACACATTATATTGTTCGATATCTTAAAATTATACATATTAAATTATTATTGTATTAATAATTTTGTAAAAAATATTTAAACTTTAAGTGGTTTGGAACAAATCTCAGATTTTTTTTTTTTTTTTTTTAAGTCACTACTTGGACTGAGAGGATTTGATGAAAAAAAGTCACCACCTTTGGTCCTACAATAGAGGGCCCAAGTCTTTGGGGGCCCATTGATACTTGGACTAGATTAATAACGGCCCAAGTCTTTGGTGCTCACTCATGAGCGCGCGTCGAGCGCGTGTCAACATACACTTGACGCGCAGCCAGCCGTTGGATGGCAACGCGTGGCTGCACGTCGGGTGCACGGTACAATTGATAGAAATTGGGGCAAATAAATTTGTGGATGAGATCATCAAATTAGGAAAGCATCAAGGATAAGTGCAAGTGTTATGGGACGGGAAGTGATAAGTTAGGAAAAGAGTTTATTGAAGATGCAAGTGATATTGGATTAATTATAAGTAATTATAAGTATAGGTGTTTATTGTCATTATGATCAGTTTGTACGTAAAGAAATGTGCTGTGTATTTATAAAAATGGATTTACCTCACGTTATCCTCTCCCCCTAATTGTACTATAGTAATTATCACCATCACAAGCTTTGAAAAAAATAAGTCAAACATTTTGAAAATATACATAGGGATAAAGAGATGTCAAAAGTGTTATTTTACTCTTAAAACTTAAGGTGGCTGCAAGGCTATTGATTATGGTGACATGGAAGGTATATTATAATAAAAAGGCAATGGTGTATTACTAAATACTAGGGATGTAAATGGGTCCTCGATTCTTCGATTACTCGAAGGCTCAGACCCGTTAAAAACCGGGGCCGGGTCCTTATTTAAGCCCCGATAAGTAAATGAGTCCGGGTTCGATTCTACCTTGGTTTAGACCCATGGACCCAAGACCCGACGTATTACTTAAATTTTCGAATATCTCTCATAAAAACTATATATTTTTAATATCATTCTCTACTTAGATCCGGACCTAATCCGGATATAGTTCTGGTTCCGGTTCCGAAGCCAAGAAACCGGTTTTGCAAAGTGGTTCCGGGTCTGAATCCGGTTTCACATTTTCCTTAATGGTTCTGATTCTGAGTTGACCATGGACTCAGAGCGGAACTGGCCTGTTTACAACCCTACTAAATACCAACCACATGGGCTTATTTAAGATCCTAGAAATCTTAGGAGGGTATATATATATACAAAAACCTATCAAAAGAATCAACAGCCCAGATCTAACATATGTGGCAATTAGCTTGCTCCTTAGAAATAGGTTGTCAATTGGACATTCGGGTACTCATCTTGGCCGAACTCAACACTCAGAAATCCGACAAAATGAGGGCTTTTGTTTTTCTTAAAAATGCTTTAGGGTCGGGCTTGGACAAAAATTTTGCAAGCTTGCCAATTTGAGGGTCAGGCTTGGACAATACTAGGCCTAGCTCGGCCCTTTATTTTTCTTATTTATATATGTGGAGTTATTTGAGAATATAAGTGGGTTTATTTGAGAGTGATTCTTATATGACTTCTTATTTTAATTTATTAATTTTTCTATATGTTAAGAGATATCTCTCGTAGGAGACACCAACAACTTAAATAATGTGAGGCCCCCACCCAATCTCTCATTTAAGGTGGGAGATATCTCTCGTAGGAGCAACTCCTATATATATATGTATATATATGGGAGACGGTCCTGTAAAAACCGTCCTTACGGTCTATACCGTTCGGAACATCCTCTGGAGCCCACCTTATGACCCATCCAAAGTGACCACTCATTCATAACCTCCTTATAAACACGAACTCTCATGAAATCGCATGGATTCAAATGAACTAGACCGTTGGATTGAGAGTCAATTTTTCTTCTTTGATATAAAGTTGTTAAACTTGTGAGCCATGTATGAAGGGGTTAGAGGTATTAGAATGACTTCAAATTTGATATGTAAGTTGACCCCACTTGGATCTTTCATTCCCCCTCTATCCCATGACCAGTGGGGTCTCACAGTGGGCCCCAATAGGCGGTCCTCACCGTTATAGCAGCTTAAATGTGTGCGCTTATTTGAGCATGATTCTTATGCCAGTCTTACATGGGTTCATATTTCTTAATAACATGAGATCAATTTTCCTTGGTTATTAACTCTAATATTTAGCCCCATATGTATTTTCAACTCCAATAACCCACCTCTTGGATGGGTTATAGCCTAAAAAACAAATTCTACAAAACCCCTATGAAATATTCAAAAGTCTACTTGGACAAACTTTTTGGACATAATTTTGGACAAACCCTATGGTATGGCTTGAATATCCCCTATGATATTCAAGCCATACCATAGGGTTTGTCCAAAATTTTGTCCAAAAAGTTTGTCCAAGTAGCATTACTCATGGAATATTGGATAATATTATTACAAGAGTTTATTTTTGTAAGATCCATTTATTTGTTTAGTATTTAATTCATTAGAATTAGACGCAATGCCTCCTACCAAAGGCCTAAAATAGATAATTTAAAAGATAACATTGTTTCTACTACCAGAAATGTTTGCCTAGTTGTCATGACCCTAAATTAGATTGTGATAATGATAGTAAATGTTTACCTTGTCATCACCCTAAATTAGATTGTTGGAAAGTGAATTTACATCTATTGCTTATGGGGATTTGGGCAGAGTGTGTGTGAGTTGAGAGAGAGAGAGAGAGAGTGCCTAGCTGTCATGAACCTAAATTAGATTGTAATAAGGATAGTAAATGTTTACCTGGTCGTCGCCCTAAATTAGATTGTTGTAAAGTGAGTTTTCATCTATTGCTTATGGGGAGTTGGGTAGAGTGTGTTTGAGTTGAGAGAGAGAGAGAGAGATAGAGAGAGAGTGCCTAGCTGCCATGACCCTAATTTAGATTGTGATAAGGATAGTTATGACCCTAAATTAGATTGTGATAAGGATAGTAAATGTTTACGTGGTCGTCACCCTAAATTAGAATGTTGAAAAGTGAATTTTCACCTATTACTTATGGGGAGTTGGGTAGAGTGTGTGTGTGGGAGTTGAGAGAGAGAGAGAGAGAGAGAGAGAGAGAGAGCCTAACTATCATGACCCTAAATTATATTGTGATGAGGATAGTTATGACCCTAAATTATATTGTGATAAGGATAGTAAATATTTGATAAGGATAGTAAATATTTACGTGGTCGTCACCCTCAATTAGATTGTTGTAAAGTGAATTTTCATCTATTGCTTATGTGGATTTAAGTAGAGTGTGTCCGTGTGTGAGTTGAGGGAGAGAGAGAGAGAGAGAGAGAGAGAGAGAGATGATCTATCTGCTGTGTGCCGCCATGTTCTTTGTTGCATTAAATTGACCATCTTAAGCTCAAATAAAGGAGGGTTAACATCAAGTTTACACTCTTTGCATAATGACAATGTATAATAGATTTATTCTCTTCAGGCCTCGGGCCCTGCCCACATATGTGTGTTGAGGATAGGGCTTGGATAATCCTAGGCCCATCCCAGCCTGACTGTTTGACAACCCTTCGCAGAAATACCAGACATCATGTCATTGCCTCATTGGTAAAGCCTTACTGCAAAAAGGCACGTAAATCTCATTGTGATGTTTGCCAACTAGTGCTAATAATAATTGCTTGTAATTTCTCATAATTAATGTATCCTGGCCTTGCTTGTAATTAGTCATGTATAGGGAGTTTGTAGGGTTGCCTTGTCCATTCAAAATATAAGATGCCTTGACCGTTTGTTTACTTGTGTGGTGGAGTAAAGGAAGGTTGCTGTCAAATCATAAAAACAAGGAACGTGCGTAGCATCTTAACAATAGATTTTATTGAAATTCAATTTAACTGCGAGTGAAGGTCCAATGCATGGAAAATTGGATACGATGCCGGGATCATGAGATGAAAAGATAATTAAAGGGGTTGCATTGAGAAAGGTGGGCTTAAATGGGCCCCACAGTGCTGGACTACACTTGAAGTGACTTGTAGGAGAACATTTTCCAAACAAATACAGCCTCTATCCATGGTTTACCAAGTGCTGCCATTCAATTTAGGGCCAAAGAGTAGGATTCCACTTTAAGAGGGATTCGAACTCACACACCTACACACTCTATAGATGTGGCTAACCAGCAAAATAACAACCAGAGATGGCAGGATAAATTTTTTATTTCAACTGTGTATTTCATAGCTTTACATCAATAAGCACTCACTAAGCCCAATTTTTACTATGTATGTAGTTAGATCCTAAGCCATTCTTAAATTTAGTGGGGGTAAATAAGCTTCACAAACTCAACTGCAAAGCCTTTGTTAAAAATACCGATGAAAGGTCATATGTCACTAAATCCCTTCTTTATTTATTTTTTCCCCTCTTTATAGTAATATTGGATTACTAGTCTAGGAGTGATACTTTAACTTTAGGACCCCGGCTTGACCCTTAGATATGCATGTGAGAGTAAGGTGGCCAACACCACTCAACCATTGCGGTTGATAAATTCTATTTGATTGTGTTCATTGTATCTCTACTTAAGAGGATTTTCTTCTAGGCGGGTCTCACTATCACATGAATGCTGTGTGTGATTTCTGGCCTCTCTTTTATTTGAAGTCCGGCTAAATTTGTTGACAATGGTGATTGAAAGATAGGGGGATTGAAGGCACTGGCCTGCTTTGTCCAATGCTACCCCAAGGTGAAAGCCCACTATCATCTATGAGATAGATGCCTTTCATGTCCTGGTGGGAACCACATCGCCATCTGAGTTTTGACTCTCGTGACTTGACGTGTCCTGCACTGCATGGATTGGTCTACAGTCGGTGACAGCTTTAAGCGATTGTGAGAATTTTGTGTTTTTGTCGGGATTGCACTCAAAACTTTTTTAAACATCATCAGCAAAATCCTTTTTTTGCATATCTTTCGTGGGAGATACTCTCACTATATAAGAGGAATTGGATAGGGCCCTCGCATCCATATTTAATGCTAACAACTTAAATGTAAGGGTCTTATCCATATGTCTCATATAAGGTGAGAGACATTTCTCATAGGAGCATCTCTCATCTAGTACATACCCAATTTTGAAAGGGGTGGAAGTAGAAGATTCGATCCCTCAAACTCACCTGATTAGGGTTGCAAATAAATGTTTGATTATCAGTAGTCTCTAGTTAAAAAAAAGAAGATATGAAACGTATTTTTGGATATATGAGAAATTTGGATAATGATTTGGAACTATGCATAATGGATTTGAAAATCCAGATCCGGAGGATTTTCACATCTTATTTCCGATCTGAACCTATTTTAAAGTCGATGTTGGATTTCGATACAACACATATATTTCATGTTGGATGTACATTTGGAACCAGAACTATAAAAGATGGATCCATATAGATCCACCATGGTTCCATCCCAATCCAACTCATTTGCATCCACACTTGACAGCATGTCAAGTTGACTCGGACAACATTTACCCAAAAGGAAATTATAATAATAAAAGTTTGAATCGGACAACAAGAAGTGAATTTAAGCGCACGTTTGTGTAACTTATAAAAAAATTTGCATCGACCCTCTCTCTTGGAGTTGCTATTTTTACAGCAAAAGAAATCATTATATTTTGAGTTATGCTATATGGACAAATTTTTTGTCCAGAATTGTGGACAAACTCCTATGTATCCCTTTAATATCATATTAAAGGGATACATAGGAGTTTGTCCACAATTCTGGATAAAAAATTTGTCCATATAAATTTTTTTATTATATTTTCCTTCTGCGGTTCTCCACAAACAAGTCTAACCGTGAGCCTCGGGCAAAAACTTACCAGGTCGAGCATGGAGTTGTCACCCTGCGATCTGTCTGAGATTCATTGATGTTAGGTAAAGATAACGTTAGTAGGCCCCACTCACTCAGCAGTTTCATCTTTCTACGAAACGTACGATTTGAATTTCAAGCAGTAGTTGGTGTGAGGGCCACCACTATCTCATGGAAAGGAGATCACTGCCATCAGGACGTAAAGCAAAATGACACAAGTGGTGGGGCCCACTTCTCCTCCTCCTCTTCTTCTTTTTCTTATTATTTTAAAAAATAAAATAACAGAGATTCTGTTTTAATTTTAAGGTGTTATCATATATATTTTTGTGGGAAGTACAAGGTAGAACATGCATGTGCATGCAAAGGACTAGAAGTTTGATTTCCTTGAGATGTGGGTAAGGCCATTCTTGACCTGACCCACCTGTCTAATGAGCCTGACTCACTAAATTAACAAAGAGCTGAATTGGGTTGGGTTCACCCTTGTGATCCAGTCAATCAAGCAGACCTAGAGCCAACCCAACCCAACTCAATCTACCTTAACCTAGCAACTGGTGAGAAACTGATAAGAATCCAACTTGATAATTCTGGATTCGGATTTTTCTAAATCGAGTTAAACCAACCTGGCCTGTTTTTTACACTATTGGTTGGGGATGACAAGGACCCACAACTCCATGCAGATCAAATTTGGACAAGATCAGATGTGTAACACCTTTATGGTGTTATTTTTTAAACTTGAGTTCAGCTGGATTGAACCTGTTCAACTAAAATTGGTCATATTTGATGGGTTTAGGGCCAGGGAGAGGTCCAATCAGTGGCCGGGTTGGATTGATGTACCAATTGGGCCAAACCCAAGTTGCACCTTTCACATATCAATGCCGTGATTTATTATTATTATTTTTTCCGTCGGACGTTCCCAATTCTTTGGGGCTAGACCAATCCCTCTGGGCCCAGAGGGGAGCCGGGTAAACTCCACTGCAGCCTCCAGTGTCGTAGTGCAGTTTCGAACCTACAATCTCCGATCACAAATCGTGGTCTTAGACCAACTGAGCTACAACCTCCGGGTGCAAATTATGGTCTTAGACCAACTGAACTACAACCTTTGGGTGCAAACCGTGGTTCTAAACCAATTAAGCTACCTTTATACAAAAGCAGTAAAAAACAATTAATTTGGCCAATTTCTGCAATGGGCACTTGCATGGGCAAATAGGTATTTTATTTTTATTTTTACTCAAGACTTAAAAACCAGAAAATGCTTCTGAAATCCAGAAGGTACGGTCCATTTCAGGGGACAAGTGACAAGTCATAGCAAAATTGTCCCCCATTCGAAATTTTTAACAAGTCAAAAGTTGGGTACTATAAAAAGTTGGTAATAAAATGAGACCATAAGACAACAATGATAAAGGCATATCCTAGGTCAGAAACACTCCATCTGTGGGGCCCGCCATCTCACCCATCTAATTATGTGGATTATTCCTTCATGAAGTAGCATCCAAATTTGACACCTCATCAAGACCCACCCACCATATTGTCACAGCGGTTAGAATTTAAACAATTTTGAACACCTAAAAATCAGCATTTCCATGATCAAGATTCATGGTTTTTCCACATTGAAAGATTCTCTGCATTCATTTTATGAGCTCTTTCCTAAACTTAAAAATTGGTTCATTCTCCTAACCATTATTGTGAATTAATCTTTAGAAGGATTCTTATACAGTGTGAGCAACATTATATCAACTAGAAAAATCATGTAGCTGTGGGACCCACATTTTTAGGGTTAGCATGCATGTCATGATGCATCACTGCCGTAGAATTCCTGTTAGTTTTTTTTTTTTTTTTTTTTCTTCTTTTGTTAGAAAAGATTACATAGGAACAAAAAACAAAAGGCTAAACACTGAAGAGCCCTAAAAACATGATCACACAATAGAAAGATGACCAACAAAAAGGAGCTATTATTTAAACCATAAGAAGAAACGACCCAATTGCTCAACTTTAGCTAGAGAATGGGCTAGAGTGTTATTCTCTCTTGAGATATGTGCCTGGTTTCAAAGGTCACAAAAGCACTGCCACACTCCCAAATGTCACAAATTATTAGAACAATCTGCCTGTCAAAATCCCCTCTAATAGCCTTTAATCGCATCCAAAACACAGAATGATCCTTGACAGCCCACAACTTTTAATAGCATTTAGCGTGAAGAGGGTCGATCGCGCTTGAGCCTCTTTAGCGGACTTGGATCCCTTGGAGCAACCTGCACAGAAGGTGGGGATAGAAAGACGTCAAAATGAAGAACCTATTTTAATGGCTTAATGCATTACATTTGTTAATTAGTACTTTCTTATGGTGATATTTTGAAGGGGAAAAGTACACGAGGATTTAAATATTGCAAAAAGATTATATACATTTTTTTTAAATTTTTCTTTCAACCAAGGTGGGGTGGGGGCCAAAGTGAAAAGCAGTGTGCATAGTGTGCATGCCCTCTTAATTTTCTTCTATGGAGAGGACTTGGTTGAAAGAAAAATAAAAAAAATTATCCCCAAACTACCCCTCCCTCTCCCCCTCTCTCTCCCTATCCTTGCTAGCCGGCCGTGATAGACCGCTCTCCCTGCTCGTCGCCGGCCATCGCCCACGCCACCCTCTCGCTCTTCCTCTCTCCCTCCTTTTTCCTCTCCCTGCTCGTCACCGCCCGCGCCGCCCTCTCCCTCTTCCTCTCCTTCTCCATGTCTCTCTCCCTCTCCTTGCTCGTCGCTGGTTGCCACCCTCTCCCTCTCCCCCTCCTTGCTCGTCGCTGGTTGCCATCCTCTCCCTTCCCTCTCCCTCTCCTTCTCCATGTCTCTCTCCCTCTCCTTGCTCGTCGCTGGTTGCCACCCTCTCCCTTCCCTCTCCCTCTCCCCCTCCTTGCTCGTCGCTGGTTGCCACCCTCTCCCTTCCCTCTCCCTCTCCCCCTCCTCCATCTTTTGCCGCCTGCTCGCCGCCCACTCGTGAGTAGGTGGCGAGACAAGGAGAAGGAAGGGGAGGGGGAGAGGGAAAGAGGCAGAGGGAGAGGGTGGCGCGGGCGGCGGCTTGCGACGAGTAGGGAGGGAGAGAGAAAGGAAGGAGAGGAAGAGAGAGAGAGAGGGAGAGGGTGGCGCGACTGGCGGGTAGCGACGAGCAGGGAGAGGGATTGGTCGCGGCCGGCAAGGTTGGGCAGGGGGGGCGGGCGGGGGGCAGCTGGCCGGAAGGAGAAGGAGGGGTAGTTTAGGAATTTAAAAAAAGCACATGTGTGCAAAGTGAAATGTAGTGTGCAGGTAACAACACTCAAGAAAATTTTCAAAATGACAAAAATACCCTTATATTATTTTTTCATAATCTTCTTTTGATAAATCATTTAAAAAAAAAAACGATCATGTCCAACTCAAAGAACTTAGTGGGGCAAACTTCAGCTACCTTTATGCATAGATGGTTAAAAAAAGAATGATTTATATTGATTACCAAATATTGAAAATGTTGTCATATAGGTATTTTTTATTTTTATTTTATGGAGAGGATTTGATTAAAAGAGAAATAGAAAACTTTTATACCTTTTTTAAAATATTCAAATCCTCATGTACTTTTTTAAAAACGATCTTTTTTTTATTTTTATTTTTAGAATTTCTCTATTTTGAACATGCAAGCATATATTGTGCAAAAGCTAATGTTTCATATGCGTTACATCCAGGCCATCCCCACGCAGGCAGTGTCGTTATCATCAATGAAGCCTTATCTAGTTATATGCATGTTCTGTTTGCCACCCAAATTTGGGGTTGGACTCAACCCATTGGTTGGAACAGGCAACCTATCACACCCTCAACATTTCAATAGTAAAAAAAAAAAAGAAACTAACTTAAACTACTTGTAGATTGTTTAAAAAGAGCCTGAAACTGATTAAGCCTCTAATTTCAGCATTGGGTTATGATCAACAGAGTCTTAATCCATCAGGTTGGGATCAGTAATCTCAAAGCATTGGACCCGAACATCAGATAATGTGAGGGCTTGGTGGCAATTGGGTTGGGCTAGAGCTGAGTTGAGGTTCTCTGAACCCAACATCATTATTGCATAATTGGCCTTAATAGCCTGACCTGATCTATTAGGTGCTAAAATGGGTCATGACTGGGCCTGGACTTAGGTCGCGGCTTGCAGTTTGGTTGGTGGACTGTCTTATGGACACATCTCTTCTTCCATCCCACCACCAAGTCCACCTCCATCCATAGTTCTGAACATGATTCATCCAGGTGACTCAGAAGGGCATCAAGTGGAGTGACTGGCAAATTTGACCCAGTTTTTGATAATTTTTTGTTGAACTTGGTTGATTCAATGCCCTTTGAGTCAAGCCAATGCAGCTGAGTGAGGGAGAGTGAATTTTTTTTTTTTTCATTTGACGTATGTTCCTACCCAACCAAAATGTGCAATCACATTGGATCAAACACAGTTGAAGAAAAATTAGATTGAGCCTTCTGATCAATCAGAGAATGTAAGGGTTATTTTCAATTTTATGATAATTAATAACAGACTTTGTATAAGAACTGTTATTAACCTGACATTTTAAGCATGAACCAATGGTGTAGAAACTGAACTGAGCCTACAGGTAGAAGTCAAAACTGGTGGCCTTAGATGCCTTAGAGGGTCCAATGGTTTTTGGTCCAGCCAAAACCCTTCAACTGTTAAAAGCAGTCAAACCCTTCTAGACCAGTATAAACCTATGATTGAGTTGGTAAGAGTGCCTGGTTTTGATCAATCTGAATCAGCTGGACATGGTTGAACCGGACTGTCCAAACAAAGAGCTCCATATCCACCCTTATCCAGTTCAGTGTCAAAACATAGCCATATAGAGAGAATCCTGAATGGTCTACCGCTATTTGTAATAGAGAACATGGCAGTGTTCGCAGGGGCAGACCCAGGAAATTTTTCTTGAGGGGCCTCAATGTAAAAACAAATATTGAGGGAGGGAGCGAATGTAAAAAAAATCATTAATTTTTCAGAATTTGCAGGGGACTTTTGGACTTTTTTCAGGCCTAGGCCGGCAAACTCTTGTACTTGGATCCACTCCTGAGTGTTAATGCCTTTGGCCTACCATTGCTACTGCATGAGTCCACATTTGCAGAGGGGTGAGCGATTTAAATGGAAACTCACGTTTGATTATCTATTAAAAATCTAAACTGCTCAATAATAAATCTCTTTATAGCAAATTTTACTCTTAACTTATATCTGATAATTGAGAAGTCAACAAATTTCAGTTAGATAATGGTTTGTTCCATAGGGACATTGAGCATTTATAAAACATGTGAATATATAAAATAGAAATCATGTTATGGGACATCCAAAGGCATTTATTTTGAAGAGCCCCTCTATAAAGTTACACTTGAATCCCTACGGGCTACCCATACCAAGAGTCAAGCATAAAAGACTCCTATATACCTGCAATGATCAATGAACTGACAGGTCTATTTTTTTTTTTCAATGACTTTTAGGTTCCAAAGTCCTTGCAGGCCTATAAACAAATCTATCAATGAGGTCTACAGTGAAATCCAAACCACTCAATCAATTTTACTAATCCTGTTCTTGGTCATACTCGTGTCACACTCCATTTGAATGCTTTTTTTTAACCTAAGACTTTCCAGCATACGAATGTTGTGATACTTTCAATTCATACCTTTCAACACAAAAAAAAAAAAAAAAAAAAAAATGGAGGAGAATTCTCTCCTCCGAGAGTGAATTGTAGGACCCATTTTTGATCTGTGCAGTTTTTTAACGATCTCATCCCCCAATGATCTGTTACTAAGTTAGTTTTTTTCCTTATCAAACTTTTACCACCATTGGATTGAATTTTAAAAGATCTATAGTTAGAAGACCACTATAAATTTACTAAATCAAGAGTTAGGGTAATTTATGCATGACCCTTATCCATCCATTCCATCTCCAATGATAGTAAAGCATCCAAGTAGGCCCTGTGACATGGGCCACTTGTAAGTAAAAATACTCTCACAAAAAATTGTGGATTAAAGGCAATTAAATCAAAGTTGAAAAAACTCTCTAAATTGGCTTGTAATTCTCTCGAGCCTTCGCATTTTGACTAAGGATCAAATCAAATTTTTACTCGGCCAAGCCAAGCCAAGCCAAGCCAAGCTAAAAAAATGGAAAAGGATCCCTCCGAGTCCGAGTCGAGTCGACTCGGTCTCCATTTGGAGTCCAATTTGGCCGAGACGCCAGAACCAGAATAGAAACAGAGGGTACAGCTGCAAAACCACCCTAAAACCCTCCAAACGCCTCCTCTCCTCTTCTCAAATCCAAAATGCTGAGATTTTCGCTCCCCAGAGCCATCCAAACACGCAGTCTCCTCCTTTTCAATCCCCAGGCACTTATCTCTCTCTCTCTCTCTCTCTCTTCATTTTATGTGAGGATTCCATACACCTCTTTTCAATCTCTTGTTTGGTAGAATTTCCAGAATTCTTCTTCATTCTTCTTCTTTAATGCAGAGAGGGCTACACAGCAGGAATAAGAAAGCCATGGAATTGATAGCAAAGGGATGGAATGCGCTTAACGAAGTCGATCGAGTCATTGATTACACAGACCTTAACGACCATCGTCTCTACCCTTATTTCAGAGTATCTATTTCAATCGAAACCCAACTCTTTTTTGTTTGTTTTACTTATTCATTTCTCCTTGCTTGCCTGCTTATGGAGGAAATCTGCAAGGTTAAACCATTTGCTGATGTGGGGTAGCCCCAATTTCGGTGCTTGTAATCTTTCACATATGTTGGGTCTAATCGCTAATGGCTCCATGGGAGGTACCCCACAGATTTTCCACCGTCGATGGTCCTAATTGTCTGATGGGGTCTGTTAATTATCCATGGTTGGTTGGGATTGCACAATTTCATTAGATGATTAGGGTTGAATACTTGATGGGAATTGAATTTGGGCAGTGCTTGATGGCTCCCATACTGTGATGGGGCCACTGGATTAACATCTTACGTTGCTGAATTGTGGATCCCACTTCTACCATAGCTGATATCAACAACTAAAAATTCGTAAATTTTCCACCAGAAGTTTGATCTTATATGTTCATGAATGTTCTTTGCATTTATGTGATCAGACTGCCAAGGAGAATTTTGAATTGGCTCTGGAGGTTGACAATTCAAACACTCATGCAAGGTATTGGCTGGGCAGGTTTCATTTAAAATATCAAGCTCCAGGGACCTGCAAAGCCGTGTGAGTAGTTTAATTCTTTCTTTGATTTTTTAGTTCATTGATTCTTAGTCCATTGATTCTTAATGTTAGCCATATCAAAGATAATGGCACTTCAGGTTTCCTTTTTTTTTTTTTTTTCCCCATAGTTTTTTAATTAAAACAACAGTAGAAACATCATTACAAGTGGGCAAGAACTGTGCTAATATTGGCTAAGAAGGGGGTTGTGAGAGATCCACAAGAGTAGTCTCCTGAGTAACTACTCTTATTCGTCTATTAAGCAAGTCAGCCAAATCATTTGCCTCTTCCTGAAAATAAGGCAAAGGAACATTTGTGAGGAAGTCAAATGTCTAATTCCTTGTAAAGCAAAAGACATACTCGAGAGCGTCTTCCCTCTTTAGTGAACCAAACTGTAAGCCTAGTTCTGAATAAAACAATAAGCTTCTGAATGTTGTTGTTGACGGTTATGCCTCATTTACGGAAAAAGGGAAGACATGTTTGTGCATTCTTATAATCAAATCACGTTGAATCCTGTAGTGCATTGAGGGAACTTCTGTTGAATATTGCGTTTTGATAGTTCAGTTCAGTTATACTTTGAACTCAGCATAGTGTTTTTATGCTGGCAAGTAATTCTTTGAATTGTGCAATATATTAATTCTGTATCACCATGTCAAAGCTAAATCTAGCATTCTGCATCATGTTTAGATCGATAATCTAGGTAAAAATGGTGTGGGGATTCAGGGTTGTCATCTTCCGAAACAACTTCAAAACCATTTGTCATCTTCCGAAACAACTTCAAAACCATTTTTACAGACAACCCATATTATATTTGTAGTCAATTGTCATACACCATTTATAGTGATGTATGTCAATCCAAGCCCAGGCCCATTCTGGGCCCAAACTTCATATATTACTTAGTCAAAGCTTCTTAGTTTGTAAAAGAGTTTTTTTAGGATCTGATTAGTGATACTTACATGTAATCAGGGATTTCATCCCTTTTATAATGAGAAGAATAGTCGACCAAGGAGGTCACTGCATTCAGCATATCTCTTCAGAATTCTTTCCATCTCTCTAAATGATAATGTAGTGACACTCTCTTTTTGTAATTTTATGAACCACTGATTTTTGAAATATTCACACTATTTTTCCTTCAGCATTCCTGCTTACAACATGCATTCCAAGGCACCACTTTAAGGAATGCATCCGGTTAAGCTGAGAATGGATTTGACCAGCACCATCTGACTTAGTGCAGATTCATCTTGGTGCATTTTCCATCTTTTCCATTTTTGTTAGAGGCAACAGACTCTGTAGAACCAAATCTTCTTGGGATATGAAGCTCTACAAGAGCTGGTTAGCAGTTTTAACCACTAGACTTTTGCCATCCACTAATTAACCATAAACATTTATGATATAAATGGCATTAGCCACATGTTGTGTTCAAGCATTGTAACAAAATCAAATCCAATATCTGCAGATGAGGATTTGAATATGGAACAAAGATATTATTTAAAACCAGAAAGTTTGAACTTATGCTTGATGTTGCCTACAATATTGAGAAATACCCTTTGAGGAAATTGATCGGATGTCAGAGAGCCTTCCGCTTTCTACATTATGATTTCAAACTTTCCTGAACCCTTCCTCCCAGAGAGAACGATTGATATGTGGGAGTCTTAAATCTTCAGGAATATAATTGGCTGGTTCCATATCAAAACAGGAAACTTTACATTCCGATTGCTCGTATCCAATAATTTCTTTTGAAGAAACATGAACTTCTACATCTTTTTATCTTTACATGTAACATCTTCACTTGTTGTCACCTTCAGATCTGGTTATTGTTGTGTTTTGCTTTAGTGTTAGCTAACTTATTCTTTTATTTCTTTGTCTGAAATTGTGCTCCTTTTCTTTCTCAAGGGGAGCTGCTTTACTTGTTGAAGCGGCGGAGATGGGGGATCCTGATGCACAATATGAACTAGGCTGTCGTCTAAGAGTTGAGGTTAGATTCTTGTCAGTCTACTAATATCATGGTTTATTCTTTTCTTCTTTCTGAACTGGAAGTGATGGACTCATTGAATATAATCTGGAAGTAAATTGTCTAATGGTCCTTGCCATCATCCATAGTTTTCAAAATCGGAATCGTATCGCAAATCGTTCATACCCATGAATTGAATCGAATCGCGAATCGTATCGTGAATTGTAGGATTTTTTATTTTTCTAATAAAAATGAAAAATAATTAAAAATTAAAAGAAAAGGAAAAAAGTAATTATTCATAACCATCCATTTTTCCATTTATAGTAGTATAAATATAATAACAAGTAAGTCTATCATACAATCATATCAAAAACATCATGACATATGTTATTATATATATGAAATAAATGATGTGTAAATAGTTAAATAAGTTTAAACTATCAATACATATTTTTTATTTTCTTTAAATCAAAATAGAAAAATTTTTCCAAATCATCTATCTTACATGGTAGGATCTCTCTTAAAGTTAAGAAAGTGTTCATGAAGAAAAAAACCCAAAATAGATTAAAAAAAGAAGAAGATATAAACAAGCACCATACGTATAGTCGAATGCTTTAGTTAAATGCATGTTCTTTATTTATCTTTAAAACCTTATCAAAGCTGTAAAAAATTTTGACGAGGTTTCGTTAACTACTAAATAACCTTTTAAGAATACAAGCGATAAAAGAAAGAGAGAATAACGAAAAAAAAAGTTAAAAGATTATTAATATTAGCTTATTTGCTATAACCATTCTCGCTTAGTCGAATCACTTGAATCGTAAGATTCAATGAAACGCGTATCGAATCGTAGGATTCACACCTGAATCCTAAAATTCATTTGTAAATGGGATTCATTACATAGATACGAATCGTTTTCCTTAAGATTCGAGATACGACTCGGGATTTGGGATACGAATCGTAGGATTCTGATAACTATGGCATCATCCATCATCTTAAAGACTTTACGATTTTTGGTTGTTAGCTGTGATTCGTAAGACTTGTTGCCACTTATTTTCTAGCTCTATGCAGTTCTTCAATGAAGATGACTAGTAAGAATTATGCTTGTATTCCAAGTGCTAGGTGGAACTCTCTGTTTGTGCTTGTAATGTTTATTTTGGCTAATCATCATTATCATTGATTAATTTTTTTTTTTTCCGTCTTTGGGAAATAATAAATTTTCTTGCAAGCAACAAATGTTCAACATGCTGGCAACCAGCAGACATCGTGATTATATTGTTGTCATTGCTTTGTTTTTATTATTCCAAAATCACTAGTCACCTATAAAATTATTCTAAATCATTAACTCAATTGATCACTTTTCCCGATTCTTAATGATAAAAATATATTTCAGAAAAACAATTAAAAAAAAATCAACATTTATCTTTCCTAATTTATTAAATGATGCCATGAAAATCTAATTTCACCTTGACCGACATGTATTGGTGTATTGATAGTTGATACTTATTCAGGGAAGACGTGAATTCTAGTTAAGTGAAAAAAAAAGAGATAATGGATTCTACTTTTGCTTGGGATGTTAGTTTGGTCCGTTTTGTATCTACTATCTAGGAACCTGTGGGTTTCCAATGAAGTTTCCACTTACCTTCACTAATCATAACCTTGTTCATCCGGCAGTTTCATTTACTTCCACTTAGGGTGCCACTCTTGGTATGTGCAGTTATGTTTCTCTTCTTTTTTTTATTTTAAATTGACTATATATAAAAGAAAACTATATAGTATAGGAGAGGTATACTATAACAAAAAACGCATGAAGCCCAAGCCCCCAAAAAACAAAAGGACCCAAGCTCCAGCCCAAAGAAAACAAGACAGAAACTACAAGGGGAACATGTTAACAGTAAGAATAGGAAGAGAGGCGCCATCCTTAGCAAGACGATCAACTTCTGAATTAGCACTACGAAGAACGTGGGAAAAGGTAACTTAGAGGCTTCTAGCAAGATCCAAAATCTCATTCACCACACCCGCCAACTTCCAAGGAGCTTTAGCAGAAGCTTTGGCCCATTGGATTGCACAAAATGAGTCCCCTTCCACGATAAGGTTTGGGAGATTCAGACGGAGAGCTTCTCTGAGGCCGATTATGATTGCCAATAATTCCGCCTCATTGGCCGAGCAAACCCCAGCCCTGAGAAAGAAAGAATAGGGGGCCCATATAGTTACGGATGATTCCACCCAATCCAGCCAAACCCGGACTACCAATGGCACTACCATCAAAGTTTAACTTGAAGCCCTATGGGGGAGGGGGAATCCATCTTTGAACGCTATAAAAGAGGCTGGAGAAGAGAAAGCCACTTCTTTCCAATTTCTCAATATAACGTCGACAGAGAGCCCTTGGAAGAAAGGTAAAGGAGAGGCCTAGGAAGCAATATGGTATTTAACCTTGTCCCTGAAAAGATCCTTGGCTAACGATTTATCTTTAAAACATCGATTGTTCCTTTCTTGCCAAATTACCCAAATAGTAGCCAAGAATAAAGTCCTCCACATGATGTGACCCCTAGGAGAATGCACCCCCAACTTCCATGCCTCAAAGAGTTTAGAAAAACGGACTAGAAGGACTCCACTCATGTCAAACCAGTTGTAGACAGAATTCCAAAGGCCTTGGGCCACCCTACAATTCAGAAAGAGATCGTCCACAGATTCTGCATCCTTCAAGCACATGGGACAGGCATTGACAATAACCATATTCCAATGCCGTAGTTTATCAATGGTGAAGGTACCTCCTTACAAAGCTATCCAAGCGAAGGCAAGGACCGTAGGAGGAGCCTTGATCTTCCACAACGAAGAAATAAAAGGCATTGGAGTCATCCCTGTTGAAAACATCATAAAAAGAAGCAACAGAGAAGGACTCATATGCAGAGTAAGGCCAAGTCCTAGAATCCTTGCCATCCATTGGAAACTAAACCTCATCAATAAGGGTCAACAACATGCAAAACTGCCTTTCTTCCGCCGCCAAAAGATTTCTTCTGAAAGCAGGACCCCACCTAGTCCTTCCTCCAACTCGCTCTACGTAATCACTGACCAGAGCCCTCCCATTTTGGGCACAACGAAACAAATTCGGAAATTGGGTTGCTAGCAGAGAGTCCCCAATCCAAGTATCCAACCAAATCCGAACTCTATCACCCTTACCCGTATGGTAGCGAATGGATTGACTGAAGCGCTCCAAGAGTGACAAAATCCCTTTCCAAATTCCGGAGAGACGACCACAACCACCATGCACCCAACCCCCTCTAGAGACATTGTATTTAGAACTAATAGTCTCTTTCCAAAGACTTATCGAGTCATCTCCAAGGCGCCATAACCATTTAGCAAGGAGGGCTTGATTCATAGCTTTAATGGGTCTAATGCCCAAGCCACCCTGAACTTTAGGCTTGCAAACAGGAGACCAACTCACCAAGTGGAATTTTTTCTTAGCCTCAAACCCTTGCCAGTTGCCACAAGAAGTCACGCTGCAATTTCTTGATCCGTCTAATAATCTCCCTTGGGCACTTGAACAAAGACAAGAAGTAAATAGGCAAACTCGATAATATCGATTTAATGAGTGCGATCCTCCTTCCAAGAGGGAGATAGTTAGCCTTCCAAGAAGCTAGCCTCTTTTATAACCTTCCATCGCCAGAGACCACAATGATTTTGAGGGAGTACCAATACAAAGGGGCAAATCAAGATAGGAGGTTGGAAGCGCGCCGACCTTACAGCCCAGGATCCCAACAAACTCATGAAGGTGATCTTCAGGCACTCTAACACCAACCACTTCACTTTTAAAGAAGTTTATCTTGAGACCTGAAACCGCTTCAAAGCATTACATAGTGGCTTTCGCATTCTAAACAACTTCCTCCTCCGCATCACAAAAGAGAAGCGTGTCATCAACAAATTGTAGATGACTGACTATAGGAGCCGTAGGACTTGGCATAAGTCCCTTGATAAGATTCTCATTAGTAGCCGCTTCTATCATACGACTTAAAGCTTCACCTGCAATGACAAATAGAAAAGGTGAAAGGGTTCCCCTGACGGAGGCTTCTAGAAGCAGCGAAGAAGCCTTTGGGAGAATCATTTACCAAAATAGAGAAATGGACTGAAGAAACACATTCCATAATCCACATCCTCCACCTTTTCCCAAAACCCTTTCTACCCATTTGATAGTCTTGGAAATCCCAATCCACCCTATCATAAGCTTTTTCCAGATCCAACTTACAAATCAGTCCCCGGCCTTTTATCAAGATTCCTGGAGTGAATGCACTCATTGGCTACAAGAACCCCATCTAACATTTGTCTGCCATGAAAAAAAAGCCCCTTGAGTGAGGGAGATTAGATTAGGCAGCACCTTCTGGAGTCTACTAGCTAACACCATAGCAAGAATTCTATACAAAGATGAAAGAACCGATCAGACTTATAGGGCGAATATCCTTCATATAGACAGATCCTCACTTCTTAGGAATAAGCGTGATGAAAGAGGCCCCTAAGTGCCTGGAGAGCTTACCCCTAACAGGAAATACCCGCATAAAAGCATATAAATCTTCTTTAATAGCTTCCCAAAACCTCTTGAAGAACACTATAGGGAATCCATCGGTGCAAGGGGTCCTTCTCTTCCCTAATATCAAACACAGCAGATTTAATCTCTTCTTCAGAGAATTCTCTTTCAAGCCAAGAGTCTTTCTGAAAGTCTTAACACATTGAAAGGTAAGTGATTGACGATTCCATGCTTCTTTTTGATACAAGGTTTTGAAGAATGGTAAAATGTGCTCAGAAATGCTGCCTTTATCTTAAGTCGTTAATCCCCATCCATCAAGACCACTATCTTGTTGGTTCTGTTTCTGAAAGAACGTAGCTATGGAAGAGCTTGGAGTTCCTATCACCCTCCAATAGCCATTTAATCCTCGATCGTTGTCTCCATTTGATGTCCTCTTCCCTAACCTTTTTCTGAAAGGAGAAGTCTTCTAGAACAATTCTCGGGAGATAGATTGCCTGACTCCTCTATAATGTCAATCTGCTGTATATCAAGGAGAAGGCCTGTCAAATACTGTTCCTCACTCCGGAACTGACGAGCAACCCAGTCTTTGATAAGGACCTGGAGCCTCTTAAGTTTAGACACAATTCTGAAACCTTCCCATCCTGTCACCAATATTTCCTTCCACCAATCCCTAATTGTATCTGGAAAATTAGTCTCCTCTAGCCACATAAGTTCAAAACGGAAAGGAGGAGGACCTCACCAGTCTTTCCTAGAGTCCAGGAGAATGGGGCAATGATCTGAGGCAGGTTTCGGAAAAACTTGCTGCAACACGTCTGGGTATAAAGCTGTCCAGTCTACAGAAAGAAGAAATCTGTCCAATCTTGACATAATTGGATTCTCCTGATGGTTCGACCAAGTGAATTTAGCCCCATGAAGCTGCAAATCTTGGAGAGCATGAGAGTTAATCCAGTCAGAGAATGCCTTCATGTCTGACGAAACACGACATCCTCCCACTCTGTCTTCCGAGCACCTGATAATGTTGAAGTCCCCTCCTAGGCACCATGGACCACTCCATCGACTTCTAATAAGATCCAATTGTCTCCAAAAATTTCCTCAAATACCACTTACTGTCGGTCCATAGATAGAAGAGATGATCCCCTCCTTTTTAATCTCCACATCCCTAACCAAAGCTGAAACAGAGAGAAGACCGATCCAGTGATCCAGCATCAGCAGTTTCCTGGAATCCCACATTAGAAGAATACCACCAGAAGCACCGGCAGCATTGAGACCCACCCTCCTGAAAAAACCGGCCCCTCAAATTTGCTTCACCAGACTGTCGTTCAAAGAGCTTATTTTTGTTTCTTGAATTAACACCACAGTAGCCTTGTACTGACGAATCACCTTCTTCACCGTGACCTGCCTGTCCAAGCTCCCCAAACCACGAACATTTTAAGAAAGAATAATCTTTTATAACCTTTACAAGCCACCATAGAGCACTGTGCAGCCTTAGCAGTTATGATTCTTTACTAAGCTTTTGCTAAATAGCTTATTACTTTTGTTGCTATTTCGATGTTGGAGAGATGCATTCAGGTAAAAGATGCTCCGCCCTTGACTTTGACATACTTTGATTCTTCTATTGATGCTGTGGATGCTGAAGTACCTCATTTTTTGCCGCCTTCAGCTGTCCCGTAGGTAGTAGCTGAAGAATTCCCATGTGTCATTCTATCACGTACAAAATCACCTGTGACAAAGTTGAACTGTCATCAAAAGAAATGTGATTCACATTTTTATTTTGATTTACTCATTAGCAAAACAACTTCATAAAATATATACTGAAGGCATCATGATTATGTTTGCCTTTTATATTGTCAAGAAAGCTTTTAGAAACCTTCAATTGATCATGCAATACTTGGCCAAAATATCTTTACTAATGGTTAAAATCATAGTTTTCAAAATCGGAATCGTATCGCAAATCGTTCATACCCATGAATTGAATCGAATCGCGAATCGTATCGTGAATTGTAGGATTTTTTATTTTTCTAATAAAAATGAAAAATAATTAAAAATTAAAAGAAAAGGAAAAAAGTAATTATTCATAACCATCCATTTTTCCATTTATAGTAGTATAAATATAATAACAAGTAAGTCTATCATACAATCATATCAAAAACATCATGACATATGTTATTATATATATGAAATAAATGATGTGTAAATAGTTAAATAAGTTTAAACTATCAATACATATTTTTTATTTTCTTTAAATCAAAATAGAAAATTTTTTCCAAATCATCTATCTTACATGGTAGGATCTCTCTTAAAGTTAAGAAAGTGTTCATGAAGAAAAAAAACCAAAATAGATTAAAAAAAGAAGAAGATATAAACAAGCACCATACGTATAGTCGAATGCTTTAGTTAAATGCATGTTCTTTATTTATCTTTAAAACCTTATCAAAGCTGTAAAAAATTTTGACGAGGTTTCGTTAACTACTAAATAACCTTTTAAGAATACAAGCGATAAAAGAAAGAGAGAATAACGAAAAAAAAAGTTAAAAGATTATTAATATTAGCTTATTTGCTATAACCATTCTCGCTTAGTCGAATCACTTGAATCGTAAGATTCAATGAAACGCGTATCGAATCGTAGGATTCACACCTGAATCCTAAGATTCATTTGTAAATGGGATTCATTACATAGATACGAATCGTTTTCCTTAAGATTCGGGATACGACTCGGGATTTGGGATACGAATCGTAGGATTCTGATAACTATGGTTAAAATTTCGATAACCTTCAAAAAAGTAATTCCCTTGATTGGATGGTTCCCATTTTTTTGCACATAGATCATAGGCTGAAAGAAACCATATATTTGTCATAATTTCTTCAACTATTGTTGAGTTGATAACTTATAGATCTATTATTTAGTTGATATTCTTCATTTCAATTCATTGATTCCATTGTCGCCTCTTTTGTTCTGATTTTTTTTTTTTTTTTCTTTTTTCTCTTTGGAATAGAATAAATATGTTCAATCTGACCAACAAGCATTTTATTATTTGGAGAAGGCTGTTGACCAGGTACTTTCCTTTTCCTTAACTTCATTCATACACACAATTGATTGCTCTAAATGCATTTATGAATGATACTTACAGAATCAGGATATCTTTCTAATTTAATCAGCGTGGAATCTAACTCAGATGTTGTAACTTGGAAATCATTCTTACTCTTTCTAAGTTGAATCAGATGGAATTGATTACAAGCAGGCCAATTTGATTGGCTGTTTGTTTTGTTAATTGAAGTTCCCATTGCAAGTTATAGTATAGTAATGTGTGTATACCTATGATGCCCAGATACGGCAGTGATACTCCGTGGGCACAGCAAGGATACGGATTTTACACATAAAAAGTGAAGTATCGGATACGATACGACACGATACGTTGCCCATGTGGAAGTATCCGTTTATCATTGGTGTATACCTTATTGGTTTGTGGAGAGTCATCTCTTGGGCAGTTGAAAGGGGGGCAACAAATCAGTTGGTACCTCCAACCGTGCTGCAGTACCCACTTAGCAAGGGTTGCAATAGTTAGTACCTTTAAACCATGCTGCAGGCTCTCATCATCTCTTTCTGAGTTTTGAAGATTGAAATTCACGAATACTGAAGTTGTCCATGTTTCAGTTGCATCCAGGTGCTTTATTTCTTCTAGGCTCTGTATACTTGGCTGGGGATTGTGTGAAGCAAGATATCGCCTCAGCTGTTTGGTGCTTCCATAGAGCATCTGAGAAGGTTGCGAACTAGCCTACTTAATTGCACTGGTAGTTTTTAAACATGAAAGAAGTATGCCATCTTACATGAAAGCACTTTGTGTTAAATAACTGTCTATTATGAACTATTTGTTGAACACTGCTGTGCAATTGTCATTCTTTTATTTCACGATATATATATATATATATATATATATATATGGGAGATGCTCTCACCTTATTATGAGAAATAAGGTGGGGGCTCTCACATCCATATCCAATGCCAACAACTTAAATGTGAGGGCCCCCACTCCTATCTCTCATATGAGCATCTCCTTATATATATATATATATATATATATATATTATATATATGTGCGGATATTCTTTAAAACTCAAATGAAACCTTACACTCAAGTCATCACTGCAACTCGGCAAAGGTATGTTTGCTTGAGGCTTGTCCTGGTTCTGCTGAAGATGCAAAACATTGGGTCCCTACCATTCTAGTACTGACTATGCCGAATAGACACGGTCCAAGCCACTGATCCCTAGATACAGCCATTTCAGGTAATCCAGGAAGGGCATAAGTTGAAGTTCAGTTAGTGCCAAATTCCTGGCCTGAGAAATTTCAATAATAAACCTATTTAAGTAGAAAGAATAATGATAAAAAATGTAAAAAAGGGAAGAAAGTTTTTGAAGTAAATTTATTTTTCAGAAAGTTTTTTAATTTTGAAAAGAAACTTATATTTTATCATGGGGTTACCTTGTGGGTGACTTTTTCGGAAACACTTAATTATTTCTGATAAGATAGTTGTTGCATGGCTGGTATTTGGCTTGATAAAGAATGTGCAAGATTCATGGCTCCTCTCATTTTAAAAATTTTGTTAAAAAGACTGAATTTTCTTTATGGGGAGGTGCTCCTATGAGAGACACTCTCACCTTACTATGAGAGATAAAGGTGGGGGCCCTCACATTTAAGTTGTTGACTTTGGATATGGATGTGAGGGCCCCCACCTTATCTCTCATAGTAAGGTGAGAGTGTCTCTCACAAGAGCACCTCCCTTCTTTATGTTAAGATTATTTGTTTTCAGCGTGGGGTGATTATGGCATTATACATAAAGGTGGTGATTCTTGACCTGACCTCCCAATCAGACCCAAACCGAATCTAGCAACTTCATGTTTGTGTTAGCATTTCCAACCCAATTAATATGTCTGTCAGGTTTGGGTCCAAAAGCATGACACAACCAGACTTTATCCATTGCAATCTGCCAAACCGGACCCTAACTTGACACTAGTATTGAGGGCTTGGATTGACATTTTGAACCTGATTAACAAACAGCTCTGTTCAGGTTGGTCCCATGATCATTACTGTAAGAGGTCAACCAAACCAAAACCTAAGTCAACGTGACTCATGGAATGCTTCCATAGTTGTATAGATTGCACATGTAACTGAATTCCTATGTATATATTGTACATATTAGATGCATATAATGTTTGTGTAGATAACATGCACATTTTCACCATAAATTTATTGCCTTTAACTAACTTTGAGGTTATAAGTTACAAACAAGTACATAGTACTCTGTAGTACTAGGAATTTTTGTAGTCTACGTGTGTATGGTACTCGAAGGAGATGACATCACCTCTCAACACTTCAAGCTGGTGCATTGATGTCACCCATGCCCCAGCTGGGAACAAATCATCTTAAGTGGACCTTGTGCAAGGGCTTTGGTGAAAATATCTGCTAATAAATTTGGTCTGTATATAATGCTTAGTGTTATTTTTGCTAGCCTTCTCTCTCTGACAAAATGACAATTTGCTTCAATGTGTTTTGTTTGTTCATGAAGCACTGAATTCCTTTGAGTAAAGGCTTGATTGTTCCGAACTATCAATTATATATTCATTTTGAATGAGTCTCTTACCTTTTTTTCTTTAAATTGCTTGCAGGGACATTCTGGTGCAGCAATTGCATATGGTTCCCTTCTTCTAAGAGGTCAGCATTCAATGCCATGTTATTCTAATTTGGCAGTCAAATATAGAAATATTGCTTGGAACAAAGAAATATTATGTATTGAATCAAAGTTTGTTTTGTCCTCACTTTACTTCAAGATAGAAATATTTTTCGCATGTACGTTTTCTGCTGGTTGTATGCCAAGCAACATCGCTCTGACCACTTGATAGATATGCAGACTGCAGCTTGAGTCATAGGGATCCTTCATTTGCACCACTTCCTTTGTGGGGGTTCTCTCAAAATAATGATATATTGACATAAACAAATCTGATAATGTGTCTCATATTTATTATGATATTTCCTTAATGGTGAATCAGGTGCCCCAGTCCCTGAAGCTATTAGTAAATTTACTTCGAAGAGAAAGCTCCCTACCAAATTGGCAGGGAAGAACGTGGATAGCCCTCGCGAGGATCCAATAGTGAAGGCGAAAGAGCAATTCCAAATTGCTGCTGATGCAGGTTGTGATCTGGGTTTGCATTGGTTAAAAAGGCTTTCAGATCTTGAGAAGCAACAAATTACGCAATGAAATATTGAAGTTCCTCTTGTGTGTTCCAATTATTTTCTTATGCATTTGTTCAAATAATCTGAACAGTGATAGATACCAGCAGATTGTTGTATGGTCCTTGAACAGGTGCCAAGAGCATTTGGTCTGGTGGTATGACTCTCGAAGAGATCACTCATAAAATAAAAAATGATCCTCGATCAGGTGCTAAGATCATTTCATCTGCTGGTAGATTCTCAATCAGAGTTCCAAATTTGATTCTAAGAAATGCCCATTTGTCAATCTGTAAGAGTCTATTTGGAATTTGGGCACATAGCAAAGGAGAATATTTACATATTTGAAGACTATCAGTGTCATTTGATCCCAACAGAATACAATTGTATTGTAATATTGCGCCGGATGTATTTTATGGCAGCTATTGCAAATTTCAACAGACAGAATTGAAGTATCTTGCGTTTCATAGTCAAGCCAGACGCCACTGTAATATAAGGGTAGATGTAAAATTTTATCTACTCATTATTGAAACAAAATCTTCAATGATATGAATTTACACAGGCCCTTAGGTTCTAAAAGGGTTTGGTTCTGTTGCAGGTCACTCTAATTTCCTTTCTTTGATTTTATGCTCTAGTTGATTTCCATTTGTGATGCTCTCTAGTGCTCTGTCTGATTTCGATTTTCTCAGTCTGTTGAAATCATTAAATCTTTGAAGAAGACAGCGTGGGGGTCATTGCCTGTGCTCTAGTCTAGTAAATAAGTTCCAGAATACTCTATATAGCCAGAACTGATGACACCCTGATGCTATGTTCTCTTTTGACTTAGATAAGGCTTTTTTTTTTTTTTTTTTTTAATGATCCCTTCACAATATGGGGCAGGCTCATTAGTGGGCACGGTTTGGATTTTTTTTATTTTTCTTTGGTAAACAAGAGTTCCTTCCAAAATAAAAATAAAAAAATACCAACACTAACAAAAGGTCACCACCAAAACAACCCACCAGAATGATCAACCATCCCTCGAACACAAAAAGTGAAACCCTGCCTGTCCCCATTTTGCACACCAGTGGGCCACAAAATTAAGCTCTCTTGGGAATTTTGCAGACAATTGGATAAATATACCAATCAGGTTCGCTCCTGATAGCTTTGACAACTTTTAATGTATCTAAGCACAAAATGATTCTTGACAATCCACACCATTTGATGATGTCTAGTCGCCCGAAGGGCTGACCTCGCTTTAGCCTCTTTTAACGGATATTTTTCTAGAGCTTGTGGCAGCACCTACAAGCACAATAGAGTTTTGCATGGACATGGCAAAGCCAAACACCACCTCACCAGATGAGGCATTAAAAACTGCATCTGAACATAGGATAGCATCATTTTCCAGATTTTGATTCTCATTCCATGTGCAAGGGATGGAGGAGGAGTGGTTTAGTATGCGGTAAAAGTAGTTTGGATTGATAAATCATACTTCTAGCTCCCATGGGGTTCCGATTTATCCTTTTGAAAATAGATTCATTTCTAACTCTCCAAATTGCACACCATAAAGCCAAGATTGGTGCATGAGCATCAGGATACGAAAAATATTGGTGGTTTGCATTGTCAGTAGCCTCCACCAATCTAAAATATTATAACATGAGAATTTGTGTTAGAGCCCCAAACCGTGATCCAAACCAAATCGCACGAGCAAAGTCATATTGAAAGAAAATGTGTTCTAAAGTTTTCTCTTTATTTTCACAGAAAGAATATAAGAAGGAAAAATTAGACACACCTAATCTTGCCTTTAGAAGGGATCTAAAGGGGAGAACCCCCCACTAGACATTTCCACCCAAATAGCAATATCTTTTGAGGAAGGGTAATCTTCTAAAATAATTTCCAATTCACAGTGTGAGTTCTCGACATGTGTGCTATGTGTTGCGCTTGATCCTCGTTTACCATATGTGCCCTATTAATAGTTTAGGCCCATCAATTGGATCTAAATTTAATATTTAGGCTCAATCATAAGGCGTGGGTTTACTTCCCATGTCTTGTGTTCGAAATCTGTCCTGGATTTGTCCGATGTGTATTTGTGTGGGTTAAGCGAACACCACCCGGAGAGAATAATAGTCCTATTGGGTCAAAGGCCTCACGAAGAATACCCATGTCATAAAAAAATAACTTTTTTCGTTCCAAGCCGATTTTCCCGAGCGTTCGAACAATGGGCCCAAGACTAAATGGGCTGGGCTTGGCTAGCATCTAGAAGGGGCCCATGTGTGAAAGTGCCTTATAATTTGTAGCCCTACTTGCAATTTGCCAAAGCACAGTCAAAACGTGATTAAAGCTTCCCGCTATTTAAGCCGTTTTCTGTTATTTTTATTTCCCTCTCTTTCTTCTAGTTTCTGATAACGCTAGGGTTAGGGTTTTTTCCTTCTTCTTCTTCTTCTTCTTCGCAATGGAAGAGATTGCAGAGGGCGTGAACAACATCAACATCAGCGGCTCGCCCAAGAAGAACCGTATTCAGGTCTCTAACACCAAGAAACCCCTCTTCTTCTACGTCAATCTCGCCAAGGTATTTCCATCCAAACCCTAATACAAGTCTCTCCTTCTATCACTTCAATCTAGGGTTTTTCCTCTCTCTTTTGTTTGATATGGAAACCCATCGATCTGTTTTGATTTATATGATTCTATCATCTTTAATCAAGTGTTATGTTTTAGGACTTGAGGGTTTTATAGGAAGTGTTAGATTTGGATGGTTGTTGTTGTTTTTAGGGATGACCTAAACTTGGGGATCATATGAACTTGACGATCCTCCTTCGTATGATGATTGGTCCGCCTTTACTCATTTGTTTGCCCGTGAATTGTCGGGTTTTTATTGTTGTTACGAATGGTTTTAGGTCACCATAGGATGGCTGTGGTCAATCTGCTAACGGTATTTCCTCCTGTGGTTGATTCAAAACTGGACCCCTTCCGTGAATGTTCGGCTCGGACTGTGGATGGTTGTTTAAATGTCTGGGTTTGGTTTGTGATAAGTTTACTGTGTTGCTGCACTCATGTTGGATACTTAGATTTCTACTCTTTTTTTTTTTTTTTTTTAATGTTTACTTTTGTTGTTGTTGTTGTTGAATTTGATCAAGGGAAAATATGTGAGATGTAATCCGTTAAGTTGTATTAATATCACTCTCTCAGTGTCGTTTGTTTTTCTGTGCCTTTGCAGAGGTATATGCAACAATATAATGAGGTGGAGCTTTCGGCTTTAGGAATGGGTACTCTCTCTCTCTCTCTCTCTCATCTCTCACACACACAGAGAGACATTTATGGTTAACACAGTTATATGCATTTACCCTTTGTGTGAATTTTGTTCTTTCATTCAGAGAGTATTTGGTTTTTCAATGAGGTTTTCTGCAAGGGTTTTTCCTTTTTGTATTATCCTATTGAATAATTTTGGGATTTAGTTTTTGCTGCACGTTGCCTTATGCCTTTGCATGTTCTCTTCTACTATGGCTAGGCTAGTAACCTGCATTTGGATGCTAGTTTTTTTTTTTTTATTTAGAAGACCTTGGACTTAATTGCCACTTTGATGGATAGTAGTCTGCATTTTGATGGCAGTTTTGGATTTAGATGCCCTCGGACTTAGTTGCCACTTACGATAGAAATATAGCACCATCATGATCATATAAACCCCATATCAAGTGTTAGCTTTTCAGATTGAGCTCCTAATAGGGTGAGGTGATAAGAGCAAAGAAAACTCAATTCATATGTTATGGAAATGATGAAGGTGGGATTTATTTGAGAAAGCATGAGCCCATGTGCTATTGCAGCCTCTTTGCATTTGGGAAGGACAAGTCTTGGCATATATGAGTGTGTAGCTAGGCAATTAACGAATGGTAAGATCATCTATCTGGATTCATTGGGTCAATCGTATGCTAGACATGCTTATAGGAGATGAAATATTTTCATATATAGATTCAAGGAGTGGATGTCACTAGAAACATAAATATTTTCATACTTTTGCTTGTACCAGGAAAAATTTTCTCTGTATACTCAATTACTAACTTGTTGTGTTGCTTTTAATTCTGTAGCTTAGAAAATAAGTCCCTTTGATAATTGTCTGGAAGGAATTTCTAATTCTTTAATTTCGCATTTTTGCCCATGTTTCCACCATGGATGAAAAAAGCGACCGCTACGTAGCGTATTGGTCGATAAATCTCGGCCACTACGCTTCTTTGAAATTATCACCACTCACAACTGTATCAGCTTGTAGCGGCCGGTACATTATGGCCTGGGTCAAATCAGCCTCACCGCCCGGCCCCCCCCCAAAAAAAAAAAAAAAAAAGAAGTACGAAGCATTGGGCAGAACCTAGTAACAGCAGCGGACAGAAGGTGCTCCTCCACTGCTCCACCTTCTTCTTCTTCTCAATGTCTATTTTCTGTTTTGGATGAAAGCTAGGGCAGCAAATGCCCTTTATCGTGCTACCCTCTATCGTCCATCTTTTATTTTATTAACGGGTAAGTTATGGGCCACGATGGGCCCTCCCAATGAAAGCACAAATGGGCCACTAAAAAAACCACTAAAATTAAATGGGCCACTAAAAAACCATTTTAAAAACCATTAAAAAAAAACATTCAAGAAAATTAACTGGGGCCATCCAAAACAATACAGACTGAAGAATTTGATGTAACCATTGGTGGGCTCCACAATGAGGCACCAACGTTAAAATAAAAAAGTCATACTGTGGCCAAATATTACGTACTTAATTGAAATTGATACCTAAGTCAAATTTCACTCTAATTGGAAATAGGGCCATAGAACTTTCAAGCCTACTGAAAATAAAGCACAACCAAATTTCACACTACTCGAATAAGACATTGAGCCCAACCAAAGTTCAATCTAATTAATAGGAAGCAGGGCCCTAACCAAATAACACTCTAATAGAAAATAGGCCCTTTACAACCAAAGTTCACTCTTATTGTTTGCTATTGAATTCCTTAGATCTAACTCTTAACTTTAAGTCTTTAAGTCTTGAGCCTTAGACTTCATGACATAGTTGTTTTTTATTTTTTTATTTTTTATTTATGAGCCTTTCATTAATTTCTAAGTTAGTATAACTAAGCAATATGAATACATGTGAAAAAAAAATGATCATTACTATTTTTTTCTATTCATACAGCAATACAGGGCCGCTACGCCCCCTTGTCTTAGTTACTTTTACAAAAGAAACACATTTTCTATAATTTTTCAATATTCTGGATGTTCTGGAATTCTCTCAAATTTTTTTGATAATTTTTTCAAACTGCACAGCTACGCCGCTACATAGCACCAGCTACGCCTGTCACTACCGCTATTCTAATCCTTGGTTTCCATTGAATCCATATTCTGATGTTTCCATTGTCGTTGCAACTCTATCCACCATAGTTCTCTTTTATTTTGTATTCCTAAGATGCATGTCCCAAGCGCATTTTACCTTAAGCCTTTTGAAGACCGACTGAAAATTTTGGCCCAACTAGAATTCAGATATCATGCACTCAAATTAGTCCTCTATATCGGAGTTCTATACCTGCATGAATACATACATACATGATACACATACATACATTCACATGCATACCCTACTTCTGTTGATTGGCATGATCCAGATTGGGACCATACAGGAGGTGGGCATATTACATACAGGAGGTAGGCATATTACATACATACAAATTCAGGTATCATGTTGTGTGGTGTAATGTTTTATAGATGGATAGGATGTGTTGGATAATGCAGGAAGTGAGCAATGTGTTTTAATCTGGGGAATTGGACAAATAAGGAAGATGAAACCAGATTTTTTTTTTTTTTTTTATATCATATGAATTCTAGTATAGAAGATATAAATAGCATGGTGCTTGATCCATCGTAACTATTATGCCCGCTTTCTCAAAACTTTTCTATTGTATAGAGGCCAATATGTTGTTGTGGATAATCTTATACCCAATACATGGATTACTGATTTTTCTGTCTTGCTAACCATAAAATTTGTGGTGTACAATAATTTCATTTTCATGCCTAGTTCAGGTGACTGATTTCCAATACTGTTTCCAATTTCAGCTTTTTAGTTGATTCTGAACAACGAATGTGATTTTTTTTTTTTTTTTTTTTCTGGCAAAACAAATGCCTGTGTTAACATTGTTTTGGATAGATATTTGGGTAAATAGTAGATTGATAAATTCCAATTCGAAGCTGTATTCCTGCCTATCACTATCAGGGTATGTTATCTGATAACTTTATTTCATGCAATTCACAGCAATTTCCACAGTCGTAACAATCGCGGAGATTCTGAAAAACAATGGGCTGGCTGTTGAGAAGAGTGAGATTATAATCCATTACGCTATTATACATATTTCAAGTTCCAACAAAGAATACCAAACCCACCTTTTGTCTGAAATCTGTTGTGCAGAGATCATGACATCAACAGTTGATATGAAGGATGAATCGAGAGGGAGACCGATCCAAAAGGCCAAGGTATCTTTAAATGCAATGTTAATTTAACAAGTTGACACTTTCCTGCCTTTCATCCTTGATAGGGGATAACATTTATGTGAGTTGTTTTTTCTGTTTTTTTTTTTTTAACCAGATTGAAATACTGCTGGGGAAGACGGAGAACTTTGATGAGTTGATGGCTGCAGCAGCGGAGGAGAGGGAAGCCGCCGGAGATGGAGAGGAGCAGAGCTAAAAGGAATATAGTTATGCATTTGGTTTTTTTTATTCCGTGTGTGTTGACTGGTGAAGTGTTTGATGATCTTATATCGTTGACATTGAGCGAAGTTCCAGTTGAATGGAAAATGTGATAGTGTTTAGGTTAGGTCTCTGTAGAAACTGGTAACATGCTAGAGAAAATTCGATTATGAATTTTCTCCCTTCAGATTTTGTTAGAATCGAAGAGAACTTGGTAGGAAGAAATTATTTCTTTCAATGTCTCATGTCTCTATCATCCTCATCCCTTTTGTGAAGGATTCATTAACGACCCCGTTTGTTTAATTTGTAATCTTAGAATTTTCATGCTATTTTTTAATATTATTTTTTTTATTATTATTATCAATTAAGTATTTATTTTTTACCAAAGTGGGCTGAAAGTGGAGAACAAAAGGTATTCGTCCACAGGGCTTATTTGTTTGCATTATAATACAAAGTAATTAAATACACGTAATTTATGCCATAAGTGTTTAAAAATGAAGATCAAATGTAAATTTAAAACTAAGCATCAAATAACCTTTCTATTTATAGGGAATATAATAGGAAAAAAAAAAAAAAGAGAGATGGAAAATGAATTACTAGGGAGATGCTTGCTAGTTTATTTCTCTTTTAATGCTCATGTTTGAAAATGTTCCTTTAATATTCATTTTTACCAAGTATTAATATGAATCATATGTATTTTAATGCAAACAAATATGCTCTTAAAATGATCCTGCTTTGATATGAAATAATTACCGACCACTTAAGGCTCCAAGTTGCGGGCTTTCTTCCCGAGTGTGTCGGGCTTTCTTCCCACCTCACTGGGCTTCCTTCCCGGGTGTACCAGGCTCAATATAATTAAAAAAAGAAAAAAGGAAGTTACAGCCTCCTATCCATATATGCCGCCTCGGATTCTTCATATCTTTAATATTTCCTTGATAAAACCTCCTTTATCATGAATTCAATGCAGAACAGGCAATGAGCAATATGAAGGCCGATGGTGTGACTAGTGCAATAGTGGAGGCATCATCCACCAAAGGCAGCCACTGAACTTGGAGGACCATTCTTTAGATGAGGCGTCATCACCTGCGCACACCAAACTCTGGTACCCTACCTTGACAAAATTTTAGGCCCAGCACATCACCCATAACATCATCTTGACTTTTCATGCAGCCCTACCAATTGTTGGTTGTTGGGTGCTAGTAGTGTGCAACACATTTTTCTCGACAAGTCCTAAAGAGGTCATTAATTACGAGTTAATGGCACAGTAGAATTTGCTCACCATTGAAACCTCCAGGATGTGGGTTCGTGTTACCAATTAAGAAAGAATGTTTGGGCCACCAAACTACACCAGACTTGGGCTAGTGGCCTGTATCTAAGACTTAATATTGAGCTGATAACTAGGTGTAGGCTGCACCCTATACACATGGCAGTGGTCTGGATCATTTTGGGTGGCCCCAGTAGGTTCAGCTAAAGAGAATCTGAGTGAGACTGCAACATTTTGACCATCCAATCAACAACCTACGGAACATACAGTAGCAGCATCAAAGAACTTGTTATAAAAGGTCTGCTGGTCAACATGGAAAGAAGAAAAAGTTTCACAAAACCTCGTTCAAAGAACACATATCAGGATAAACAGTAACTGTAACAAAAAGACTCAAACCAACATTTGCCTTGCCTCAAGTATTGGAAGTTGGAACGCATGAAAGAAATTGGGTGAAGCTTCTCTTTTTGGCTGTCTCTTTCAAAATAATCCAAGTACACCCCGATGCAATTGGGTTTCAAATTAAATACATCGATTCTCGACTGAAATGCAAAAATCAGGTCAATCTTTCAAAGCCTATAAAAATCCAAATTCAGCTCACCTCATGTAGGAAACGAAAAAAAAAAAAAAAAAAGTTCAGAAAAGGGGTGTAAAGCATATAAAATCTTTGTCCTGTGCTGCTTAATAAGAGTTGTCTAATTTATTTCCCTGTAAATTATTGCTAGCTGTTTTTCTCAGCTCATGTCTCATCTTCTTTGTCTACCAATATCCGCTTGCAAGCCTCATAACACATGAATGAAATACCGGCAGCCGGGACCAGCTTCAGGCAGCTCGGCCCCAGCCCTTTATAGAGGCCTGGGAGCCCATCATTTTCAAGAATGCACACAAGTGCATGAAGCATGTTCTTATATACCCGCCTCCCGCTGACAGCCCCAACTTGCATGTGTTTGCGGGCTACCTCAAGTGGGAATGTAGCACTGCTTGAAATAGCACCTGCAGCCGACCCAATGAAAAGGGTCGCAATATTCCCTATTTCCTCCTGCTTGAACACTTTCCTGTAGGTCTTCCGTAGCATATCATAAGCAAAGTAGTTGGTGGCAGCATATGGCACCACTCCAATCAGACTCGGGGTGAGACCTCTGTACAGCTCTGTAGGGCCTTCCTCTTGCACGATTTTGAGGAAAGCATGTAGAAGATTGTCATATACGCCTCTCTGAAACATCCGAAATTCAAGAATGTGAGAATGGCAAGTAATGAGGAAATAAGAGCTGTTCCTTCATCCATTTGCATGGACACCTACAAACAGAATAAGCATGGTGATCCAAATCATTCATAAGATGGTCCGATCATGGATAGGAGATTCAAAAAATCCAAAAATGTCCCCTATTGGACAACCTAATGCTCCCCTAACTAAATGTGAGCCACTTATTGGATTGCAAGGTAATAAAATAGGGAAGATAAAATGGAACCATCCATCTCATGTTCAGCCCAAAAATTGAATAGCTTGAAGAACTCTAAGGCGGGCTCCACTTCCATTGTAATAAAGAAAATCCTTTTCTTTTCCCTAGAGACAGCATCACGTAATACCTTCAAGATGTGCAGTTCAAGTATTAATACCATATTGTTAAATTGGATTTACCTGTATAGTCAGTCGGGTCTTGAGCAACTCGAGAGGATATGTAAGTAAGGTAGAACTGACTCCGGCACAAGCTCCTGCAACCAGCGAGGGTGGTATAGGGACTATGGATGGTTCTCCAGGTGAAGGAGTCAAGTTCTTCTTAACTGTATCATACGCAAATAACTGCAAGGCCATCCCATTAGCACACATGGTAATATATTTCAAAATGCAACTTCTGAAACTTAAATTGAACGGTAGAATGATAAAAACAATTAGAAATTGGAGATTTTTCCATTATATAAAGCTGAGAAAATATAGATTCAATTAAATTTTGATATGGCCACATAAACATAAGAGATATGGATCATGGAGTAATCATATACAAATCAACTCACATTTGGAAAGAAATTCTAAATTACCCTTAGCTCCAGTTATAGATCCCCCATATTGATCTTCTAGGCCATAAAATCTGCATCTATGATGACTCGATTAGTATAAATGTTGGGGCACATAGATTCAACCATAGCCCCACCAATCTCCCCTTACTGGTATTAGGGGTGGCAAAACTTGATCTGACCTGTCAACCTGACTGACATATTTGTAGGTTGGTTATGGAACTTTCGTACACAGGAGAATGATTTACATGATTAAGTCATGGGTGGGTTGGATGTCCTTGTTGCACCATATTAATCATAGCTGCAAACATTTAAACAGGTATGATAGAATGGTTTGTTCGGACTTTAAAAAAAAAAAGGGAAAATCCACAAAAAGATCTAATAAAGCACTAAAAGACTATCAATAAGCAGCTAATGTGACCCATGGCACACAATCATCAAAGCATTCTTCTTGAAAAGGACAACGTGAAAACCTAGTAAATCAAAAAGTGAGTAAATGCCGATAATTGAGCACCTTCTAAAATCTTATTTCAATTTGTCAATAGACTTTGACCATGCATCCTTGTAGGTTATATCACATAAGTTGTTCATGCAAAACTCACATGCCATAAGGAGTGGAGTTATTTATGGAAATAAATAATTGGAGCTATGGAGAAGCTAGAGTTTTTCCCTTGGGCAGAGCTTATATGTTGATTATGTTCAGTAAAAATGGCACACTCTACACCATTTCAAGATCTTATCATTTTTAATATGGATCTCTACAGAAGATGAACCAAGGAGAAATATGTATTGGATTGCAACATCTATGTGGTTAGGGGCTGCTGAATTTTTCACTACTCAAGAGAACCTAATGCTGAACTAGATTACTTAGCTCATGAAGGTCTAATCTTTATCTATAATATGAGAGTTGATTCCCTTTATTTTTGTTACATGATTTTTCTTTAAATAATATGTGGTAATATGAGAGTTGATTTCCTTCATTTTTGTTATATGAGTTTTATTTAAATAATGTGGCCCTATCTCTCAAAATAAAAGGAAAAAGAAAAAAAAGATAAGTCACAAAAGAGATCACGAAAATAAAACCCAGATACACATTTTCACGGTAAATTATGTGTACCAATAAACATCTGAGATTTTATTAATAAACATAATGTACAAAAAGGGAAAAAGGAAGCGGAAATGAAGAGCTAATCTAGAACAACGAAATGAACGTAAAGGAGAAAGCGTGAAAGAATTAGCAGACTGCTACGAACGTACAAAGAATAACCAACACCAATCCTGGTCAAGATGAGAACCATCCTTGAGTGAGAGTCACTCCCCAATTATCCAAGACCTCCTAAAAAAAAAAACACAGAAACTCCTTTGTTGTTGATGCCCAATGGAAAACAAATGCTTTTCTCTTCTCAATTAGCCTTAGGATAGTAGTATTGCATTCCATATATTTTACGTTCCACCTCAATCCAAATAATCCAAAATTAAGATAAGGTAGTCATCTCCGCACCAACTTGGCTCCAGCAGTAAAAGGTGTTATCCATTTGCTTGTCTCAAAATGGATTAGATATAGTGGGGAAAAAATAGAAATTAAATAAAATATTTGAATGATTTATGAGTCAAATTCATTTAATCCATCACGACTCAAAGTGGATTTAATCTTTTAATGAAGTTACCACATACAATTTTTTCACCTCCCCCAAGGGAATGCTGATGTTCATCGGGTATTTTGGACTGACAATGCTTTGCACCCTTAAAAAAAAGAAAAGAAAAGATGTGCGCTGTGGTTGAGCTAAGCTTAGACATGGAAATTCTTTTTCGTTTCTTTTTAATCAAACCCACTCTCTCTACCATTCGAAGAAAATGCCATTTACAAGGCTGGGATAGTGTCCAAGAGATGTGGAAAAAGGAAGTGAAATGATGCCAGATATATGTACACCTCTGCAATGTAATAGTAAATTATTTGCAATTTTCCTCCTTCAATCAAGCTACTCTTCATATGATCATATGTACATATGTCATCCATGACAACATGCCTTACCTTTTTGTTGGCAACATCTTCCAAACTTTGATCTTGTCTTTCACTCCTGATTCAAGGAGAGAAGCTGAAAAACATTTAACAGTGACATACCACCCACATTAAAATTCCATTCACAGCTTTCCTTGATCTGTAATATACACATCTTCCAATTTAGCCATGAGGCTCATCCACTCTTGACCTTCCCTTCCATAAAAATAGTTAACCATAAGGCTCCTCAAACGAAATTCCACAAAATTGGAAGACCATGGGCTTGAAACAAAACAATGGCAGATACACTCAACACTAATTTGAGTACAGCATCAAGCACATAAAATGGTTATACATATACTCCAACATGATAACACCTTTTCAGACCAATCCAGTTGCATAACATTACCAAACAACAACGAAAAAAAATTACATCTCCACAATTCATTAAGGTCCCATTTTTATAATTGGTATTGATTTCAAAGACACGCCTATATATCAAAGGGGCTAAAAGTAAATGATTAACGGTGAAGATCCACAAGGTGTTATCAAATAATCTCACCTATGATATGAAAAATGATCACCCACCCATCGGTCCCAAAAATTAAATCCTAGGAAAGTGATGGTCCAATCTACATCTCCATCTCAGACCTTTGACTCCTCACCTCTTTAATACTCATTTTATAAAACCACATTTACTGAGAATTCCTACGAAATTCAACAGGAATTACGCAATCCTCCCTCAGCATCTTAACCAGAGCTCCTAATTTCAGAGGCAAAGGCAATCAATCACAAATCAACAACAAAGCACATGATATCCAAATTAACTATGAGTGACTGAATCAAACAAATCAAACAGCAATAAAATCATCAGATAGATATAAATAAACAAGCTAGCAATACTCTATCAATAAACTGCCAGAAGAATAATAAACCTCACACAATCAACCAGATAACATATCAATAGAAAGCAATCAAAACCCACCTCTACTGCCTTGCTTGGGGCGACCCGAATCACATTGACCAAGTTGCCTCTGAACAATCCGGTCCACCCCTCCGTCCGCATGATGGACTCGAACACTTCCGTCGTCGAATGCCCGTTGCTCCCCACCATAAGATGGGTCCTTATCGTCTCCAACGGCGCAACCGCCGTCCGTGAAAACGCTCCGGCGATGGCGCCGCTGATCAGCCTCCTCAACGAAGGGTTCTTAACCTTCAACTTGATCTTAAGACCGCCCTTCTTCTTCTCCACAGCCTCGGTGGCCATCGTCTCAGCCTCAGCCGGAATTCCGGCAATCCGGACGCTGAATTCGGGCGATGAAACATATTTCACCAACAAATCGGTCCCTTGAATATTCTTACCTTTGTCTCCTGAATTGGGAGCGCTCGGAGAAACGCCCAATCCTACCCCCACCTGACTGACGCTTGCAAAGAGGCCACCAGGCGAGAAACAACTCTCCTGGAGATTCCATTGAAAACCCATTTCAGGATTGGAGAAAAACCCATGGTTTTTATCCTCAATAGGCTGGAATCTTCTTCTCGCCATTGGATTCTGAGCCTGAAATGGGTCTTTTTCTCTACTGTTCTAAGATACCCAATCCATTTTTTTTTTTTTTTTTCAGAGGATTGGAAGATTTGAAGATCGAAGCGTGGAGATTTGAGATTTTTATCAGATGGGTGCGAATGGTAATGCGATTTGGGGCAGATGGTATTGAAAAAGCTGAGATTTTTGCACAGATGGCTGTTGAAAAGGCTGCGATTTTTGCACAGATGGCTGTTGAAAAAGCTGCGACTTTGATTAGATGGTTGTTAGGGTTTTCGTTTGTTGTGGGAGAAAATCGAAGGATTCGGAGAAGAAAAAGGAAAGAAGGGAGGGACTCTTGTTCTCTCTCTCCTTTCGCCTCCCTTGATGGAAGGAGGGCTTGTTGCTGTTCTACAAAACCCTCCTTTGCTTGAAGATGTTGGGTCACTCTATACCCCCCACTTCATATATATTATTCAATTTGTAATACCCATTTGTTTTATGGGGTTAGGTGGTGCATCCAAAGGGCAAGAATGCATCTAGACATTGCAATAAAAAGAATATTTTTCAAAGGTTAATTAAAGAAAAATCTAAATTTAAGAGATTTCAATCTTTTTTTTTTTTTAATATGATATGGGTATACTCCTTATATTTTTAATCGACAAGACTATTCCCTTGAGCGCACGCACGACCTTACGATAAATATTTCTATGTTGTTGAGGAGAATTAATAATTAATGTGCACACTTCATGAGGATTTTTACTCTAAAATGAATATTTTATTTTAAAAGTTTTGCCACCAAACACAATTTCTTCTATTGACAAAATAAATCACGCGCATAATCTCATTTGCAACCAAACATAGTTTAAAAACCATTTGTGAGGATATTCTTTTCCATTTAAATGTGTAGGTAGATGATCTGATACACTAATGGGTACATTGGCTGGCCGATCTATTAATAGCTCAATGGTAAAGTACCTCCCTTTCTATAGAAACAATCGGGGTTTAATCCCCATCTACATAGTTGATAATAAACATTTTAAAGTTCTCTCACGTGGAAGGTTTTTTCATTTCAAAATCTCATAAATATAACTTACCTCTATAATCTTGAAAGTTAGGTGTTCTGATGGATTTCCTTTATTTGGCAATCAGTGAAATGTTAATAGAACAATTCTAAACTGGGTCCAAATTTGGACTCAACCTAGACCTTGCCCGATTCAAGTTGATTGGATGGTAGAGAGTAATCTAAATATTTTAAATGATTAAAAATGTTGAGGAGTGGGCTCCACCTTAGTTAAAAGTATTTATATTGCCTCTATTAATGCGTTGAGATTTTGGTATGAATGTCTATATAAGGAAACTTAATATGATATTAGAGCTGGCCGGCACAAGTACAAATCCCCTCCCGCGCGTGAAGCACAACTCACACTAAAAAAAGCATGTCCCTAAAAGCACGCGAACCGAGTTCCATGATGGGGGAATGTTGAGGAGTGGCCTCACTTACGGAGAGTAATAATAAGTATTTATGTTACCTCTACTAGCACCTTGAGATTTTGATAAGAATTATTATCTAAGAAAACTTAATAAAAAAAAACAAGTGAAAATCAACGCTACACTAGTGTGAGCCATTGACTTTTTGTGAGATTGAAGGGGGCTAGGCTTAGGATCCATCAAAGAAACACTGCAATTGCTCCAGCATGAAGAGGAACCTAGGATTAATTAAGCACAGAGTACCCAACCAATTGGGCAACCTCTTATTCTCAATATTCATGTTATGCTTTGGATCTATATATTCACATATATGGTGCCTATAGCTAAACGTGGGCAAAACAATAGACTGTTACATAAAAAGGCATTACTGTAGGTTGTGGTTATTATTGAGAAGTTGGCTCCACCCGAGAGGGAATATTGAAAAGTATTTCCGCTGCCTCTACCAAAACCTCGAGGCTATTGAGAAGTGGGCTCCAACCGATGGGGAATATTGAAAAGTATTTCCACTGCCTCTACAAATGCCTCGAGGTTTTGGTATCAATGGTTAGCTAAAGAAACTTAATATGGTATCAGAGCCAATCGGTCGTGAGTTCGATTTCCAGGAGGAATGACTCGACACACACACACACAAAAAAAAAAAAAAAAAAAAAAAAAAAAAAAAAAAAAAAAAAAAAAAAAAAAAAAAAAAAACTAGTCGCCAAAAGTGCACCGAGAGGGAGAACCATAACCTCTGCAAACACCTCAAGGTTTTGGTAGCAATGGTTAGCTAAAGAAACTTAATAGTTATACTTGCAGAGCTTTAGTTTAAGAGTGTATATATGCATAGTAATTCCAAAGTCTAAAATACACATCAAGGTTCTAAACTACCTGTTACTTTCTACGATTGATTTATTAATATTTTATTGATTTGAAGATCCAAATTCCATGGCACTAAATACGTGAAAGCAACCTGTGAACCCATTGATGGATCTCATCCTCATAATTTATTTTTTAATGACTGATCTGCATTGCATAATTTGGATGGCTTAGATTACCTGAACATTGTGTCTTCATCTACATTGTCCATCATTCAATTCAACTTCACCATATGTTTGTTAAAGAATCAACTTGCAATGTCCTTCGTGAACACATTCCCTTTATGTTTGATATTTTTTTTTCCAGCATTTTTCATACCATGTAAAATACATTATTAAAATCATTTTGACTCGCCCGAGTGAAGGCAGGTCAACTCATCATAATAGGTGATCGAGTTGAATGAGTCACACGACTCGATGCCTTTCTGAGTTGAGTTGAGTTGAGTTTTCAAGCACACATAAACCTTATTGTAATATCTAACTTGCAGGAATTGAATGGCACGAAGGGAAATAGAGTGGAAATGTGTTCTAGTATGAAGCATGATGGCTTGGCTTTTCTCTTCACGTGAATAGCATTGCATGTACCACCCAAGTGGCTGCAAGCCTGGAACAAATGTGAAGAAAAACAAAGAGGCTTTGTTATTTTCCCATTCTATTTCAGTACAAGGACTGTAGACATTCCTTTGATGACACTTAGAAGCTTTGTGTGGATTATTGATTGATGCCTTTAAGCAATGAGGGCTGGACTACCCTTTGAAGCTGATACTCTCCTTTCTACTTCACATGGCTAAAGTTGTATTGGTTTGGGTAATATTAGCCTTGTGTCACTGTGTTGTGCCCCAATTAAAGTGTTGTTCCCATTTTAGGCATTTTAGGGTTTTTTTTTTTTGGGTATTAGAACTTCTGCTTTTTTCTTTTATAGTTAATAATCAACTTGTGCATCAGCACATACTGTAAGGTAATTGACCAACAATTCACTCAAAAACAATTCAATTTAGCAGAAGGGTAAGCCTATCCAGAGTGGCTCCATGTCAGGTCACAATTGCAGAACTGACGATTTTAAGGCATTCTTGATTATTTTTTGGTCTGGTTCCATCAGAGAAAGGTTTCTTCTTGAGGTCAGGGACCAATAGGATTGATTTCGAGCTATAATATCACGTTCTGATTAAGGGTGTCCGGACACTAATCTTGGTGTCTGGATGCCCAGGAAAACTTCATGGTTGTTGTAATCTCTGGTTGCGGGAATCCTGCCTTTTCCATCTTGGTGTCTGGACGCAATGGATTTTTCCTGCATTTAAATTTGTAAAGTTTTAGGCAGCTGCAATTAGTAGTTTTGGAAATTTATTGTCTTGTTTGTGTGGGGTATGCCCCTCTGGGAAGTTCTAATAACCATATTGGGTTTTGGACCTTCTTTTCTGTATATTAATTATTTGAGAAAATGAAGAACTTACTTACTTTAAAAAAAAAAAAAAAAAAAGATCCCTAGTGAAAGGATGGATCCCTAATTGCCCCCATGAAAAGGAAAATGCCTCAACACATAGAATGGCTTGGCGCTTCTATGATTTGGAATTTGTGGATTTTTGAAATTGACAAAAATATTGGTATCACCGCTATCAATACTACTATGAAAAAATTTATTTAATTCAATTTATATCTATATATGTATATATATTTGCATTTTCATGTCCATGCATTAATCATGGGTGTGTCAAGTTAGTTATATAACTGAATGAGCGGAAGACATTATTATTATTTTTTTTTTTTTGGTATTTCAGCTTTCGGGGGCCTGAGCTCCCTAGCCCTCTGGAGAGGGGACCCTCGGGTGAGGGGGGTAAACCTCGGGCGAGGGGGGGGCACTCAGGTGAGCGGCATACATTACTGAATGAAAGTTTGATAAAGGTTCATGCCTACTTTCATTTTCTTTTTCAACTCAAAATAAACTTATGCTGAGATGGCAAATACACCAATCGGAATCTCCAATATAGTTTATATGCATCAGTTTTTCACTTTGCTGACATGGGACCTAATCTGATATTTCAGCCCATGCTACTGCTCCTAATTTTCTTTTTCTCCAAATTAAGATGAGATGAGCTTATCATGGTTTTACTTAAAACTGGATAATGGGTTGAAATCACCTAAAATCTCTAGAAAAGTTTTAACTGAAACACAATTCTGTCTGTTGCCAAACGATCTTCACTTGTTGCAATTAAGTTAGCTCAAGGGCACAATGCACTTTCCTATGTTAATTATAGCTGGTAGCTTAAAAAATAGGCAACCATTTCTAAGATTTAGAGGAAATTGTATATCAAGAGAAAAGGAGAAGCAGCAGCTTTGTAAAACCCACAACTATGTAGATGTCTATAGAATTTAATGCAGCCAAACATACTCCCCCAGAAAATTGCAAATTTTTTTTGTTTTTCATACCATGCATGACCTTATACTGTATATTTAGAAATAATCTGGTGCAATGGTGCCCTCTTCATTGAACTAGCTGGCTCAGAGGCCTTGGATTCTGATCATCAAATCAATATCTTATAAAATGGGGTCTCAGATCATATTTAACAAAACCAACTAATCTTCAAACCACTGGATTACAGATTCCCACCAAGAATTCCTTGTGATTCAGAACATTTCAATTTTCAACCATGGGCTATACTGAGATCAATCCTGCTTTGTTCTTCATTTTTTTTTTTTTTTTTAAACGGTAACAAAGATTTCATTAAAAGAAGGAGGAAAAGAATACATCAAAACTTAAAAAAAAAAAAAAAAGGAGTTGGAAGGCGCAAGAGAGAAACACCTTCATTCGTATTCTGCTCAAAAGATGGAGCGTATCTGTAATCAATCAAATCCATTGCAACATTCATTTGACCTGTATTAACCGTTCGACTGAATTGTACAAAATTTCACGGTTAAAAAGGTATTAGGATAATGTCCATGATGCACTGGTTAAGTCTCATGCAAATTGAATAATAAACTAAAATTCTTACTCAAATTAAATATTAATCAATAAATAAAAAAACATAAATTGATTGCATGATAAACCCATTTGAGTGATTATCCGAAAATAAATTTATATTATAATATACTAATTAAAGATAAATCCATATATACCGCTTCATTGATATGGGAGTAAATATCTATAAATTAGTTTGTGATTCTTCTAACTTATATTCATATATTTAGTTAAATATTTATATAGGTTTATTTTTTATTTATATTTACCTAAGGGCTGAAAATTGGGATTTTTTTTTTTACCAAAAAAAATCCACTTACATTTAAAAATCCTATGTTTCATACCTAGCTAGAAAATTCTGAATTCCATCACACCTGAAAAGTCAACAATAAACTTTCAAATTCTTAGACTCCTAACCCCTTTAAGGCCCATCTCTTTACAAGAGTTCAGATAATTCTTATTTGTAGAATTTCAAAATTCTTCTAACGCTGTCATCCACTGCGATTCCAAAATCCTCTTGGCCCTGCTAGCATTTTGAAATACTACAGGGGGTTGAAAATTTGAAAATTTCAAAGGCCATTTGTGACTTTATAGGTGGGTTGGAGTTCTAAAAATTTGTAATTGAAACAAAGCATTTAAAAATGTTAAAGAGAACAAGCTATCATATCATGTCAGAAGTTTTCAAAACCGGAAATACTTGTAAGAAAAAATCAACAATGGCGTATTCTTGAATTATCAAAATATCCTTTGACCTGCTATCAAATCAAATCTTAATTGCTCACATAAATAGCGCAATCATTATGAGATCGCATAAATTATGTAAAAATAATTATAGGCTCTCTTAAATGATATTGAACCGACTTGATATCCACTAAATCTAGATAACCTATGCACCCATCGGATTCATCGGTGCAATACACCAACAATGGAGTATAACAATTTAAAAAGGTTGGATGGGCTGGATGTGATAGGTCATACGTATGTGGAGACAAAGAATGATTTGGATAAATGGGTCGCTAGATATGCATTTGGGCTTTCCCGAACATTAAAATTGAGATCATGGATCAAAATTATAATTGTTGAGGAAAACAGGAGTTAGACTTTTTTTCAGGATATTCACAGCTTCATATATAAGAAATATTTTTCTGAAATTGCTCTATCTAAAAATAAAAATAAAAAAATTCTTTCTCTCCCTCTTTTTTTTTCATATCATGGTCGTACTTATATATACTGCTACTAAGTCCACTGCTCGCATGGTGCGGTGCACCAAAATGCATTTCCATGTGATGCACGAGATGCACGTGATGGTGTTAGATGTGAGCACAAATAATAAGGAATAGGATTAGATGGTTTCCTCAAGGCCCCCTGTTCGTTTTATAACAACCCCTCTATGTTCCTGAGATCCTACTGTGCGGCCCCTCGATTTTCAGGAATTAGATTCGAGCCCTTTCTATTTGCTGACATGTTTTTATGTAAGCTCCCTTGTCTGATAGTCAACAAACAGATGCAGATTGAAAGGACCCTTTCATTAAATGACAAAAGCACCCTCTACCTCTTTCATTTCATTTTTAACTTGTTATTTCTCTCTGACACGTATCAGGAAATGAATCCAGCAAAGCAGGGCCACTAATATGGTTCAATGGGCCTATGTGACAGTGAAAGTGTAAAACCCTCTCTCCCCTCCCAGGTTGTTTTTTCCTAACGGGTTTCCAATCTTTTGGGTTAAACTATATCTTTCGGATCCAGAGACAAGCCGAGTAAAACTCCTGTGGCCCCTAAATGGTAGCACAAGTGGACTGAACCTTCAGTTCTTGAAGAGAGAGGAACCGGAAGTCGATACCAAGACCTCTAACTCCGAAAGAGCGAGAAACCGTGGTCCTGACCACTTGGCCAACCCCTTGGAGGTTTCCCTCTCTCAGTTGAGTCCAACAGGTGATGGATGGATGATGGATCAATTATAGAGAAAGGCAGGTCAATAAATAAATAAAATGAAACCCATCAATGCAATAAACTAATTGAGCCATGATCCAAAGCTATAGCTCAGCTAATAAGTAACATAAGTTTGTGAGTAAGAATGCATGAGTCTCAGGTCTCCATTAGGGAGAGAGAGTCCGGATCCTCTATAACCATGACTTTTGTTGTATAGATACCGTGAGTAAACCAATCACGGTCCACCGTGCCAGCTGTCACCTAGATATAAATTAGGTGCACTCTAATTCAAATTTCAAAAAGCCGGTACCTACAGCTGTCTTGACGAACTATGATTGGTTCATTCACGGGTGATAGAGCATCCGTATTCGGAGATAAAAGAAGAACACTACAACGACAGGCCCATTACAATACCTCTAGTCTTCCAATTTTGGACGAATATTAGGGCTGTAGATTCTTAGGGGTATTTTAGGTAGGTGTACTATTGTCAATGACATGGAGATCTAAACTCTAAAATGGACTTCTTTTCTATTCAATGGTTGACTGGCAGTCATAGAATTTGACACTCAGATGGGGGGCATAGTAGGATATTGAATAAATTAAAAGTGAGGGTGCCATAGTGGAAAAAGTCCTTATCTTGAAGTAATGTAAGATTTTCTTGCTGGATGGTTGAAACTTGAAGGTTATAGTCAATACCATAATGTACTGATAGGTACATGAACATCTCACGTACGCGTGAAGAACGATGAGAGGGAGAAATGTCTCGGATGCGGTCCTTTTTTGTGGACGGGCACATTGAATTGCACGTTTTCCTCAAGGGAAAGAAGCCTGAGACTCAATGTGTTTCACGCCTGTTTGTTTGTTCGAAATGACACAATTTTTGTTGGAGATTTATGCTTAGCCTATTTATTAGCATGAGGGTTTAAATAAAATAAAGTTAATGGTCAAATTAAAAGAAAAAGGAAAGAAGAGGGAGTTAATAGTGAAAGCACTAAAAGACATAAAATTACTCATTTCCTTCAATTAATGACTTTTAATATTATATTATTTTTTCTTTTTTCCATGTAGGGCTTGTTTCTTTGCTGTAATTCAAGGAATTCTTATCTGGGGAAGTTTTAAATTCCCAGACGAATTCCTGGATGCTCCCTCGTACATGAACATCTAGAAATTCCATAAAAAAAAAAAAAAGATTATTTGAGACCTTTCATATGGCGGGGATTTAGAAATGCTTGTGAATAAAATGAGATTTGCAAATGTCAATGTCCGAAAAAGCCTCAACATGTGGAGTTCATGTCGAAAATTCCGGGAAAAAAACATGCCCTAGTGTCTTTAAGGGTAGCTTTTTATTATTTTGTATATTTATTTTCAACCTCTTTCTCTTTCTTTTTCTCTTAATTTGACCTTATTAATTTTAATTTATTTCACCCCTCATGCAAATGAATAGGCTCCAAGGACTTGTGTTTTTACTGGAAATAAAAGGATTTTTTATTTAGGGCAGGGCTACAATGCAACGCCCATCTTCAATGCAGTGTGAGGCCCATCTTTCTAAAATCCAAGCGGGTCATCAGCTCCATAACTCATAATACTCATTCCATCTAAGTTTTCAAACAAAGGAAAAAAAAAAAAAAACTTTTAGATTAATCACACATGAGTGACTCCATCCATTTCCATCGGACAAGAGAAAGGAAAGGAAGTTCATCATGTATTTCAGATAGAGTCTAATCTAATGGTGGCCATCTTACACATTTGAACAATAATTCATAGGTTGATCATTACAAAGGGTCTTAGGGCCAATGACCAGCTCAGATTTTGAAAAGGTGGGCTCCACCATCCATTGAAAATGGGGCACTGCACCTAACCTTTTATTTGAATAATTTATAAATTTTTCAATATGTGGAAGTCTTGTGTCCTTTGTACTTTAGCATTTAGAAAATTAGACAAAAAAGCATTGAGACTAGAATTCATGGAATTCAAAAGGTTACATGAGACTTTTTAAGTGGTTAGAAATTTGAAATGGTGGTAAATAAACACGGCATTTGCAAATGTTAGGGCATAAGCTATCTCACATCATGTTCATGAATTTCTAACCTGTCAAATTCATGTGGGTAAGAGAACAAGCCATCATAATATATGCTAACTTTGAGCAAGCTTTTAACGTCCTTCCGTGCATTCTAAGAACTTATTCTTGGACTTTTTTTAATTTTTTTGTAAAAGTGTTGTTAGATTCTCCTCTTAGACAAAGATGATTTTGTCCTAAACACATACTAATCATTATATTAACCATAACATCATAAAAGATTCCGTAACATCGGATGATTGACTTTAAATGGCCAAAAGTGACATTCCAAGAAACTGACTTTTGAAATTTTATCAATGGAACAATCTATGTAATATTTTGAATTCCCTGTTTCATTAGCTGTTTTTATTTTTATTTTAAATTGATTATTTTAAATTGTTGAGTTTGGCCTTTGAAATTCTCTAAATATTACTTTTTTTTTTCCAAAAAAGAAAATACTTGGCTATATACTTGAGCATTTGTAAAGCAAATTAGTAGTTTTGAGAATTATATATGGTAATCTTAACTGGGTATTTTGAAAAAATAGACAACTTTTTATAAGCACCCTGTTATGTTTATGTGGAGAAGAAGTAAAGGTAGCTTTTAACCTCCTTCAAATATTCAGGGAGTGATTGGTATTTGCAGTGAGTAGTAGGTGGAATTTTTTCCTTCCTTTTCTGCGAGGAGAGTAGTAGGTGGAGTTGATGTGAGAGGGGGATGGATGGCATTGGTGCAACATATAAAAATTGGGCCACTAGAATCTACTCATGATCTCACGTTTAAATGTACAGGCCCACCAAGGCCTGACCATGTCTCTTTCAATACTATAAAATTTTTGGATGCAACTTAGGCCTGCACAAACTTTATCTGTATAGCTTGGCCCTGTATATTTATTTGGGCTAAGCATTTTTGGGTTGGGGTTAAGATTTGGGCCTAAATTTTGAAGATCAGACAGGAGATTGGTCAGACAAAAACTTCAGTCTGAGGTACCTAAATTGGCTCTTAGAAGAAAAACCATAGTGTTTTTATGCAGTTGAGCTCATGAGGCCCACCTTTATGCGAACCTATCAGTTAAGAAAAGCCTTAAAAGTGGGGATGAAAGTGTCTCACTTCAGTCCATTGATAAGGATTAGGGAAAAAGATTAGCCCTATTATCAATGTCCTAGCTCTTGTTTTGATAGCCTAAAAAAAAATCTACAGAGAGGCTTCAAACTCACACGCTCAAACACGCACCCATGGCCCTTGATGGCATATAAACAGTGTGCTGTCCATTTCAATACAAAATCCTATCTAAATTGTGCTTCATGGTTTCAAAACTCAGTTGAAATTGACTTGTTGCGCTTGATATGCCAAGGTTTCAACTTAAAATGTATGTAATGTTACACGTTTAGTCAGAAACTTAAAATGAATGGGAACTCCATTCCTACGTCGATATTAAAGAGTTACGATATGTATATGTACACAATTACGATATATTTGGTTGAGCAAAATAAAAATGTATGTATGTGTACAGGGTTATGATCCCCTAAGCACTGTGCTTATTGTAACTTAGGTAAGTACTTTGATTTTGGCCTCACCTAAATGCATGACAATCATGAGGATGGAGATTAATGGAAGTATATATAGTTTAGGGCTTTGAAAAAAAAATCCACCCCATAGGATTGTTTTAACCCCTTGATGTTTTGTCCCAAATACTAAAGCTTCATAATCAATTGTACTATGAATTTTCGAATGGTTAGAAACAGTCCTATGCCCCTGATATTCTGTGTTGTCCTAGAGAGCATGTGACCAACTAATTCTTTCATCTGTACACCCTCCAAGAGAGCAAGGGCCCAAACGTTACATCAGGCCTGGTGCTAATATTATGAATCTATATGTTAAGTTGAATGATATGAATGTATGGATATTTGTGTCAATGTTTAATCATATGTATACACAACGCCCAAAGTTGATCTATATGTCAACCAGAGACTCAAAAGGATCAACTAAAGAGTCTCAGGCTCTCAGCTGGTATGTAAATAGTGTTCTAAGATTCTTTTTGTCTTTATAAATGAATTACTCTTTAATCATCAACTTGAGTATGGCCTGGATCCACCTCAACTAAAATCATATAACAAGCTTTGGCGTGTAGATAGGCCCAATGGGCCTGGACCTGGACCAAAGTTTTCGTTTCAAAATTCTGGTCTAGCTTTGAAATTCAGACTAAACCCATTTTCAGAAAGTTGTCTCCCATAATCCCTATTAGGTTGGCTCGGATCTCTATCCTCCCTGGAGTCAGGTACCACTCTAAAGTCTAAAATCCCTACCGCCATCCACAAAGCAAGACCCCCTCCAAAATAAAGGCGGGTTGATAGGTTGTCTTCTTGGGACGGCAATGTAATGTAAAGGTTGGGTGGTTGAGGGTACATTCCTCTTATACGTTTTTTATTTTTCAGTTGCTTCTTCTTGTACCCCCTTTTCCTTCTTAATATATGTTTTTATCACCACTCAAAAAATAAATAAAAATAAAGGCGGGTTGAAGACAATGAGGGAGGCAACCCTGCAGGACTCACGTAGAGACAATCCCCTTGTAGAAAGATTTACCTGACTAAATTAACAGGCACAACCCTATGTGGGTTGGGTTCATGGTTGCCCTTACAACATGGCTCTAACAGACTCGATCTCCTGTGAATGAAACACCCATTCAAAAGTTTCTTAAAAGCTAGCCAAGGTAAGCATAAGGGATCCATCTAAAACTGAGCTTATCATGCCTATGCTTTTATTTTTTGGTTTTTTTTATTATCGATAATGGTAAATTAAATTAAAGACTTCAAAAAGATAAAACCATTAGAGAAATGATAATTGGCATTTGCTTTGCTTAAACAGGAAATCCAAGTATATAGTTTCTTCTTTTCTCCCTTCCCTGCTAAAGAGAAAAATGTTTAGACACCATCATTCCATCATTACAATTGCAGGAATCCGGGTTTTGAGTCTGACTTAATCTAATTAATTATCAACTCATGTAAATGGTCCTCATGAGCTAGGATTGGGATTTTTCTTAAAAAAATAAAATAAAATTCCACACATAAATAAAAATAAATCATAAGACAGCTAACACACCATAGGTTCTTAGAACTTAAAAAAAAAAAAATAATAATAAAATAAAATAAAATAAAAAATCAACGACTACTAATTGTGATAGGTGCCTGAAATTTCAAAAGGAGAAATTGGAAAATTTTGACACCTATCGCTACTTAAAGGTGCCTGAAGAATGGAGGTGTGTACAGTAGGTATCTGCCAACAATTTATCAAATGGACATTCCTAGTAGATATCTAATCCAAGGCAAATGATATAGTTTTTATTTTGGATTACCTTGATTTAAATGGCTAATCATAACTGATTAAGCTAATTATTTTCAAATCCCTAACCTATATACTACCATTGCTTAGAAAAACCAGGTCAGTACCCTTTGGCAAACATGTCCTGATTCAGGTCCATAATACTGATCTAATAAACAATTGAATTGGATCAGGTTCAATTTAGGTCCATAGTCCATACCTAGCTATTGGAATGCTCAAATGAATGCAGTAGTTGTCAATAAGCCAACCAGAAAAGACAGGTATTGACCCTAACCTTAGGCATGTTTAACAATGGGGATTTATATATAAAGACTACGGTTATGGACTTGGTGGGTAATTGAGTCTGATATGGGTCCATAACCTTGTAAACTGTAACTTGCCAATCCGGCCCTTAAAACTGGTCCAATGTATTGATTTTTCATATACCGTTGAAATCACTTTTCTAGTATAACAAATCTTGAATTTCTTTAGCTAACCAGTCCTACCAAAACCATGAGACCTGGAGCACTCCTCCCCTATATAGAACCCGTGCTGCTACATGCCAAATGAAACATGTCGGCATATTAGTTTGATAAAGACGCCGACTTCCAAATCTAAGACCCAACTAAGAATAAAATTATAAGTATAATCAAGGTGCTGTTTATATTTAATGTAGTGGGATAAGCATTTAGGCATTGGAAGTAGCTTTTTTCAGTGAAAGAGTTGCTTTTGGTTTCTTTTCCATCAGTCTCTCTCATTGTGAGATGCATTATAACTGAGATTCCTCAGATAAGCTTAACATCTATTCAAAACCTTGAAGGCAGTCCACATGTCCAACTATCCTTTCTTCCTTTTGGATTGAATGCATTTGTCCTTCTCTATCACTTAGATTTCGTCCTCATCTAACAGAAGACCTACCCATTAAGAGGAGTGGATACTAGATATATAGTCAGCACTAACTCATGATTCTTTTTTTTTTTTTTTTGAGAAATCTAACTCATGATTCTACTGATGAATAAATGTACTTTGAGATCATCTTTATCCTTAGCCGATAAAGGAGCTTCAGCTTCCTACACTGATGTCACCTATATATAAATTAGTTAGTGAAGAGTTCAGCTGTAAAGCATATTGACAAGCTAGGTCTAACTTTTTTCTTTGCTCTGATCATGAGGCTCTTAGTTGTAACAATAGTATTAGGGGTCCTATACAAGGAACTGAATGCAGTTCTCGGGGATATTGGCACTGCAACTTCTTATGGTCCCCCATACATCCGTAAGTAATTGCTTTAGTTGCTAATGCAAGTTACTTAAAACTAGGAAAATTTTCAGATGAAAGAAGGTTTTTTTTATGGAGTCCACCTGCGGCCCATCCCTCCTCTTTTGATTCTATTTCCTTGAGTGAATGTTCATGTGACCAAATTTATTCCAATTTGGAGTTAAAACTTGCAAATAACCATCCTAAATTTCATGTTTACATTTTGGTTCCTGAAAAAATCCAATTTTATCCTGATGATTTTTGGGTCATAGCTAAAACACTTTTAAGACCTTCACAATGTCATGCCCCTAGCCCGAGCCCCCCCTTAATCGGGCACAGGCCACTAATCATGATTAAGAAGGGTCGGCCATCGGGGTCTTCTGACAATTCCATATCTAAACTAAATGCAATAGGATGATAAATACTATTTATTACCTTCAACATAGCCTCATCCTATCTATCTGGGGTTGGTGAAGACGGAAGACAAAATTTTGTGAAAAATTTGAAGTTCTAACCTTGACCAAGCAAGTTTGACACGATTTAAGTTGATTCATTTATAAAGAGGGGGACATTAGAATGTAAGTGATGTTTACTCTGATGTTTATCTCCCTCTGTACAGCTACCAAGTGCTATGGAAGAAGCCAAGAACAGTTCCCTCCAGCCAACATGTTTGTTGCAGTGAGTGATGGGTTGTGGGACAATGGCGCTGCCTGTGGAAGGAAATACAGATTGAAGTGTCTAAGCGGAAACAATAAACCATGCAAGGATCAAACAATCGACGTGCAGGTTGTCGATGCCTGCTCGAAGAATCCATGCCAGTCCAACCTTGTCCTCTCCAAGGATGCTTTCGCAGCCATCTCTCGCATTCCTGATGCAAAAATCAACATTGAATACATACAGTATGTTGTCTTCTCTATGAAATTCTTGTGTGTGCATGCCTGCTTTTCTGCCTATGATGCATGAGTCCTTTGTTCAAAACATGGTGGTCAAGTGCTAGAACCGGGTCCCCAATTGGGCCAATCGGCTGGGCTTGTCTGGCTTCCAAGCCCACCCCTTCGACGGCCTTGGTGCTTGAGGCCTGAGGGTGTCAATGGAACCCCAATTACCCTGTTACCTGAAGGACTCAACCCAAAATAAAAAAAAAAGGGTCAATGGAATCATTTGAGGTCTGATTGATAATTGGGTTTGGGGTGAGGTCCATTTGGGTCCATACTCGAATAAATAAGAACACTACTCGAGTTTCGAATCCGGCCCAGAGTGGATCTGTGGGAGTCGTAAAAAACCATTAATTTAGACCAGGTTCTGATCCACCATGGAACCGACCCAGACCCAACTGGTTTACATCCTTACTACTACCTTCATCCATAATCCTCATTAACACAATCATTTCCATATGTAGCTTCCAGTATAATATAATGCGTATGTCATCCTCACTCTATTTTTCATTGGTGCAGGATCTAATGCATGGAAAATATAGGTCTACCAGCCTGTGGAGCTCTTGGGTTTGTATGTTGGTATTTTGTAGTCAAAATAAGAAAAAACAGATGCAGAACACCATTAAGGAGTCAAATAAAATCCCACCTTCACTAATTAGTGATTACCTTTTACTTAGTAGTAACAGATGAGATAGTTGTGTGTGTGTTGTGGGGGTGGGGGGGCGGGGGCGGGGCCAAGGCCTATATCCTGGTTCTGCCCCATGATCATGTGGACTCTATATATGCTAATCTTCCATGCATGTCCAAATTGTAAAATTCCCAATAGCAGATTGGTTTTCTGCTTTCTCCATATAAAAACAGAAGCTTATTTGTTGTATCCTGGATGAGAAATCTCTTTGAAGAGGCACATGATCGTTTCAATGGGAGTATCCCTCATACCTCCAATGCAGATTTGGTTTGCTTTTGTCTTTTATTTTTGTTTTGACACCTAGGTATGACAATCTTCAACAAGTCGAATCCACACTTGGGTCAGTATCATTAAATCTATAATCGGATTTGGGTCTAAATTGAACATATAAGACCCATGGTGGTTGGGTGTGAACCAGATCCCACACTCTGAAATGCCTGGATTGTGCCTTTTAACCTCCCAAGTGCATGCTGGCAAGAAAATGACATAGTTACTACGGCATACTTAAAAAGCAAAGTTATGATCATAAACAATGGGGAATATTCTCCTACGAGCATATTGTATAGTACCCATAAACAGCCCAGCTTATTGGGCCCCGCTTAAATGCCAACTTATTAGTAGTAGTTGGGTACATGAAAAGGTCTACTTAGATAAGGCCCAACAGAAAAAAAAAAAGCCTATCAAGTTATCATAGTCCTAGATTTAATAGCTTTAAAGTTTAGTGGTCTTTTAACAATAGATTTCTTTGAGATCCAATCCAATGGTGAATAAAAATTTGATGAGAGTGACACTAGGCCTAGTGCCAAATCATGGGGGCTGCGAGTATAAAAGGATCTGCACTGATCAAAGATGAGCCCAAGTGGGCTCCATAGAGTTGGATTGCATATACTATTGCATGTTGGAGAACATTTATCTATAAACAACAGATGAACCCACCTTTTTAACCATCTAAGTGAAGATTACTCCATCAACACTACATTTCTTTGACTTACAATATGATTTGATAAAATTAAAGAACTTTTAACTCCACCATGTATATCATATTTTTATCATAAGCTAATTGCAAGCCCAAATAAAAGAGTAAGTATTAGGGTACGACGGCAAAAACTTGCCATCCTTTTAACTCAATACTTTTAAGCAAAAAGTAAAACTCACAAAACCGACTCCAAATAGATGGGATGATACTTTAATGTTGAAAATGATGTGGTGAAATAATTCAAACTCCCCTTATTAGAGTTTGACCTTCTTCTGACCAACCAATTTTTGAATGCCACTCGCATGTAACTGGCGACTTTCCTTTAAAAGCTAATTGTAGTCATATTCTTATAAATGATGAGCCTTTAGACTGATCTTTTCCTCATTTTGCATTCATCAATAACCAAATGTCAACTCTACTTGGGGCATTTTCCCCACTTTGATAAAAATACATGAGAAATGTGCGCACAAGAATGATAAAGCTAAGTTTGAAGTGTGAACCCTTGTCCTCTCTAATCTCTATGGGAGGAGATATGCCTCTGCCCACCACAATATGCTTTCTGAGGTCAAAGTGGACTACTTTTGGACTAAGGTCATTCACACCAAGCACTAACTTTAGACTTTTCTATTTGATGAAGTAATTAGCTAATACCATACGCCACTCTTTAGTCTTTTTTCACCATTCATTTTCCAGACGGCTGTGGTGCAAATGTTCCACCATTTGTGAATTGTGAGGCCCAACTCAGAGGCCACACGAATTAAGTCAAATAGGTCTGCATCATAGAATGAACTCGAGCTTGGCTCAGCCCTTGGTCAGGTAGATTTGGGCTACAATTTTAGGCCCTAGAGTTTGGCTGAGGCCTTTTCTTTTTTTTTCTTTTTTTTTTTTTTGGCGTGATAGCTAAACTGGAGGGAGATCTGGCTACAAACTGAGTTGCTAAACCTGTCATGGACCCAATTTGATGGATGCCAATCAAATGGTAATATGGTATTGCAAGTTCTTAACATGGAACCAAAGTGGCCAAATATCATTATGATCTAATGATTGTAACAAAAGTTCAATGGTTTAACTACAAAAATTGGAGCCCCCTAAAAAAACTGGTCATAGTTATTGCATCAAGCCAAGCCAATTTTACATGCACACCTGAATTAAATTAAGACCTTCCAATCTCAATCTCATCCTATCCCTTTGGGCTTTGATTGACATATGAGGTGGTACTTGCAAAAACATGTACCTTGTTCGTGGCCAAACTTTCCTCTGCTAAACATGCTAGCCATGGGCTTACCCTACATAGGCCGAGCCTGATGTAACATATTCAGCACAAAGTCACACAAAATCTTGCAGAGGCAGATTAGATTGTGATAAATTCAGACATTTGTCACTTCTGGAGCATCCAGTTAATTTTCTTACAGTAGAACATCATATTGAGTCCCTTTGCTGCATGTGAAATGAAATATATTTTCAGCTTCATAAATGATAAAACTAAGACCCCTTTAGTTTTGGGTTGCCACCTTGCCTAAAGTCTCTTTACCTTATACAACATAATGTCAATAGCATCAACTCCACAGGCGAATAGAAAGATGAATAGCGGCACACAAATGAAGGAAAATGATGGCTTTTGCACAAGACCCAATCACAAAACCGTAACTTGTTATCAAAGACAGATCAAGTCGAGAGATGGTTGGGGAAAATAAACCACGATCCTTCTAGCAATTTTTTGTGCAGATCACATTTCTAGCATGCCTTGATTACTGCAAGTACAAACTATAAATTATAGTGAAAAGAAAAGGATTATTCAGGCAAAATAAGCATCCTAGATTATTCAGGCAAAATCACCACACTCAGTGATGAGAAACGAGGTGAAATAAGTACTTTGATTTTGGGATAGTTGTGTGATGATCTGCTTCTAGTAGGAGGGGTGGGGGGTTTCGTGGGGGGTTGTGAATCTAATGACTGTAGTTCTTGCTCATTCTAGAAAACATTAGGATTCCCTTGTCAAGTGTTCTTGCTCATTCTAGAAAACCTTAGGAGGAAAAAGGGATAGATTATATTCCCTTGTCAAGTGTACAAAAATAAATGAAAGGGATAATGTTTTGAGTTTCATGTCCATGCATTAGTATTGAAGAGCCAGAGGGAATAGATAGACTCCTCTTTTTTTTTTTTTTTTTTTTTGCTTTTCTTTTTGGGTAAATAGATAGATAGGGAGAGCTTCGTGACAAGCTTGTATTCCATTAGAGAGATCTTAGAGAGTGAGGGGCTTTGCTTTAATTAAATACTTATAATCTCCATTTCAAGTGTAAAGAAAGCTTTCTTCACTGCTCACGCATGGATATAGGTCGCATAATGAGGCCAAACCATATAAATCTTGTGTTTTGATGATTTATGGTATGGTCATTTGATTTCTGTAGGCATTCTATTCTATGTGATTTTATTGTCAATCCATGGCATTTTGTCAGCAATTTGCGGTAGGACTATAGGAAGTCATATTGTTCATTGTCTTGTAGGGGTTCCTCGATGACAATCCGTGCAGCTGCAGCATATGGCGTGATTGACATATCCTATAGCAATGTAGAACACATTTTTTTTGTTTGTTGAGTAGGGATGGCTATGGGCCCTGTTACAGTGTTACCTAATTACCCAAAGGACCCAACCAATAAAAAAATGGAGTAGGGCCTTTACTACTACTATTTTTCGCCCATTGAACAAAAAGTCCAGATTTGGTCGCAGTGATAGATTCACTGGGTAATTGTGTTGAGTCCGGATCTGGTGAGTTTTTACCTCATGGTGACCGTGAGCGGACCAACCACGGTGACATGAGTGGACCAACTACGGTCCGCCACGTCACCGTGGGGTAGCCTGCCATGCACGCAGGCAGCTGCCCAAGTCCAGGACAGGGCTGCCCCATGGTGATGTGGTGGACCGTGGTTGGTCCACCTACGGTCACGGTGGGAAAACCCACTCAGAGGATCCTAATTCTAATAGTGTAGGGACACTGTGTATTCAGGTCCGTACCCAGTTACTAACATGGGTCTACCATGAAGGAGATTTTAATGGATTTGGACCCATCTTCTCGAAATTCCTTCTGTTTCTTTCAAGTTGAAGTGCCAAACTCCAAAAAGGGCATAAAGAATGAGATGCCATAGAATTTTACCTTTACTTTCGAAAGGACCGTAGGAAATGAAAAGGTCCCTCACTTGTAAAGGAAGCACCCAAGCACCCAATAAAAGTAACTCTCTTCTTTATTAGCTCTCAGCTTCGTCGTAGAAGATGATGCACAGATTCTTCAACCCTGCAGCAAGAAACAAATATTCACCAATCTTATTAGGGAAAATTTTCACCTATGAGCAGACTGCATATTGTTTATACGCAGTCCAGCTCTTGGGGCCTACTTAGATGCATATCTATCAATGGGAGGAGGGCAGATGGAGATGTCACCTTATAGACAAGAGGGAGACAAAAGTAAGTCCCACCAGATTATCCTAACCTTTGATTTAACAACCATAAAGTTTTTTGGCATCTTAACTGTAGATTTATTGAGATTCAATATAACTGTGAGTTAAGGTTCAATAAGTGTAAAATTAGGCCTTATGCTAGATCATAGGATGACAAGGTTATCAGGACTGCATCGATCAAAAGTGAGCCAAAGTGGGCCCTGTAGAGCTGGACTGCACATGCAGTCCACTCATAGGAGAACATGTTCTATCTTATCAACTCTTTTAGAGGATCATACATGGGGAGTAAAGAAAAGACAGATTTTACAGTACTCATCATCTTCTGAATACCGACACCCAGCTGTAATTATCTGACTGAGAACTATTTGCTGTCTCAAGCAGAATGAGGAGATTAGTGCATTCTTCAATTTCTTCCCTCCTTGCCTCACCTTGAAGCACTCCCACCACCAAGGTCTCTTTTTCAATCATCCATCTGCTTGCATTTCCAAAACTTGAATGGGATTTGCATAGGTTACTAATTGCTATAACTAAGGTCCATCCAAAATGTGGAGTGACCAACACCCATCTTATACTGAAGGAGATATGCCAGTGACAACTGCAAATGCATTCCTCTACATAGTAATACTGTCATAGAATCAGCCCAAATATTACATTAGAAAATAAAAAACATACAAAGCCAGACTGGAAAAACTGAGTTTTAGAAGTGGTCAATTTCCCATCAACGTATTTGTGACAATGGAATAAAGCATACAAAGTAAAGAAAGCACAGCACATGTTTTAATGTGGTCAATCTGAAGGTTGGTCCAACTCTATATGAGTGAAATTTTGCCTTGCAATAGATTAGTAGGATATTATAAATTTGAGCAGTTTTGATAGCACTTACAAGTTGCCATCAATCTTTCTGTTTCATTGGAGGACAGTGAGTCATCCACATGTCATGTGTCACATTTGAATTGCCTAAGGTATGCTCACATGCTTCAATTTCTTGTTCTGCAAAGGTATCTGAGCGCAGCCCCACCAGCCAGCCACCCAACCACACCCCTCCCCCGCAAGCCACTCTCATCCTTGCACACAAATATAGAAGTTATTCATATGACAAAATAAATACTATTGTAAATGTGATCCACATTTGTCACCAGTTGTAGTTCAGCTGGTTAAGGGTATCATGTAGTGGGTGAGGGTTGCAAGTTCCAGTCTCTAGCAAAGCAAAAATAAAATAAAGTGATCCTCATTCGTTAAATGAAAAAAAAAAAAAAAAAAACACCTTTGTTGCCAATTTTTGGTTATAATATTTTTGTATTAGTGTACCATAGTAACATGAGATTCCAAAAAGGCGAGAGCAAAGTAAATCCACAATAGCTTCATGTTGTCATAAATCTTGTTAGTCCTAAAAAAAATAGTGATAGTGTGATACACTTAATTAAGAAAGAATCAGCTGACACAAGTCCAACAATGCTATCATGAGAAATTGTAGTCCTGATCCTCATCAATCTGCACAGTTTATGATCTCCAGGTTCTTCAACATGGCATGCCCCAATGCCCCGATAAGATTCCTCCAAATTCTGTGAATTGAATGGTTAAAAATAATTACAATTCAGAGTTCCTATGATCATCCAATCTCCTATACTGTCATGATTTTTTGGCAGACCCATACCTTAAATCCTATCCTCTGTATCAATGAAACATAGCCCACATGGGCCTCAAATGTACATGATTAATGGCATAAAGGGTCTTGTATCATTTCTTAACAAAATACTCTCAGGAGCTCATACTCTCTTTCATTCTCCAAATACCTCATTTCTAACCCTAAACCTTCCACCATCTTACATATTTCCTCGGCCTTTGGATGTGACTTGTCATCTGATGTAAAACCATGCATGTTCATGCAACCATCAGCATCCCCAGTGTCCACCCAACTGAATGCAACCTCCTTCTTCACTCCCCTTTCTCTCATTCCTTTCCTAATCTTTGCCACCTTCTCCCACTCCCCTTTCTCTGCATACATGTGGGATATCAACACATAGGCACCTGACTCCATGGGCTCCATCTCCATGAGAGCCTCAGCCACCCGCTTCCCCATCTCCACATTCCCATGAATCCTGCAAGCTCCAAGCAAGCTCTGCAAGACCGATAACCCTGGCCTCATTGGCATCTGCTGCACAAACTCTTCTGCCTCCTCCACACGCCCTGCGCGTCCCATCATATCCACCATACACGCAAAGTGCTCTGCCGATGGCTCAATCCCATGCTCTTTGACCATGGAGTTGAAAACTCGCAGGCCAGCATCTACCATCCCCTTCCGCCCACAAGCTGTGAAGACTGCGAGGAACGTGATCGAATCGGGGTGCACACCAGCCACTTCCATCTTTTCAAATAGACCCATCACAGATTCATAGTTTCCGTGGGTAGAATGGGCAGAGATGATAGCGGTCCAAGCCACCAGGCTTCTCTGAGGTATCTCATCGAACACCCATTGAGATTCATCAATACTCCCACGCTTGGCATACATGTTCACTAGTGCGCCTGAGATATATGGGTCTGTGCTGAGGCCAAGCTTGATTATGCGGCAGTGGCACTGCCTGCCCTGCATCAAGGAGGCAGCTTCGGCAGAGGCAATTGCGCCGAGGACACTACCCAATGTGAAACTGTTTGGTACTGATTCTAATAATGACAATGAGAATGTATCCAGAGCTTCTTGGCATAGCTCATTTTGTGCATAGCCAGAGATTAAGGCATTCCATGAGATGATCTCTCTGTAGTTCATGTCATCAAATACCTTCTTAGCCTCTTCCATAGACTTAAATTTCGCATACATGGTAATGAAACAGTTGGAGACATTCAATTCAGATGAAAAACCAGTCCTTACGCAAAGCCCATGAACTATTTTCCCTCCTTCCACCAAATTCTCCACTGTAATGGCATGAATCAGTCCGACAAATGTGACATCATTTGGATAAACCTCATCCTTTCGCATCTCATTAAAGAGGAAAACCGCATCCACTCCATTCATAGAAATCGCCGCTGTCCAAGAGATCACATTGCGTTCAATCATGTTCTCAAACACTAAATATGCATCTTCGATGATTTCACACTTAGAATACATCGACATGAGAACATTAGAGACAGAAACATGGGTCTCATACCCTGTTTTCAATGCCAATCCATGCACTTGCTGTCCAAGTTCTAAGTTTCTTTCGTGCCCACAAGCCGAAATTGCGCTTGAGAACAAGACATAATCACGTTCGATCCCTTCTTTCGACATCTCAACAAAGACCCAAATGGCTTCTGATCCACAATCCCCTTCTTGGACTAACCCAGAAATCCTAGCATTCCAAGAAACCAAATCCCTTTGAGTCATTTCATCAAACACTCTTCTCGCATAATCAAGACAACGGCACCTAGAATACAAGGTAATAAGCGCATTCCCCACAAATGTCTCCTGCTCCAATCCTGATTTGTGTATAAGAGAATGCAACTGCAATCCAAATTCAAGTTCTTGGATATCTGAACAGAATGTGAGAACAGTAGTATACGTCACGGCATCGAAGATGACACCGGAGTAATGCATCCTAAGCGCAAATTCAAGCGCATGATCGCACCGACAAAAGCCCGAGAGGACAGTGTTCCAAGATACTATGTCAGGATTGCAGATGGAATCGAAAATCGCAAGTGCCTGATCGAATAGTCCAGATTTGCAGTACATGTTCATGAGGGAATTGGAGACTGTTACATAGGAATCAAGCCCAGAAGAGATTCCTAGGCCATGGATTTGGGTACCAATTCTAGCGTTTCTGGAGCAGTACTTTAGAGCGACAGAGACAGAAACATGGTCGAGATCATCGGCCCAGCGGGACAGGAGCTGCTTCTGAAGCACTTGGAGGGCTTTGGAAGGGAGAGTTTTGCCCAAACGCTTCAACATTTTGTAAGTTAAGCTGATTCCTTCCTTCCTTCCTTCCTTCCTTCAACTGAGGAATTTTGTCGAACATGTGGTGTTAGTGTTTAGGCTCGTCCTTTTGGAGGATCCAGACAACTCTACATATCAGGGATTACATCTACTTGGGATATAAGCAGGTCAAGTTCAAGTTGGGTCTCTGCTGGACCCAGACCTGACAAGGGTGCAAGTGAAACGTATAAAAATTGGGATTATGAAGCTTGTTGGAATTAACCCTAACTCCAGACCCAACTTATATTTAAAATGCATATCTAACATATATTATTTATGTAGACTAATGGTCTTGCAAGCTTTATATCTAATTTAGATGGCTAAGTTACTCCATCCTTAGGTCATGCTCTCATCAACTCAACTTGCTGTTGGGCTAGTGGGGCCCACTTGATGATCCACCCGAGTGGGCCACAAAATAGAGAACCCCCCGTTAATAGTCACCAGTTCCTTGGTTTGGCACTCATTCGAATATATTCGACCGTTAGATTCGTTGTACACTTTGTTTTAAAGGTTAAAACTTGTTTGCGATTGATCGAGGGGTCAAGATGACCATCCAAACCTCCATCACCGTGCACATGCACATGTGCGGGGAGATAGTCCCCAAGTGGGGTTCTAGATAGGACCCATGCGCAATAGAGATCTGCCTCAATTTAGATTATTATAAGTTGAATACATTATGCACTCAAGTATTTGAGACCAGCCATGATTGGAACTAAGAATTTTCTCTTACAAGCTGGCTATGTATATATTACAGCTCTATAGGACCCACTTGGGCTCATCTTTGATTAGAATAGCTCATTTATGCTCTTATCCCCACCTTGATATAGCACCATCCCTACTTTTGTGCTCACCAAACTATTGCTAATTACCATTTTATTGAATCTAAAAAAGATCTATAGTCCAAAGACCATTAAACTTAAAGTTGTCTATTCAAGCAATAATATATTATGTAAAGATCTATGCAGTTGCTCGTAGGAAAACATTGAGGGCCTGTTTGGCATCGTTCTGGTGTTGTTCCCAATTTTGTGCTTGGATTAGGTTTTGTTGAAATCAAGTTGTGCCAAGTCTATACTCTGCGGAGCTTGTTTGGCAATATTATATTAAATTACTTTACTAAAAATATGTCGTACGGAACTTGTTTGGTAACATTATAAAAGTTTTGCTCCAAGTAGCAAACATAGGATTTACAATGTGGAACCCCACCTTTTATTGTTTGCAGTACCATTATTATTATTATATATGAGACCCATTTGTAGAAGTTTGAACATGGTACCCACCTTTAAAAATTAGAATATGGAACCCATATCCATTGGATTTACAAAAAGTCTACAGATATTCAAGAGATATCATAGGATTTGTCCAAAATTCTGGTAAAAAAGTTTGTCCAGGTAGCACTACTCTTGGATTTATAATGTTGGCACACCTTTGTAAGAATTATAATGTAGGCCAACTTTTTGTAAATATAAATATGGGATCCACCTTTAGTAATTAGAATATGAGCTTACATGCATAGGATTTACAATGTGGGTCCACCTTTTGTAAATGAGACCATATTACCTATATTTATGAATTACAAAGTAGAGCCACATAATTATAAATTGTAGACACATGGCCCACCTTTAGAAATTAGAATTTAGTGCTCACCTTTAAAAATTAGAGCATGAGGGTAGCACATTTATAAAATCTACAATGTGGGCCCACCTCTATAGGAATTATAATATGGGGCCATACTTTTTGTTAATTTGAACACGGGACCCACCTTTAAAAAATTATAAAGTGGTACCCACATTTAGAAATCCGAACATAGGGCCATCATTAAAATGTGGGGCCACACTTTTTGTTAATTGTGAACATGAGAGCCACCTCTAAAAAATTACAATGTGGTATCCAGATTTAGAAATTCAAATATGGGGCCACCATTAAAATGTGATTGTGGACACAGGACCCACCTAGAGAAATTACAACTTGATGCCTACCTCTATAAGCGATTTATAATATGGTCCCACTATTATAGAATTATAATAGGGGCCCACCTTTTGTAATTGTGTCCATGTGACCCACCTCTAAGAATTATAAAATGGGACTACCTCCTTTGGGATTGTGAACGTAGGGCCTACATTTAGGATAAGTGAGAGGATTTAGGATCTTCAAATGATATTCTTTAAAAGGCAAGAGATAAGAAAGAAACAATTGTGCCAGCAAGTTGTTTCTTAAAAAAAAAAAAACCAAAGTTTTTTTTTGTTTCAACTTTCTTATGCTGGTGGGTTAAGATTTTGAGATTCCTTCCAATGTAAATAAAATTCAGAACAATCATTTACACATACCAAGCATGTTTTCTACACCCATATCTTGTGGAAACATGGGAACATCCAAATAGCACGATGCCAAACGCACCCTGAGAGCCCAGCCCTGGCCTCATGCTTTCCTCTCCTATGCTTAGAAGTGAAAATAACATTATTTTAATTAAGCTTTACTATGCAATCAATCTTTATGGACTGCAAATTAACTCTATTTTTCATGAGTTCATTTGAACTTCTTGTTGTTGTTTTGATGGAGACTATTCATTCCAATGCATATTATTTTTTATTTTAATTAAAAAGACTGATCTATCTAAGTATTTGACTTAAGACTGATAAGAGTGGAGAAACAAAATTCATGTAGGAGACCGTTGATCCCAACATACTTGGAACAAGGCTTTAATGATGGTGATGATGAGCCTCACTTATATTTAAAGACTCGGCAAGAATTAGTTGGATTCTCATATAGGGCTCTCATTTTTTCTTAGATAAGACCACATGAGACTTTCCATAATCGGAAACTTCATAAGGTTGCCCAGGGTTGTAATATATCTAATGGTAATAGCTACAAAACATGCCAACAGGCCCTTAGAAAATAATCTGGTAGATGCACAATCTCAAATCAGTGTCTAATCCATCACTAATCTAACATTTCTGACTATCTTTTGATACTTTGTAGTCAAAAGTGGCCTTCACACCACCACCAACTTTGTGTTGTATGGGAAACAAAGGACAACCATGACCACAGTATCAATCATATTATCAACGCAATTAATGTGCCACTATAAGGAGATTAACCTTTAGGAAGAAAGCACCATAAAAATATATATAACTAATGTGCCACTAGGAGGACAATTTTTTATGCAGGTACCATAAAAATTTTTATTAATGAAAAGGAGATGCACGTGTGTCACTAGAGGTTGCGTTTTGTGGAGGGAAATTCCTTACGTGACAATTTCTTAGAATGTGTATCTTTTAAGAGCTGTACCAATCACAATGCAAATGAGTACTGTTTGTTTCTTTTATTCCACTGCAAAAGAAATTACCTACCTGTCAAAGAAAAGGAAATGGGACATGAAGAGCTGAACATGGGCGCTGCTCAGAGGCCAAGAGGGTTATCTTTTTGTTGACTGCAATGGCTAGGAGATCCTAGCTAGATATGGTCTTGAGCTACGTCTTGGTGCAAGGGAGAAGGAGATCTACATAGTACCTACCCAAGTTGTTGCAGGCATGCGGCTTTTGGCTACCAACACTTTTGTCCCACGCAGGGTTTAATTGTTAAGTTGTTAGGGGCACCAAAGCATGGAACAACATGGCCTGTGAGGACTTTTTTTTTTTTTTTAATTAGCACTCATTCGAATTTGACATTCATGTTAATCATATCGCCTCTCAGAGGCGAACCCAGGATTTTCGTTTAGGTGGGGCTAAATTTTAGCTAGAATTTTTTCACATCAACAATAACAAAAGAAAAAATGTATTCCATGTAAATAGACGCAAAATATTATCATGTAAAAATTAGTACCCCGTTATTATTTTCTTAAGCTCCAAACAGTTCCTTAATCATATGATTCCAAATGAGAGCACCTGTATTTATAATTTATAGATGAACATTATCAGCATAATCATAAACAACATATTACGGGCCAAGAATAAAGTTTCCAAAATGAAAAAAAGAGAAAAAGAAATAAGTAGTTAAAGTTTAAACATAGATCAAGACAATTATATTAGACTTGCTCACAACAATTCTAGATCTATTCAAAACAAGGACAGAGAAAATATGGACAATTCTAGATCATTCAAAATCTTTAAAATAAAATTTAATTTACATATTCCATAGTTTTAATGATCATATGTTTTATTTGTAAAAAGGGTCCTGCCATAGGGGAGAAGTTCATAAATGGTCCTCCTAGTCCTTTCGTTGCATCCTTATCAATGACCGTGGGTTCAAATAGCTTAGAAGATATATAGAAAGCAGGCAAGAGAATGCCTCCTAGTTTCCTTCTCAATTGTTTCACATAACAAATGGTTGGCAGAACCATATCTCAGCTTGGGGTTATGGCATGATAAGACTCCAAAAGAACAATCCTAATATTTTAAATCCTTTCGATTGGTGGGTACAAAATGTCATGTCTCAATCCTGCAATCTAATTCATAACTTCCAACACAAAAATACATCCTAATATTACATATCTTTACTAGTGGAATCTCCATAATACATTTACAAGAAATTGCTTAACCGGGCGAAGGTAGGTCATAGGTCGGAAGAGCTGTAGACCGGGCGAAGAGCTGAAGAGGGAAGGTTGAAAGAGCTAGAGATGATTTTGGGGTTTTTTTTTTTTTTTTTTCGTTCTACCCTTTTGACCTGGGGCAAGTGTTTTCATGGTTGTGGGGCGTGGGCCAAGGCCCAATACTATTGCAAAAGGAATTTGGAATTTGACCTGGGGCGACCGCCCCATGTCATTTTAATGTCGGTCCGCCTCTGTCGCCTCTTAAATTGATCATGCAAATTTGACATTTACCCACTCTCTACCGATAACAGTTATGATCTTGAATAGCTTTGAGGATGTCTAAATCTTCTCCTTCATCTTTAGAGACATCTTTTTCCTTTTTTTTACATAGGTGGGTCATGAGGAGAAAACTGAAACCTTTTATTACTCCATGATTGTCTTTCTTTAATCATATGCTATGCTATGCCCTAGAGAACAACAACACCGGGTCTGACCATCTCAAACTTGTGAGAAAGGTAGGTTAAGCATATGTAGATATATATGTGCATCCATCCCTCACCATAGAGTGAGGCCACTTTTCCTTTTTTTCACATGAATCCCCCTTTTGTACTTCACCCTATGTATTTGAAATTCTCCTTTTGTACTTAAAAATTTTCATTTATGAAAGTTATGGTGAGGGATAGATGCACTTGAATTTTTACAATATATATATATATATATATATATTTGTGTGCATGAGAGAGGCATGTGTTTTTTTTTTTTTTTTGGTTAAAAGAGAAAGGCATGTTGGGGTTGGTTAGTGAACCATATTCCAGAAGACGGTGGCTTTGTCTGTGACTTCGTTTTATGCGTGTGCGTGGGCTCACCAGAACCACCTTTGCAGATTAACCTTTTTAGAGGTGGGTGGGGGAGAGAGACAGAAAGAGATTGGTGATCAGGCAATGGCTAGAAATGTAGTGGAGGGTCCACTCCAGCGTACTGTTGGGTCGGTCAGTATTGAATGGAGCACTCGATTCTCATTATAACTACGATCTTCCTGTTCTGCCTGCAATTTGGTTGATTTGTGGGTCGACAAATATAGATGTCTCTGTGTGTATAAATAGACATTTTCCATCTATACATACTGGAGCCAATTTACTGATGGAATTAAATTGATGCCCACCTTTATGATCATGCGTATTGGTGATGGTAGGGCCCACTGACATGAAGAGATATAATTTACTGCCTGTCCATAGTTCACGAGTGACATACATCATTAGACTGGTCATGTACAGAAAATATAACAATATACTAATATACCTGACAAAAGAATCTGACGTTGGATATCACTTTGATCAAAATAAATTTTGGCCACAAAAAATTGAGTAATTCAAGCATTTGGATCAAATAAATATGGTCACAATTAGGCAATTATAACAGGTTTTAACTGTTGAGTCCATTTTTATCCAAAAACAGAAAACTTGTTGAGACCACCATAATGACAATAGCTTGGGATCATCTTTTTTTTTTTTTTTTTTGTTCTTGTTGTTGTTATTTATGACATGTTGTAACGTTTCCTTGAATTTGAGATTCAATATAACTGTGAGTTAAGGTTCAATGAGTGTAAAATTAGGCCTTATGCTAGATCATAGGATGACAAGATTATCAGGACTGCATCGATCAAAAGTGAGCCAAAGTGGACCCTGTAGAGCTGGACTGCACATGCAGTCCACTCATAGGAGAACATGTTCTATCTTATCAACTCTTTTAGAGGATCATACATGGGGAGTAAAGAAAAGACAGATTTTACAGTACTCATCATCTTCTGAATACCGACACCCAGCTGTAATTATCTGACTGAGAACTATTTGCTGTCTCAAGCAGAATGAGGAGATTAGTGCATTCTTCAATTTCTTCCCTCCTTGCCTCACCTTGAAGCACTCCCACCACCAAGGTCTCTTTTTCAATCATCCATCTGCTTGCATTTCCAAAACTTGAATGGGATTTGCATAGGTTACTAATTGCTATAACTAAGGTCCATCCAAAAGGTGGAGTGACCAACACCCATCTTACACTGAAGGAGATATGCCAGTGACAACTGCAAATGCATTCCTCTACATAGTAATACTGTCATAGAATCAGCCCAAATATTACATTAGAAAATAAAAAACATACAAAGCCAGACTGGAAAAACTGAGTTTTAGAAGTGGTCAATTTCCCATCAACGTATTTGTGACAATGGAATAAAGCATACAAAGTAAAGAAAGCACAGCACATGTTTTAATGTGGTCAATCTGAAGGTTGGTCCAACTCTATATGAGTGAAATTTCGCCTTGCAATAGATTAGTAAGATATTATAAATTTGAGCAGTTTTGATAGCACTTACAAGTTGCCATCAATCTTTCTGTTTCATTGGAGGACAGTGAGTCATCCACATGTCATGTGTCACATTTGAATTGCCTAAGGTATGCTCACATGCTTCAATTTCTTGTTCTGCAAAGGTATCTGAGCGCAGCCCCACCAGCCAGCCACCCAACCACACGCTTCCCCCGCAAGCCACTTTCATCCTTGCACACAAATATAGAAGTTATTCATATGACAAAATAAATACTATTGTAGATGTGATCCACATTTGTCACCGGTTGTAGTTCAGCTGGTTAAGGGTATCATGTAGTGGGTGAGGGTTGCAAGTTCCAGTCTCTAGCAAAGCAAAAATAAAATAAAGTGATCCTCATTCGTTAAATAAAAAAAAAAAAAAAACTTTGTTACCATTTTTGGTTATAATATTTTTGTATTAGTGTACCATAGTAACATGAGAATCCAAAAAGGCGAGAGCAAAGTAAATCCACAATAGCTTCATGTTGTCATAAATCTTGTTAGTCCTAAAAAAATAGTGATAGTGTGATACACTTAATTAAGAAAGAATCACAGCTGACACAAGTCCAACAATGCTATCATGAGAAATTGTAGTCCTGATCCTCATCAATCTGCACAGTTTATGATCTCCAGGTTCTTCAACATGGCGTGCCCCAGTGCCCCGATAAGATTCCTCCAAATTCTGTGAACTGAATGGTTAAAAATAATTACAATTCAGAGTTCCTATGATCATCCAATCTCCTATACTGTCACGAATTTTTGGCAAACCCATACCTTAAATCCTATCCTATGTATCAATGAAACATAGCCCACATGGGCCTCAAATGTACATGATTCATGGCATAAAGGGTCTTGTATCATTTCTTAACAAAATACTCTCAGGAGCTCATACTCTCTTTCATTCTCCAAATACCTCATTTCAAACCCTAAACCTTCCACCATCTTACATATTTCCTCGGCCTTTGGATGTGACTTGTCATCTGATGTAAAACCATGCATGTTCATGGAACCATCAGCATCCCCAGTGTCCACCCAACTGAATGCAACCTCCTTCTTCACTCCCCTTTCTCTCATTCCTTTCCTAATCTTTGCCACCTTCTCCCACTCCCCTTTCTCTGCATACATGTGGGATATCAAAACATAGGCACCTGACTCCATGGGCTCCATCTCCATGAGAGCCTCAGCCACCCTCTTCCCCATCTCCACATTCCCATGAATCCTGCAAGCTCCAAGCAAGCTCTGCAAGACTGATAACCCTGGCCTCATTGGCATCTGCTGCACAAACTCTTCTGCCTCCTCCACACGCCCTGCGCGTCCCATCATATCCACCATACACGCAAAGTGCTCTGCCGATGGCTCAATCCCATGCTCTTTGACCATGGAGTTGAAAACTCGCAGGCCAGCATCTACCATCCCCTTCCGCCCACAAGCTGTGAAGACTGCGAGGAATGTGATCGAATCGGGGTGCACACCAGCCACTTCCATCTTTTCAAATAGACCCATCACAGATTCATAGTTTCCGTGGGTAGAATGGGCAGAGATGATAGCGGTCCAAGCCACCAGGCTTCTCTGAGGTATCTCATCGAACACCCATTGAGATTCATCAATACTCCCACGCTTGGCATACATGTTCACTAGTGCGCCTGAGATATATGGGTCTGTGCTGAGGCCAAGCTTGATTATGCGGCAGTGGCACTGCCTGCCCTGCATCAAGGAGGCAGCTTCGGCGGAGGCAATTGCGCCGAGGACACTACCCAATGTGAAACTGTTTGGTACTGATTCTAATAATGACAATGAGAATGTATCCAGAGCTTCTTGGCATAGCTCATTTTGTGCATAGCCAGAGATTAAGGCATTCCATGAGATGATCTCTCTGTAGTTCATGTCATCAAATACCTTCTTAGCCTCTTCCATAGACTTAAATTTCGCATACATGGTAATGAAACAGTTGGAGACATTCAATTCCGATGAAAAACCAGTCCTTACGCAAAGCCCATGAACTATTTTCCCTCCTTCCACCAAATTCTCCACTGTAATGGCATGAATCAGTCCGACAAATGTGACATCATTTGGATAAACCTCATCCTTTCGCATCTCATTAAAGAGGAAAACCGCATCCACTCCATTCATAGAAATTGCCGCTGTCCAAGAGATCACATTGCGTTCAATCATGTTCTCAAACACTAAATATGCATCTTCGATGATTTCACACTTAGAATACATCGACATGAGAACATTAGAGACAGAAACATGGGTCTCATACCCTGTTTTCAATGCCAATCCATGCACTTGCTGTCCAAGTTGTAAGTTTCTTACCCAAATGGCTTCTGATCCACAATCCCCTTCTTGGACTAACCCAGAAATCCTAGCATTCCAAGAAACCCAATCCCTTTGAGGCATTTCATCAAACACTCTTCTCGCATAATCAAGACAACGGCACCTAGAATACAAGGTAATAAGCGCATTCCCCACAAATGTCTCCTGCTCCAATCCTGATTTGTGTATAAGAGAATGCAACTGCAATCCAAATTCAAGTTCTTGGATATCTGAACAGAATGTGAGAACAGTAGTATACGTCACGGCATCGAAGATGACACCGGAGTAGTGCATCCTAAGCGCAAATTCAAGCGCATGATCGCTCCGACAAAAGCCCGAGAGGACAATGTTCCAAGATACTATGTCAGGATTGCAGATGGAATCGAAAATCGCGAGTGCCTGATCGAATTGCCCAGATTTGCAGTACATGTTCATGAGGGAATTGGAGACTGTTACATAGGAATCAAGCCCAGAAGAGATTGCTAGGCCATGGATTTGGGTACCAATTCTAGCGTCTCTGGAGCAGTACTTTAGAGCGACAGAGACAGAAACATGGTCGAGATCATCGGCCCAGCGGGACAGGAGCTGCTTCTGAAGCACTTGGAGGGCTTTGGAAGGGAGAGTTTTGCCCAAACGCTTCAACATTTTGTAACTTAAGCTGATTCCTTCCTTCCTTCCTTCCTTCCTTCAACTGAGGAATTTTGTCGAACATGTGGTGTTAGTGTTTAGCCTCGTCCTTTTGGAGGATCCAGACAACTCTACATATCTGGGATTACATCTACTTGGGATGTAAGCAGGTCAAGTTCAAGTTGGGTCTCTGCTGGACCCAGACCTGGCATGGGTGACAGTGAAATGCATAAAAATTGGGATTATGAAGCTTGTTGGAATTAACCCTAACTCCAGACCTAACTTATATTTAAAATGTATTTCTAACATATATTATTTATGTAGGCTAATGGTCTTGCAAGCTTTATATCTAATTTAGATGGCTAAGTTACTCCATCCTTAGGTCATGCTCTCATCAACTCAACTTGCTGTTGAGTTAGTGGGGCCCACTTGATGATCCACCCGAGTGGGCCACAAAATAGAGAACCCTTGTTATTGGCACTCATTCGAATATATTGGACCGTTAGATTCGTTATACACTTTGTTTTAAGGGTGAAAACTTGTTTGCGATAGATTGAGGGGTCAAGATGATCATCCAAATCTCCATCACCGTGCACATGCGTAGGTGTAGGGTGAGGGGAGATAGTCCCCAAGTGGGGTTCTAGATAGGACCCATGCGTAATAGAGAGCTGCCTCAATTTAGATTATTATACGTTGAATACATTAGGCACTAAGTATTTGAGACCAGCCATGATTGGAAGTGAGAAATTTCTCTTACAAGCTAGCCATGTATATATTACAGCTGTATAGGACCCACTTGGGCTCATCTTTGATTAGTATAACTCATTTATGCTCTTATCCCCCCGTGATATAGTACCATGCCTACTTTTGTGCTCACCAAACTATTGCTAATTACCATTTTATTGAATCTAAAAAAGATCTATGGTCAAATGACCAATAAATTTAAAGTTGTCTATTAAAGCACTAGTATGTAAAGATCTATGCAGTTGCTCGTAGGAAAACAATGAGGGCCTGTTTGGCATCGCTCTCGTGTTGTTCCTAATTTTGTGCTTGGATTAGGTTTTGCCGAGATTAGATTGTGCCAAGTCTATATTCTGCGGAACTTGTTTGACAATATTATATTAAATTACTCTACTAAAAATATGTCGTACGGAACTTGTTTGGTAATATAATAAAAGTTTTTCTCCAAATAGCAAACATAGGATTTACAATGTGGAACTCCACCTTTTATTGTTTGCAGTACTATTATTATCATATATGGGACCCACTTGTAGAAGTTTCAACGTAGTACCCACCTTTAAAAATTAGAATATGGAACCCATATCCATTGGATTTATAATGCTGGCCCACCTTTATAAGAACTATAATGTGGGCCAACTTTTTGTAAATATAAATATGGGATCCATCTTTAGTAATCAGAATATGAGCTTACATGCATAGGATTTACAATGTGGGTCCAACTTTTGTAAATGAGACCATATTACCTATATTTATGAATTACAAAGTGGAGCCACATTTTTTGTAATTGTAGACACATGGCCAACCTTTAGAAATTAGAATGTGGTGCTCACCTTTAAAAATTAGAACATGAGGGTAGCACATTTATAAAATCTACAATGTGGGCCCACCTCTATAGGAATTATAATATGGGGCTATACTTTTTGTTAATTGTGAACACGGGACCCACCTTTAAAAAATTATAAAGTGGTACCCACATATAGAAATCCGAACATAGGGTCATCATTAAAATGTGGGGCCATACTTTTTGTTAATTGTGAACACGAGACCCACCTTTAAAAAATTACAATATAGTACCCACATTTAGAAATCCAAACATGGGGCCACCATTAAAATGTGATTGTGGACACATGACCCACTTAGAGAAATTACAACTTAATGCCTACCTTTATAAGCGATTTATAATGTGGTCCCACCATTAAAGAATTATAATAGGGGCTCACCTTTTTGTGATTGTGACCATGTGACCCACCTCTAAGAATTATAAAGTGGGGTCACCTCCTTTGGGATTGTGAACGTAGGGCCTACATTTAGGATAAGTGAGAGGATTTAGGATGTTCAAATAATGTTCTTTAAAAGGCAAGAGATAAGAAATAAACAATTGTGCCAGTAAGTTGTTTTTAAAAAAAAAATAAAGTTTTTTTGGTAAATTAGCTATAGATCCCTGAATCTTGGGATATAAAGTCTCTAGTCCAGTGTATAATTGTTTAATGGCTAAGGTCCCTTGCGTATGGAATTAATTCGGGCGGTGGTCCCTTGCGACATGTCATTCTTTTTTTATGATTGATTTGCCCTTCTAACTGTTTGTATAGTTGTTATGCAATCTAATCCTGGTTTATAGCTCGAGCTCATTGGCTTTGGCTGATCCCTCTTTTTTGTGTTCTTCCTTGTAATTTGTTTGCTTTCAGCTGTAGGTGTACATGTACAACTCAGATAAAATTATATGTAACTCATCTCAGTCCATAAGTAGAGTTAGATAAAACCATAACAAAGTCAGATAAATTCACACCATACACAAATAATTTTATACTAGATTTATATAAACCAAGCCAGATCTATTCAAATCAAACCTAATGTAGTCAGATAATTTTACATCAAACGCAGAAATAATTCATATAGATATATGATACATAACTTTTTTTTTTTTTGAACTAGTTATGATTTCAAACACAGATAAATTTATATAAACCCACATCAAAGTTAAAAAAAAAAAGTGCAGATCAAATTAATATAAATGCACAGTATGCTTAGATAAATTACTTTTAAATTCAGATAAATTGAAGGCACACTCAAATTAATTGACAGCAAACAGAGATTAATTAACATAAAAGACAGATAAATTCATATAATACATAGATAACTTTGATTTAAAGTCAGATAACTTCATGCCAAAATTAGATAACATATACAAAAACTCAGATAAATTAACAGCAAACTCATAAAAACAGTTAATTTATCTGAGTTTTCTGAAACTTTATCTTAACATGTGGCAAAACTCAGACAAATTTATTTGAGTATTGAACAACTTTTCTGAGTTTCGAAGAAATTTATCTGAGTTTAGACCAACACAAATTTATTTGACCAGATAAATTAATAGCAAACTCAGAAAAACAACAAATTTATCTGAGTTTTCTAAAACTTTATCTTAACCTATGGCAAAACTCAAACAAATTTATCTGAGTTTTGAACAACTTTTCTGAGTTGCAAACAAATTTATCTGAGTCTTGACTAACACAAACTTATCCAAGCAGACAATTTAATAGCAAACTTAGAAAAACATCATATTTATCTGAATTTTCTGAAAATTTATCTTAACTTCTGGCGAAAATCAGACAAATTTATATGAGTTTTGAACAACTTTTCTAAGTTGGGAACAAATTTCTCTAAGTCTAGACCAACAAAAATTTATCAGAGCAGATAAAATATCAGCAAACTCAGAAAAATAGTAAATTTATCTGTGTTTTCTGAAAACTTATCTTAACCTCTGGCAAAACTCAGACAAATTTATCTGAGTTTGAAAGAAATAAACTGATTTAAAGTGTTTTTTATTTGATAGATTTGGAAGTCAGATAAAATGATTTATAACTGAGAAAACCCCATCTGTTTCTTGATTGTCCTTGCTCTTGCTTTGGTTGCACTTTCGCTTGCTTTGGTTACAACTTGATTTAAAGCGGAGCCTTTTTTGCTAATGTGTACAAGGGCATTTTGGTATTTTTAGTGCATCATTTTCATGAGAGGACTGCCGCCGTTACGAAAATATATCGTGGACCTTAGCCTTTAAAATTAAATGATGAGGGACCTACGGCTAAAAGCCCCGAGTTGTTCCAACTTTCTTACGCTGGTGGGTTAATATTTTGAGATTTCTTCCAATGTAAACAAAATTCGGAACAATCATTTACACATATCAAACATGTTTTCTACACCCTTATCTTGTGGAAATATAGGAACATCCAAATGGCACGATGCCAAACGCACCTTGAGAGCCTAGCCCTGGCCTCATGCTTTCCTCTCCTATGCTTGGAAGTGAAAATAACATTATTTTAATTAAGCTTTACTCTGCAATCAATCTTTATGGACTGCAAATTAACTCTATTTTTCATGAGTTCATTTGAACTTCTTGTTGTTGTTTTGATGGAGACTATTCATTCCAATGCACATTATTTTTTATTTTAATTAAAAAGACTGATCTATCTAAGTATTTGACTTAAGACCGATAAGAGTGGAGAAATAAAATTCATGTAAGAGACTGTTGATCCCAACATACTTGAAACAAAGCTTTGATGATGGTGATGAGGAGCCTCACTTATATTTAAAGACTGGGCAAGAATTAGTTGGATTCTCATATAGGGCTCTCATATTTTCTTAGATAAGACCACATGAGACTTTCCATAATCGGAAACTTCATAAGGTTGCCCAGGGTTGTAATATATCTAATGGTAATAGCTACAAAACATGCCAACAGGCCCTTTGAAAATAATCTGGTAGATGCACAATCTCAAATCAGTGTCTAATCCATCACTAATTTAACATTTCTGACTATCTTTTGATACTTTGTAGTCAAAAGTGGCCTTCACACCACCACCAACTTTGTGTTGTATAGGAAACAAAGGACAACCATGACCACAGTATCAATCATATTATCAACGCAATTAATGTGCCACTATAAGGAGATTAACCTTTAGGAAGAAAGCACCATAAAAATATATATAACTAATGTGCCACTAGGAGGACAATTTTTTATGCAGGTACCATAAAAAAATTTATTAATGAAAAGGAGATGCACGTGTGTCACCTGAGGATGCGTTTTGTGGAGGGAAATTCCTTGTGTGACAATTTCTTAGAATGTGTATCTTTTACAATGCAAATGAGTACTGTTTGTTTCTTTAATTCCACTGCAAAAGAAATTACCTACCTGTCAAAGAAAAGGAAATGGGACATGAAGAGCTGAACATGGGCGCTGCTCAGAGGCCAAGAGGGTTATCTTTTTGTTGACTGCAATGGCTAGGAGATCCTAGATATGGTCTTGAGCTACGTCTTGGTGCAAGGGACAAGGAGATCTACGTAGTACCTACCCAAGTTGTTGCTGGCATGGGTTTTGACTACCAACACTTTTGTCCCACGCAGGGTTTAATTGTTAAGTTGTTAGGGGCACCAAAGCATGGAACAACATGGAGGACTTTTTTTATTTTATTTTAATTAGCACTTATTCAAATTTGATATTCATATTAATCATATCGCCTCTTGAATTGATCATGCAAATTTGACATTTACCCACTCTCTACCGATAACAGTTATGATCTTGAATAGCTTTGAGGATGTCTAAATCTTCTCCTTCATCTTTAGAGACATCTTTTTCTTTTTTTAACATAGGTGGATCATGAGGAGAAAACTGAAACCTTTTATTCCTCCATGATTGTCTTTCTTTAATCATATGCTATGCTATGCCCTAGAAAACAACAACACCGGGTCTGACCGATTTCAAACTTGTGAGAAAGGTGGATTGAGCATATATATATATATATATATATATATATATATATATATGCAACCATCCCTTATCATATGGTGTTGACACTTTTCCTTTTTTTCACATGAATCTCCTTTTTGTACTTCACCCTATATACTTTAAATTCTACTTTTGTATTTAAAAATTTTCATTTATGGAAGTTATGGTGAGGGATAGATGCACTTAGATATTTACAATATATATATATATATATATATATTTGGGTGCATGAGAGAGGCATGTGTTTTTTTTTTTTTTTTTTGGTAAAAGAGAGAGGCATGTTGGGGTTGGTTAGTGAACCATATTCCAGAAGACTGTGGCTTTGTCTGTGACTTCGTTTTATGCGTGGGCTCACCAGGAACCACCTTTGCAGATAAACTTTTAGAGGTGGGTGGGGAGAGAGAGAGAGAGAGAGAGAGAGAGAGATTGGTGATCAGGCAATGGCTAGAAATGTAGTGGAGGGTCCACTCCAAGGTACTGTTGGGTCGGTCAGTATTGAATGGAGCACTCGATTCTCATTATAACTACGATCTTCCTGTTCTGCCTGCAATTTGGTTGATTCGTGGGTCGACAAATATAGATGTCTCTGTGTGTATAAATAGACATTTTCCATCTATACATACTGGAGCCAATTTACTGATGGAATTAAATTGATGCCCACCTTTATGATCATGCATATTGGTGATGGTAGGGCCCACTGACATGAAGAGATATAATCTACTGCCTGTCCATAGTTCACAAGTGACATACATCATTAGACCGGTCATGTACAGAAAATATAACTATATACCTGACAAAAGAATCTGACGTTGGATATCACTTTGATCAAAATAAATTTTGGCCACAAAAAATTGAGTAATTCAAGCATATGGATCAAATAAATATGGTCACAATTAGGCAATTGTAACAGGTTTTAACTGTTGAGTCCATTTTTATCCAAAAAAGAAAACTTGTTGAGACCACCATAATAACAATAGCTTGGGATCATCTTTTTATTTTTTTTATTTTTTATGACATATGTTGTAACGTTTCCTTGAATTTGAACCGCTCCAATTTTATCCGATGTCTTTCAAGGGACGAATTTGAACCGCTCATGTCAGATAGTAGTTGCATGATTACAATTAAGATGTAGTTTTATCAGCACAGTTATCTTTATAGTGAGTTGACACCACAACTCCCACACTTCAGCTCAGCTGGAAAAGGGACAGCAAAAGTCCTCTGCGTAGGCACTAGGCAGGGTATCCTAGTTTGACTAGTTCTGTTCAAGCCATGAATGGGTAGATATCAGCCATTAGTGTCTTAAAATAAGGTGCATTAGCATAACATTAAAAAAAAAAAAAAAAAAAAACCGAAAAAGTAATAATAATAATAAAAAAGAAAGAAAAACCTATACCACAAGACTAATCTGTTAGCTATCCTTTACTAACAAACTTCAATACAAACCTGGCCCATAGAATTCTAACCAAGGCAATCTACCACAAGGGCTACAATGATAAACAGTAAAAGTGAAGGTCCCTAAATTGTCATCAAATAATTTTCTTCTTGTTTCGAAATAGTTAAGCAACTATCATGACGATACTTAAAATGGAGAATTAATATTCTTTCATCAAAGTTTTCTTAACATGAGATTCTGGAAATTCAATATGCAGCAAGCAACCTGAGGCTTTGGTTGTTGGTTAGTAACATCAAACCTTAATATGCATAATGATGATGCCTTAATTCTACTCCACTCATCCAAAATCTGAACATAATAATTACCTGGGTAATTCCATCATCTCTGTGAATTAATCTGTTGGAAAATCAGCCACTGATTCTAGTAAAAACATTGAACAAAATTTCTGAAGTTTGCCTTTTTTTTTTTTTTTTTTTCCTTGTAGCTTTGAAAGGGTGGAACATATACAAATTTATCCAAGGGCTAGTTGAAAAAAGAAGTGCCCTACTTTCCAAATTTGGTCAATTCCCTTATGCCATCGATGCAAGAGCAATAGTCACGTTGACTCTGATTAGAAATAAAGATGATTGAGATCGATCTCTCTATATAAAGAAAGATTTGTCCCCTATAAAGCTAAGGGAAGATTCGGTTTTCCTATATCAAATTTATAATTTTCTTTCCTATGGGATGTATTTATTTTGTCAAAAAGTTTGTCCATGTAGCATAACTCTTATTTTGTAAGCCCTACTATGAATAAGATAAATAGTTTCAATCACGGTTACCCACCACATGAAGTCATGAACCCTGTTTATCTCAAACTTTCTTCTTTCTTCTCTCTTATCATTTTTCTATCCTCAACTTTAATGAGATTTTGGACACTCGGGTTTCCAATGCTGGTATCAATGGGATTTCTCATTTTAGAGAGAATATATTCCTTGAGCACTCCAAGATACTCATACGGATATTGACATAGGGGTGTCGTGTCGTCTCACATGACAAATGATCCAGGTAAACTTGATTCCCTCCAACATTATAGAACTTAGGACGATATTTATTTTGGCAATGGAATATTTCTTATATTCGACATGCCAATTTTAATCCTTCTACACATTATGAAATTAAATTGAAAAAGGTTCTTGTGGTTCTTAAACTTAAGAAGAATATGGAGAATCACCACCGGGAGTTGCTGCAACTCCCGCTCCCATATATTTTGTCAGGGATCGATCCTTGGCAGAGTGGGTTATTGTTCACCGTACTGGCCACTGGGCCACCTCAGGAAAAACAAAAGAACATAAGAAAAATTTTATTTTTATTTGCCAACTTTCTAATGCTAAGTTATTGTGGAAGGTTATTGTGGTGACTGAATTCAAGGATTCAGATCGTTTAGCCTTTTTCTTTTTTTACTAATGCAATTTGCTTAGAAGAAAGGAAGAAGATACATGGGCAAAAAATACTATTGAAAGCAACTATACAAGCTTCAGCAAAACAAAAGAAAACAGAGAAAGGGAAGCAACAAAAATGCCGTCGGTCGGGCAAATTGGACTTGATTTTGATGAGACGTTTAATCTAGTCCTTAAACCTACCATCACTCGATTGATTCTTTCAATGGCTACAATCATGAAGTAGTTGATATCCCAGCTTAATGTTAACAATTTAGTTTTACATCGCTTTCTCAAGATAACGAAAGAAAAAATTTTCAAGTCTAATTTTGTGCCTATTTCACTAATAACTAATTCAATTAGTAGTTTAGTGCTTAAATTGTTTGGCCAAGTTTTTTTATGGATGTCTAATTGACCTTTCGCATCATCATCATCAAAGACTTGTCCCAACTATGTTGGGGTCAGCTACAAGAATTCTATTTCTTCATTCCGATCTATAAGTTGCATTTTTTTCATATCCGCTTTTACTATCTTAATCAACGTCCTCTTCGGCCTATCATTTCCCTTTGATGGGCCATCAATATGCATAGGCAAACTTTCTTTACTGGTGTTATTGTCAGCTTGCGTTCAACATGTCCAAACCATCTCAAATTAGTTTCTCTAACCTATTGACGCTATCCCTATATATATGTTCTCAAAATCGCTCATTTCTAATTTTACTCTTTCTAGTTTGACCATACAACCACTTCAACATTCTAATCTGTACTATATCCATTTTGGACATATATTGCTTCTTTATTAGTCAACATTCTATTCTATAGGTCATAGCTAGTCTAATCATTGTTCTGAAAAAATTTTCATTGAATCTTATCAGCATTCTTTGGTTATAAAGCATTTTAGAAGTAAGTTTTCACTTCAACCATCTTGCTTTTATCCTATATTCAACATTTTGATCAATATCCCCATCCTTACTAATTATTACAGTAATTTCAACTCTTTGTATATACCTACTGAAATTGAAATCTATATATTCTAATTGACCTTTTGCATATTAAAGAAAATGAGAAAGGGTAACTATTTCAAATAAACATTAACATCTAAAGTAATAACGCAAGGCTTGTTTTTTTTTCTTTTGATAAGTTGATTGTACTACTTTTACTCCTTCACTATATGATAATCTGGCTCATATAACTTAAATAGTATTACAAGTTTTCTTTTCCTGATTGAATTAGACGTCCTAAACCGACTATTTCTAAAAAGGATCTAATTGGAGTAGCTCAATTTCAAATAGATCTTTTTAATAAACAGTATTCAAATAAATAAGAATTACCAAATAGGCCTAAAGTAAACCAAATCTTCACAATCGAACTTCTCCTAGCTAGAAACCAAATCACTGAATCTTATCTTGATTATGGAAAACCAAGTCTTCCTTGAATAAGGACTAAATTTTTCCTTAAATAGCTAGAGCTATCTCAACCATTGGATAAAGCCAAATTATCTTCATCTTTATGAGACTGTGCTAGGGATCACACCAATATGGCCTTCCTAGGAGGAGTCAGGTGTGTGTGAAATTGTTAAAGGAAACCGAAAAATCCTTTCAACCAGTTGAGATCGCCTTCTTGGAGCATTCCTAAGTCAATCCACCAAACAGTCACCACTGAGTTTGTGGTCTTTCTAACACGACTCGAGCCCGAGATTATGATTAATCTGAGTTAACCCCGAGTCGTGTCGCATACTTACTCTCGTGAACTTCAATCACATCAAAATTCAAAAGGGATATCAATTACACATATGCGGAATATAAACAAATATACATTGCTCATGTATAAAAATAAAATTCATTTACACTATGAGCAACCATTCACTTGCACATTTAAATACAATGCAAGGAATGAAAAGTACGAAACGTTTCTAATAATTTTTACAAGTCCTCCTTTCATTTACTGTTTTCATTTTTCCAAAGTTCACTTCAATTGTTATCGCCTCATTTCCATTCAACTAGTCATTCAGGAGGAACTAGATCGGTAATTTCCGTTGGTGCTGAGGCCTCAAAAGGACCGGCATAGGCAGCTATGCCTGTAATGCCATCAATAATACTATGAATTTGACAATTCAGCAATGTATAAATAATTACATGATTGAACATGCTAATTACACATTTAATCTGTCTAACTCATTGTTAGACTAAAACAAATACAATTCAAAACCAATGAGATTCTTTAATATTTGGCAAACTACAATAGCATTTTGTTCAAATCACATCTTCCTAAAAAGGAAGGATTTCCATCTTCCATACGGAATGATTCATATATTGTGGGATTTATAAGTGCCCGAGCCAGTGACTACTGACATCACCACGGAGCTCAGGAACACTCTCAATAATCTGCTGCAGCAGTAACAGTTCTAATGAGCATTATTGAAATCACTATGTAATGTCAGACTCAAAAGAACAATACATTTAACATAGTAATTCTGTTCAATTACAATTTAACGGACTTAATTCAATTTACAATCCAATTTGGACACAACTCAATGTACAATTAAATTAGATTTTACCAACCATTCAGGTGAAATCCTCAGTTGTTTAATGTACGTGTTATTCTCGACGGTCATTACAATTTCTGTGAATTTGTACATTAAAATCCCCTTAATTAACACCCTGCAAGACCCCGACCCGAGTGACCTCGATTAGTACTAATTAAGTTGTGTGTTAGTCTTAAGCGTGATTAGTGTATTGTGGTTTAATTGAGATTAGAATAGCTTTTATAATAGCTTTGGAGAATTTTGAGTGTCTTGGTATTGAGTGGGGCCCTTTGGGAGTTTCTTTTATAACTTTGCATGTACTTGGGGATTATCCGAGATTCCAATGATTTGCATTTTTACCCAGTTTTACTTATCTCTTTAATCTCTACAACTTTCATGTTAATTCAGTCCCCACCCGGAACCTCGAAACCTGACTTTCTTAACTTTGAGGGCAAAACAGTCTTTTTACACTAAATCTGTATTCAAAATTTGATATTCTCGAAACCCGCAAAATAAATAGTTTTTGGAAACTAGATATTTCAGTGATCTTTTTTCCCTTCTTCGTCGAACTTGTTCGAGGTCCCGAAAATCATGATTTCAGCTTACAAAGATTTCAAATAGTGTAGCCCACTCCCCACTTGCTTTATAAGGAAACCCTTCTTTCTCATTTCCCTTTTTCCAGCTCAAATCAAACCCCAAGCTAGGGTTTCCCTTCTTTCTTCCTCTTATTGCTTCTCCATCCTCAATCCACTCCCAAACTTGCACCAATAGAAGATTTGAGGTCATTATCTTCTTCATCTCTTTGAGAGCTCTCTCTTAATAGCATTTGTGGAGGGAACCACCTACTCCAAGACCTCCTTTTGAACTAACCTAGCATTTTGAAGAACTCTCATGTAAGTAATCCTTCCTCTCTTTTGATATTGTGTCCTCCTAGCCTAAGGGAATCTCCATTTCCATTTTTGAACCTTCTTCCTCCCCATTCCATGTTTTAACTATTTTAGGATTTGTTTTTGGGGGGTTTTTGTGTGTAGCTTTGGAGCTTGGCTTGTAAGGTGATTAGAGGCTTGATTAGCTTGTTTAGAACTTAGATTGTTTGATTTGAGACCTAAGGCAAGTGGATGATTGGATAGTTTGGGCATTTAATGAGTTTTATGAGAAATGTAGTTGGTTTGTCAATTCCATTCATGATTATTGACTTGCATTGAATTTGAAATAAATGCTCATGAATGCATCTTGATGGTTTGTTTCACTCTTGAAAATATTGATTTTTATGGTCTTTATTTCACTCTTGTTTAAGGCTAAAAATGAATCCTTGTGAATGTTGAGTTTCTCTCCTCTTTTGTGGATTGAATGTGATTGAGAAGAAGGTATTTGATTTCATATTTAGGGAAGCATTGATGTGGGTTTGGATGATGTTTGAAAGGAGTTTTGAGCCTCTCATTTTGGTGAAAGAATGAGGCTCAAAAAAGTTGTAGAAGCAGAACGGTCCCGGAATCAGTTTCTGGATAGTTCGCTCGAGCAAACTTGACAGGTCGCTCGAGCGACCTGTCCAGGAAAGGGTTTGTTCTATTCCAGAGGGCAGTTCGCTCGAGCGAACCCCTCTAGAACTCATTCCAGAAAGTTGTTAGTTCGAGCGCACGAATAGTTAGCTCGAACCAACCTGCACTGGACGAGTTCACTCGAGCGAACCCACCCATAAATCATTCCAGAGAGCTCATCGCTCGAGCGAGCTTAAGGTCCGCTCGAGCGATGGATACTGTTCATCTGAGGTTATTTTTGGAGTGAGAACGAAATGTTTAAATGATTGAGAGAAGTCCATTGGGAGCCCCTTATGCTCGGGGTAAGTATTAGGCGTTGTGTGAGGCCCGGTTGAGAAAAGAAACCACATCACGAAGATTTATTGGAAGTCTTGAAAATCCCTAAGGTGTATAAGGAGCTCGGAATGTTTCCAAACTCAAGGAGTACAAAATTTACATTGAAATTGACATACGGAACCCTTATTCACCTTGATCTAATTTTAAATCCTGATACTTGTCCGAAATTCATGATTTATGATTTATTATTCCCAAAAATACTGAGATTACAATTGTAGCATTTTGCTAGTCCCGATATTCACTTCCTGATTGAAATGATAATTGTGTCGTCGAGCACCCCGTCCCGCCCGTTTATATAAGTGCATCATTTATATTTTGTACATATCTTGATTTCTGTTATTTAACCTATGAGTCGGCACCACTAAGCTTGGATAACCTTGTTGGTCTGATCCACTGACTTAAAAGATCCCCCTCTTGTCCCACTTGCTGCAGTTTGGATCCCGTTACCTGGTTATTACCATGGTTTTGGCCTGATGCCGCGGATTGCTATCATGGTTCTCGATGCTCGGCTCGCTACTGTGGTCATGTCTAGTAATATTATATATGTATATGTAAATTTCGTTGTACCTCCTCACTTTGGTGACTGAGGTCAACACCTTGATACGTTCTTGTAACTTCGATGATAGAGGACTTAGCTTCGTGTGGTTGTCATCTTACTTGTTTTCCGTTTCCATAGTCACCTTTACATGTTTTACCTTGCACATATGTTTTTGAATAAATGATTCATTTTTTTTATGAAAGCCATTGTTTAATCAGGTTCTTAATGTTTTTCAAGGTAAATGTATTTATTATTGAATTGTCATATTTTTTCACCCACCTGCCAGACCGTTGCGTCTGATCCATTTATTTGGTATTCGGGTCTAGTCATTGGTTATCCCGAGGAGGAGCACGAGGAGGTGGTTAGAGAACCGCAACACTTAGTTGAGTGGTACACCGATGATGTCGTCTAGACATCCGGTTGCCTTGAGATACCATTCATTTTGGGGTTTATGGATAACCTACACTTTTGGGAAAACTGTTCAGTTATATTGGCCTTTATTGGCCTTTATTTTTGGAAAATGTAATTAACTGATCTTTTGTATAAACTCTAGCTTTATACTTTTGGGAAATGCTAGCATGATCATTGCTCATTCTGATACTTGTTATAAATGTATTATCAGTCATGCTATTTTGAATATAAATATCTGAATTAGATTTGCTATACGCTTCCGCAATTAATAGAAATATTTATATTGTTGTAAAAATCCTTACCGCAGACACCTGTGGGAAATCACGTATACGAGTGGTATCTTTTTATTGACTCATATATGTATTGGTTAAAAATAAATTTATGGCATTGACAACCGGTCTTTATTCATTTTATCCGATCTCAAATCTTTTGTCCCGATCCTGGATTAGGCCCGTGGACCCAGTCTGGGGTCGCGACGCACCTATAGTGGTAAAACATTATTAATAACCTTGATATAGTCAATAGGCTCTTTTCCTTAAAATTCTGAAATCTTATTAGTATCGGTTAACTAATCAATATCTTATCGGCTAGCTTTAGAAACAAATTTTATTATCAAATTACAACTATTCAGCTTTGGTTAACCTTTTCGTTAACACTCAAACTCTCTTGGATCCAAATCCAAGGATATTATTCTATGGAAAGGGGTAATTAACTTACTAATCCTTAATAGTCATCAAACTGATTTTTATAGACCATTTATAACCCTAAAACCATCATTTGGTTCAAACAAAACCAATTTGAAATTAGTCCTTGTTAGGACCTGTCTGAATTTCAGTTTCAGGCTCTGAAACTAATTTTCTCTCTTCTTCTTTGCGTTCAAACCATTCATACCCAGCAATCAATTGGAGCCTCCTGTTCCCCCATCACTCATCACTTCATATACACACAAAAATAACACTTCCAATCATTAACCATCATCTAGTCAAGCCATTCACATAAATCAATTCTCATATAACATGACTGAATTCATAACTATAACAAATCAAATGAAATCTACATAATTTAGCATCTAATCATAATAAACTATCTACACTTGCCTCTATTTGAAGTTTGGTACAAAAACCCCTTTTGTTAGCTTTGAGTTTTGATATCAAAATCTCAATTGAAGCCCTCTTTGGTAACCTAACATCAAGAATAAACCCAAACGAAATTCTTGAATTGATTGCGCTAAAAATCATTCCAAATCACTTAATAGAACTCAAAAGTTCTATAAGAACAACTAAATACTTACTTGACAGCTTGTTAAATGAAAACTTGAGATTTTCCATAAACTTTAATTTTAAGAAAACCAAGCAAGGAGATGAGGAAGATGAAGATGACTTGAAGTTCCACACAAATTAGCTTCTTTAAGCACCTTTGATGGAGAAAACTTGTGAAAAGAATGAAAAAAGGAGAACCTAGGCTGCTCTCTCTTCACTATTGTTTCAGCTGGGATGAAAACCACCAAATGACTAAGTTTGGGCTTCATCTCAACCCTAATTAATAGTATTTTGCACATAAACCCCTTATATTACACATATTTCTAACTTAAGTCAATTCAAGGCTCATTTGACTCATTTGAGGTTAAATTAACACAAGTATATTATGAAAATTGTTGTACTCGTTGAGATACACATATTGACATCAAGTTTTACCGTATCCGACAAAATACGTATAAATTCATATTTACGAAAAAGTCCTTAACTTTATTAATTTAGGTCTAAAAATCAACTCTATTAAGTAAACTTCTCCCAAACTTATTCATTATGCTTAATTCATTTATTTGAAGCTAATTTGATTCACTTTAATTGTTAATTACATTTAACTTGATTAATCATATTTAATCTATTTAAATTTTAATTAATTAAAGTTAATCTTAATTAACTCGGGACGGTGTGTAACACTTTGCGTTAGAATTCTTTCAACCATTAACACAAGCATTTGATGGAGGTCATGAATTTCCAACAACCGATCGTTATCATGGAAGTGCGATTGTTCTGTAGAAAAGAAAAGGACTGGTCACATAGTCCAAAAGAAAATAGCCATACAGAAAATAAGGACGAACAAAAGCGGGTGGGAATTGTATGTAGGTGGGGTAGGAAGAGCACTCAAAGCAACAGCATTGTGGTTCACAGCCTCTAAAACAGAACCGACCCATCCATAAACAGTGTAGATTCCATGTGAAATGCAGCAATGCATGTTCAAATTCCAATTATTCCACTTCGCCTTTCTCTTACTCCACGTATTAAAATATACCAAGTTCTCAAACCCCTAGAACCTTCCAATTTCCAACCTGATAAACCAAAATCTAGACCTTTACCAAATCATGCTCTGGTATTGCAAGTAGTGGCCTATAAAAAGGGAGGTTCCAAGGGTGCTCAAACTGCAAGTTTGTGGAGAGAGAGAGAGAGAGGGCGCTTTAGTTTTGTACCTTTTTTTAAAAAGCTTTTGGAGCTCCTTTTACCATAGGAACTTGAAAAAAATGGTTTGTGCTTGTGCTGCATCATCCATCACTGTTCTCTCCAGCATCTTTGGGTCAATGGGCTCCCATATGTTTCCAATTTTGTTGCCTTTGAGATTTGAATCATTAGGATTTCTGTTTCTCTTTCTCAGGAAGGTAAGGTGACTTGGACCGTAGGTGATGCTGTGGACTACAAAGGCTTCCCTGTTGACAAGTCTACAACTGGTGGTTGGATTCGTGCTGCTCAAATTCTAGGTTTGTTTCTGTTTTCCATCTCTCATGCTGTTTAAGTTCAAAATAGTTTTCTCTCTCCTCATCCCACCAAGAGTCACACGCCTCTTTTAGGCATTATATTGCTTTCTTGGAGCCAAGTAAGCTGGACTACAATCTAAAGAGGGACCTTTCTTTTTAAATTTTGGTATAAATTTAAAGAGGGACTTTACTCCAAAGAGCTGAAAAAAATTGAAAAAAAAAAAAAAAAAAAAAACAAAATATCATATGCCTGGGTAAGTGTGCACATCGGGCCATGTCAATCATAGAAAAGAGAAAAGATATAAAGATCTCAATAAGACTTGAAAACATCAATCCCATCAAATTTTCTTAACCACATCAATCCTCAGGTTTAATAATTTAAAAAGGCAATCGTTTTCTTTTAATTTTAAGCTACCAATAAATATTAATTAAATAAATATCAAATTTGGACTACAATTAATATGAAAATGGTACCTAGATAATAGGTGAGCTAAGCCCCAAAAAGCTATGCCACACTTTTTTTTGTTTTTTTCATATTTCATCTTATTTTAGGTTGGGTGGATGCAGCTAGTTCACGTGCTGTCTTAGTGTAAGAAGAGATGCATGAAGAAATCAAACAAATCGGTGGGCCATGCACAAAGATATCAAAAGGAGCTTCTGAGAGGAGAAATCTTTTAATTTTATTTATCTTTTATTTTTAGGCAGATGGATGTCAAATCTGTTAGTGGAAATAACTATGAAAGATATTCAGGAATCTTCAAAAGCCATATTAAAAATATATGGAGGTCAACCTGATGTTAGGGTTTTTGAAGTGGTCATTCTATTGAGTGGGCACTTTTAATCATACACACCTCTTATTTTATTCATTTTCCATTTTTAATTGTAGGACAGATACAGACCCATGTTCCATTTGAGTGACAAATGGGTCCCTAAACTGTCCTTAATTAATCCCACCAGTTTTTTTTTTTTGGTAATATGGCAATTCAAACATTCACATGGAAAGCAATTCCCTGCTGCTCATGCTTTACTTTTTCATGGAAAGCAGCAATTACACTAAGAATTGTTCCTTTGAAGAACATGTAGGAACAGTCAGAAAGATCACTTGTTTTCCAGGTTTTACTATAGAAATTTCCAAATACAATTTAGAAACTGTGATCCATAAATTTAGTTATAACAAAGTGAAAATCCTCTGAGTTCACTTGAACATTTTACAATTGCAAATTTGGACTGTGTTTTTGTTTGTTTTTGGTAAGTCCTTCCAATCCAAGCTTACATTTGGACTGTGTTAATTGGCTAATCATTGACACTCTACTTCTATTTTTCTAGTAATTGAAATATGCGAAAGGCTTACAACGATGGGAGTAGCAGTCAACCTGGTGACATACCTCACCGGAACAATGCATCTCCACAGCGCAGCTTCTGCAAATATCGTCACAGACTTCATGGGCACGTCGTTTCTCTTGTGTTTGCTCGGCGGGTTCCTTGCAGATTCCTTCTTAGGTAGATATATGACAATAGCCATCTTCGCAGCTGTCCAAGCAGTGGTAAGTTCTATTACAGTTTCAAAATGATCTTATTGCAATTTGTAATGTAAGATGTGTACCATTCCCCCATCCACCTCTTGTTACTTGGCCTAATAGTATAATTGTCGGTATTGTTTGGTTGATTTCTGAAATAATGATGTTGACGATAATGGTGATTTAGGGCGTAGGCGTCTTAGCTATATCAACAGCATTGCCACAGCTTCGACCGCCCCCATGTGATTTGACCACCCCAGAAAAATGCAACCAACCCAATGGATTGCAGATAGGGGTCTTCTATTTATCTCTGTATCTACTCGCATTAGGCATCGGTGGCCTCAAGTCGAGTGTTTCAGGTTTTGGGACCGACCAATTTGACGAGAAGGATGAGAAAGAAAGGATCCAAATGACTTTGTTCTTCGGTAGGTTCTTCTTCTTCGTCAGTACAGGCACTCTGTTGGCAGTTACAGTGCTAGTCTACATACAAGATGAAGTGGGACGTACCTGGGCGTATGCTATTTGCTCTATCTCTACATTGCTAGCCCTCTTCTTATTTCTATCAGGGACTAGAAGATATAGGTACAAGAGAAGTGTGGGAAGCCCTGTTGTTCAAATTCTCCAAGTTATAGCTGCTGCTTTGAGGAAAAGGAAGCTCCAATTGCCCTCTACTGTCAGCTTCTTGTATGAGGACTCTGCTGGGGCTCTAAGAATCAGTCACACAGATCAGTTCCGGTAAGTAGTAGAAAGCACACCCCCCAACAGAACTATACAAAAAAAAAAAAAAAAAAAAAGAAAGATGATGACTAGCAATTATCACTGTCCTTATTGTTTCAACATGATTGAAGAACCTAGCAGCATGTGCTTTCTTGAAAAAATTGAAAAAGAAGTGATGTAATTTTTAGCAATTATCACTGTCCTTATTGTTTCTACATGATTGAAGGACCTAGCAGCATGTGATTTCTTGAAAAAAATGAAAAAGTAATGAAACATTTTTTTTTTTTTTTTGGTGCTGATGATTATTTTTTCTTTGATAGTTTCCTTGACAGAGCTGCAATTGTCACGGATGAAGATAATGAAAATATTTCCACCACTAGGAACCCATGGAAGTTGTGCTCGGTGACGAAGGTTGAGGAGGTGAAAATGATGATTAGGTTACTGCCAATTTGGGCCACAACCATCATGTTTTGGACAACATATGCACAGATGATTACCTTCTCAGTAGAACAAGCATCAACTATGGAAAGATCGATCGGAAGTTTCTTAATTCCGGCTGGATCACTTACCGTCTTCTTTGTTGGAGCCATACTAATCACCTTAGCAATCTATGACCGCATAATCATTCCTATTTGGAAAAGATGGAAAGGACAACATGGTATGAACTATATAACATTTTGTGCATGTATTAGGTCTAATTAAGTCCTTTCAATGAATATTGAATTCCTACGTATTTTAGTAATGCCTGTATATTAGAGGCTAAAAGGAAAGGGTTAAAATGTAAAAGAGACATTCAAATAAATATATAGAAAATTATTACCCATGACTTCCTAGGCTTTTGACTTTGTTCAAAGGGAATATAAAAAATAAGATAAAAAGGGAAGATAAACAAGGGGCCATCAAGCAACACTCGGACAAAAAAATTACCCTCCCATTTACCTTGCAAATTTTAATCCTTAGAAAGCAATGGTCCTTTATAAACCCCCTTCTTAGACTCTTCACTTCTCATCACCTCTCTAATACTCCCTTTAGTTTGAATTCCTAAGAATCCATTGAGAATTACACAAATGAGCCCTAAATGTATGATTTAGTTCAAGATTATCCATTGAATGCCCGGTATACCGTAAATAATTGTAGCACTTACACTGATTTAAGTTTCACTCATGCAAGTCAATTGGGTGACTAGGGAATTTTGTCACTCAATCAATCAAGAGAGAGAGAGAACTAAAAGAAGGTTAATTTTCCTTGCACATATACTATCTTGTGCATATTAGAATCACCTAGTACTTGAGGGAGTAACATGGATTTGTTTTAATCTTAAAACAAGCTCATGGGTTTGTTTCTTTCTTTCTATAGTGTTTTTTTTTTTTTTTTTTTTTAAGTAACAAAGATTTCATTTAAAGAAAGAAGAATAGAATACATCAAAACTTAAAGAAAAGAGAACTCGGAAGGTGCAAAAGAGAAGCACCAGCCACAACTCCAATTACAAGGTGACACCCACCCAAGAAATTAACCTATCCACCCATTGCTTTCTACAGGTTTCACCCACCTGCAGAGAATATCCATTGGCCTCTTTCTTTCAACCTTAGGCATGGCGTCTGCAGCAATCGCCGAAATGAAGCGGCTCTCGGTGGCAGGAAGAGTAGGTGCCGCCACCGGCAAAAGCACATTGCCCGTGAGCGTTTTTCTGTTGATTCCACAGTTCTTCTTGGTGGGCTCCGGAGAAGCATTCATATACACAGGCCAGCTTGATTTTTTCATCACACAGTCGCCAAAAGGGATGAAGACAATGAGCACCGGCCTCTTCCTCACGACCCTCTCATTGGGGTTCTTTGTGAGTAGCTTATTGGTCTCGGTCGTGAAGAATGTAACCGGAAAAAATGGAGAGGGATGGCTAGCCAGCAACATCAACAAGGGGAGGTTGGATCTGTTTTATGCTCTTCTTGCAGCGCTGAGCTTTATCAACATGGGGTTCTTTCTTCTGTGTGCTGCTTGGTATAACCCACAGAGATCAGACCATGATGTGGAGATGGAAGATGTTACTAATGGTCCTGGTGAGGAAAGGTGCTAGTGATCATTTCATTGGAAGTGTGTTTTTGGGTTTTCTTGTACACACTATAGGGTTTCTGCTTCAAATCACCATTTAAGTTGGTTGTAAGTGTTCTGCTTTTGTAATGAGTATAATGAGCAATCTGTTGGTTCTGACTTCTCTTCTTTGTATGCTGTTATCCTCCTCTTTGTATGTTTTTGCAAGCAAATTTCAGGAACGCCAGATTAAGTGTAGCATAGGAATTGTACAGCTTGTGAGGCACACCCCAATGATCAATATAATTCATTTCAATTTCCAACTAAATAATAAGTACCGAAATTTGACACTTATCCACTCAAATTGTCCAAGCCTTCCAATTCATCATATGATTTTTTACATCCATCTAACTTTTATCTTCACGAGAAAATTAAAAATAACTTTGAAGCCCTAAATTGGTTGGATTGTTCTCATCTTTTACACACAAGAAGGTTGAAAGGAGACGTTACAGGTCTATAAAATTGTCATGCTTCTAGTGCCCCATATCATAAAACATCTAATTGCACTGCTTTGGTTAGTTAGAAGTAAGAGAAATTATAATGGCCATTATCCTCACCTGTTGCCATGCTACTTAGCAGAGGTATCCCACATACACACTGTTTCACGATCCAGACTATTGATCATATGGGCCCTGAAACTGAAAACCTTCCACAGTAGAGATTGTAACATTAACCGTGGTTTTCTTTTCTTTTTGGGTAGAAACAGGGATCCAGACTTTCAATTATTTGGGGCAAATAATGTACTGTATCAAAGTCAGTTATTCAGACATGGACTATCCCACTTTCTAAAAGCTATCAACTTAGGAAGTGCTGAGATTCAGCGTATGTCCAATCAATCTCATTGTCGTGGCCTATGAGTGGTTTGGATTGCACAAATACATGATTCCATGTACCCTACATTCTTCAATGTTATCTTTGAACAGCAAAGCTCAAAATCGATGTGTTTCTATACTAGTCCATGAAAATGCATGCCCAACTAATTCAAATCCTCATGAACACTGTCGGAACGAGGGGTGTACACGGATCGGATTGATGCGGATTAGGTCAAATCCGTCACCAATCCATTACTTACAGATTGATGGATTTTAAATCTATCACCAATCTGTGGCTGTTAAAAACCAATCCGATCCAGGGAGGACCGGATCAGATTAATCTGTTCAATCTAATGTTAAAAGAAAGATATCAAACATGTTGTAATAAATTTTCATATTTGTCCCCTTAAATATATTTTTTCTTATTTTATATTTAGACACTAAAATTATTTTATTTTTATATTTAATATCAACGGATCAGATCAGATTGAATCTGCGGATTGAGTGTGAAATCCGTCACCGATCCGTTACTAACGGATTACAAAATTTTCAATCCGTCACCAATCTGTTTACCTTCGGATTGATTAAAAATCTGCAGATCGGATCAATTTTACGAACTGACGGATTTTTTGTGCACCGCTAGTCGAAAACCAGGGGCTGGGGTTACCATGGCCCCACAAGAATTTCATAAACCCCTTATGTGTTTATAAAATTGTATGCAATCTTTATACATGGCCCCTTCAAGATTTTTTTTTTTTTACATAGTGTCCCCTCCAAGGAAAGATTCCTGAGTCTGCCCCTGCTTATCAAACAAAACAGATCCCATTTCCAAATTTTCTACCAGGCCTCCTTCTTCATTGCTCAGTTCTTTTATAGACCACAGTGCCATACACACACACTGACCTTGGAGGGCCCACAATGATGAAAATTCAAATTTTCTATTCACCCCATCATTTTTAGTACTCAAAAAGGATCAGGCTCAACTCGGCGGAGTCTAACTCGACTATAGGCTGCCGAGTAGAGCGAGTTGGATGAGGGAATGAGTCAGAAACTTGACTGCCTTACCTGGAATTTTGAAAATATCATGGCTCAATAATTAATATGGCCTACAGAAAACAAAACCAGATGACTACAATTAAACTATATAATTGCACCACTAAAACATCCTTCATTGATATCATGTTTCCACATGGTGATGCCAAAACACCTCACTAACACAAACAAATAAAGTAGTTTTGATGCCCAAAGAAAAAAGTAGGTTACTTTGTTGCATGTCTCTCAAGTGCATTTCAGCCGTGCTACACACTCCGGGCCAGACCCCGGGTTGTAGCACGACTTCCCATGGGAGCCGTTGGATCCCATGGGGGCTGGGATCCAACGGCTCCCCATGGGGAGTTGTGCTCCACCCTGGGGTCTGCCCCGGGGTGTGTAGACTTTTTGAGTAGACTTTTTGAGTGCATTTTTCATGTTCTTCTAATTTAACAAACTTTCCAGGTCGCCATTGGAGCTGTAAACCTTAACTACAGCATTATCAAATATGTATGCATAGATTAGATTCCACTTGGGTTACTTGATGCTTTCTCTTTTAATGCTCTCTTTTAATCATGATAAGATCACTAATATGATGCGCGAAGCACTTGTATTATACATAAAACACAACTAATCGCCCAAAAGGCTTTTGAGATACTATTAATCATTAGTCTAATAATGAACTTAAGGTGAAATTTTCTTGAGAACGGTGTCTAACCCGAGTGGCAAGACACATAAGTTCTCACACCCTGGCCTCCCCCTTCTCCTTGGATCGTGTGAGTTTGTTTCTTTGTTTGAGTTCTCTCCCCTTATTTGGGGGTTTGTTTTTATGGTATGTGCCAGTATGTAGGGGACCCAACCCCACTTAGCTGGGATACCGAAATGAAAGATAAAATTATCTTTATTTATTGAAAGAAAATAAAGATAAAATTGTCAAGTGACATGTGGAGTAATTTTCCTCTCTCATATGTCTCAAGGTGCTTGGTTTTTAGTAAGATTTCTTTTTGTATGCCATGGGATTCGGTTCCAAGGACTATGAGACAAATATAGGTATCGCGGCATATATTCCTCTTTAGTTGGTAAAGCGTGAAAACATGGAAAAGGAGGCCGGCAACATGGGAATGTGGGAACCCTTTATGGATTACAAGAAAAGGCAGCGAAAGCAGCCCTTGCGGGAAATTACCTACCACTGCTATAGCCACAAAGGAAAAAGGTTAAAAACTCAACTTGACCAGATTATTAGAGGCTCAATACCAAATTTATAAGACTTATGTGACTCAGTCAAAAGCCCAAGTCCAAACATTGTTGACTAGGTTGAGAGTGACTAGGTTGCAAGGTTTATAACTATCACAGTGGAAAATTCATGTAACCAACTTTTTCTAATATTTTAGGGCTTTTGTTTCATATAATTAAATCTCTAGGAATTTTAGGAGTTCTTATTACTATAGGTGCTTAAAAAAGAATAATTTAAGGTGAATTTACAAAAATGATTATCAAATAACCTTGTTTTTAATAAAAATTGAATCAAGAGGAGATAAGAAATGAATAACGAGACATCACTCTAGTAATTTAAATCATAAGAAAGTCAGGCTCCCATTTATACGGCTACCTCAAATGCTTAACCCCCCACATACTTATCCTTAACTGAAGGTCATTTAACCAAGAATGATAATGTATTCTAAGCAAATAAATTAGCCACTAAGGTTAAAGTTGGATTGAGAGCTCGTTGGATAAAGTAGAAGTGGGCGAAATATTAGTATAATTTAAAGATATTAAATGACTTCTTGTGCCTGTGTACATATTTAATTTTAAAGTCCTTAAATAGATGGCAAGATTGCATCCATTTGTATGAGCCCCAAATTAAAGCAAAATGTTTCTCAGCCAAACACTATGACCAACATGCATCATGGTTCTCCATACAAAAGGGTTGGTTCTAAAACATAGTTTCAAAAGTTATTTAGAAGTAATAAGATACGAATCTTATTTAAATAAAGTAACAAAATACAATATGTAATGAATATGGAGATCTAGAATTTTAAGTCTAAAATTAAGAATTCCCTTCTTTTTTTTTTAACGGTAATAAAATTTTTCATTAAAGAATAAAAAAAATACAAAAAAAGAAAAAAGGGAGGTACAAAAGGGTATCTCTTTGGGATGGAGGTTGTGATTATGTAAATTAAGAGTTCTTTTGTTTTTGGTGAAAGTCATTTTAGCTTCTTCCTCAATCACACAGAGAGTTCCAATTGACATAAAATGTGTTTGTCCTCCACTTGGCTTTTCCTGATAGATAATCCAGCATCCGGACTGAAAGAAACCTTTAACATTGATAAGAGTGATCTTTTTGCAAAAAAGAAAAAAAACGAAGTAAAAGAAAAGACATTTATAGGAATGAGTGCGCGATTTCAAATCATTCCCTCCCCTTCCAATCCCTCTCTATTACACACCCAGTTGGCCCAATCTTCAACAAGTCCAAGCCATTAACATAACCAACTCACATGAATTGACCACTCCTGAATTTACTAAGAAAATGCACTAGATTTGCCTCTATACCTTTGGAGGTTATATCAAACTGTAATTATCTAACTGGAGTGATATTAATTTGGACTCAATACATCACACGTCAGCTCCACAGGAGAAACACACATTTTAAATAGTTTCCCAACTAACAGGAGAATGCACATGCGCACGCACACAAAAACTAACAATTGAAAAAACAGAAAAAAGAAATCCCTTATAATGCAAATATTAGTGCAGATAGTGATATATTTGTGCTTGTCTTTAATTTAATTCCCCAGGTTGAGCGCATCCATGTGAAGTTTTATAGGTTAGACAAAAGTGGTCCATATGACCCTATGTCTAATGATGTTAGGGCCCCATCTTATGTCAGTCGGTTTTGTATAAGCTTTTCCCTTTGGTTTTGATTTTAATAAATCTAGTTTGAATTCACTTTTAGAAAGACCGATTCATATAATACGTACTCTTGTTGGGCTAATCTTTGAGGGAATAAAAGAAACTTAGCTTCTAATAGATTTCTACTCAATAATACCATTTACCATTTTTTACATCTTGCAGGTTTGGAATCTTATCATCCAATGGATTTACTGTGACAGATTCTCAATAATAATAATAACAATTCAAAAAGGAAATATTCTAACACAGTAACACACTACTCATTTATTGAAAGGAATATGATATGGTGAGAAGCTTTCAAACCCTGGTATATTACTGGGGAATCCTTTGAAGAAACTTTTTTTTTTTTTTTTGGCTAGCTTTTATAGTGAGCATGTGCACTCCCCATGAAAAGAGGGTAACCAGTACAATATATGAGGATTCTGCTGTAGTTTGTCTTCCATGAGAAGCCAACAATGTTCCTCCTTCCTTTTATGATTACAACCCTTCATGTGCATTATGCACATACGCCTTTCAGGCCATCTCTTTTGCATCACTGTTGAATTTCTCAATGACCAAAAGTCATTGGAAGAATTGAGTACTCTTGCACTGAGTTTTGAATTGCCTGCATTGATCCCACTCAGTGGGTCATTAAGTTAAACAAGCAAAACGAACACTCAATTAGGATTCAGGCAAGCCCAAGTTAATTGACTCAATGAGTCGAGTTTCCACACATATATTTAAAAAGAAAAAAAAATAGAAAAAAAAAAAAAAAAAAAGAAGACCCATCTTGGGGATTGCTATTGCCATGGTATTCTTGTCATTATTAGCTATCTGTTATCTAGAAATGCATTGGAGGACTTGGCTCAGTTTATCTGAGTTGACTTGACTCAACCAGGCTTATAGACACACAAAACATAAATAATTTGAAAAAAAAAAAAATAGAATGGTCAAAACTCTGTTGAAATGATCAAACAGTTATCATTTGGTTACAGAAATTTTTTTATTAAAATGCTTATGCCTTTTGATTTGCATATTTCCTATATCAAGTGGTCATTTAAACAACACAATCCATCCTTGCGGAATGTGGCTAATATGGAATTCAAAATGACAATCATGTGTTGTCAAGCAGGTTCTTTGGTCTTCTCCCATATGGTCAACGAATTATTGAGAATATAAGCAAAGTCATCTCTGCCTCTCTGGTAAGCCACTAGCATGATCAATTCTCAGAAATTATGTGAAGGACTTTGAATTGCTGGCTGCTGAGACAGAGACCCCCCTATCATTGTGTACAAACCATGTGATGTGTAAACCTTTCATGAACAAATAAAAGAAAAGCATGAGTGAATCTCTTGCCAGTAGCATGTCAGGTCAAAGGCATCATACCTGCCATTGTATTTGTAGTAGCATTTTGCTATCATGGATTCATGGTCGAAAAACATATACTGAACCCACCTGAACTGAATATGTCCAGTGTGATATGGTCTTATATTGTCGGCAGTATCTGATGATGGCAATGCCAGTAGATATTTTCTTTTTTGACCCAATACAAATTTATTTATTTTTTTTTTTTTTTTTCACCCCCCTCCTTTAAATCCACATGCTTATTTGCTTTTCATCACCTAAAACAGTTTCTACTTGAACTCGTGGGACACTCACATTTGTGCACATTTCACATGGATTGGTCAGAATTTCCCTCCAAAAAAAAGAGCCTTGGGCTGATAAGATTAATCATGTGTAGAAAATCATTACTCTGAACACAAAAATTATATCTTTCCAACATGATCAGTTTAACTTGAAATACTGTAATTGTGCATCCAAACGAGCCAAATCAAATGATTAATCTTTAGGTGAAGAACTGTTGAAAACCCTTTCTTCATTCAGTACTATTGCAACTCAGATTACAAAGAACTTAACTTCCAGCTTTTTTGTCACACGCCGACCCGAACTAATCATATTAAGACTAATTAATTGAAATTGATGCTAATTAAGCATGGATAATTGGGTTAATTAAGATTAATGACCAAAGAGGGACAAATTAGTCTCAAATGATGCATTAAGCATAATGAAATGGATTTGAATGAAATTGAATTGGTTAAAATGAGTTTAGACTCAAACAAGGTAGGCTAAGGACTTTTCCGTAAATACGGATTTTCACATATTTCATCAAATACGGAAATTCTTGATACCAACGCGTGTATCTCGAATAGTACATTAACTTTCATAATAGACGCGATTCCATTTGACCTCAAATTGACCAAGTGAGGCTTCAATTGACTCAAAATGTAATTAAGCTTAATGAGAGGGGGTTTTAATGTAAGAGCCTCTTATATTAGAATGAAATGAGTTCATTCACTCATTTCACCCAAAACCTAGACTCATCATCATCCTTTCCTCTTTTCTCTTCCAATCTCCTTCATCAAGAGTGAGATTAAAAGTGATCTTTGAGGGTTTTTCAAGTGTTTTGAGAGAGGACTTCATCTTCATCTTCTTCCCCAAATCATTTTCCTCCATTTTTGAGATGATAGAGCTTGAAAAAGAACTACAGATCTCTTTGCTTGGAACCACAAGTAAGTAATGAGTCTTTCCTTGTGATTTCCAAGTTTTATCCTTGTGATTTCCAACTTCTATTGATTGTTTTGTAATGGTTTCTAGCACAAATGGCTCATAGGAGTTCATTTATATGTTTTATGGAATTAAGGTTTGAAGTTAGGGATTTTGGTCTCAAGCTAAGCTAAGGCAAAGAGGGCCTATTGTCAAATAGCTTCAAGAGAGTCAAGTATAAGCAATTACTTGTAACTAATGTTAATCATCGTAGAAGCTCATAGAGTTTCTTGGGTTTTATGCATTTTTCATTAAGTTTTGGATTTGTTTATGGATGTTTAATGAGTGATTAATGGATGATTGGAAGTATTGCTTGTGAGTGGATAATGAATGAGGGGGGAATAGGAGGTTCCCATTTGCCTTGCAGGTTGTGGAGATGTAATGGAGAAAGAGAGTAAAAGAAGGGAGAGAGTATCAAATTTTCGAAATGAAATTCTGAAGGGTTCACTCGAGCGAACGAGGTTCTGTTTGGACGGACAGAAATTCTGAAGAGTTTGCTCGAGCGAACAGTGAGTACGCTCAAGCAAACATAGTTCTGTTTTAGTCCGCTCGAGCAAACAGTAATCCGCTCGAGCGAATCTAATACTAGCCCAACGATAATAGTTAGTGAAATGAATTTTGGGTTTTGGATTTTTATGTGGATTTGGAGTACCACTTGTTAGTGTAAGTACTCTTTAATTGGTATTGAGACTAAGCATCCATGGGTGATAATTACGGGGACTATAATAATGCACATATTAAATATATATAAATGTGATGTCCATCGAAAATAACACGTGCATTTGGAAACCAATGGTTACACCCAAATGGTTGTTTAGAAATGAGATAAGATTGAGTAGAACCATAGGTGGTTAATAATTCTCTCATTGTATCATTGTGATCCAATCTAATAAGATTGGTATTATTGTTATTCCCTTCCTTTGTCATGAAAGGAATCATTGAATTGAATTGAATCCATAAAAGGATTGCTTACTATTGACCCTTGAGTCTGGCACTACCTAGCTATTGTATTAGAGTTCTAAATGAGTTCAATGAATTAATGAATGACTAATCCTGCTGCAGCAGATGGATTTTGGGGCGTTTCGGAACTCCGTGGTGATGATAGTTGTCCTTGGCTTGGACACTAGTAAGTCCCACTAATTCCGATCGTATCTTTGGGTATTGATTGATGCCTTCCATTAGAAGATGAATCTTCCCTTTGAGGGGAGATGGTAAATAAAATAAATCATTCCTTTGAGGGAAGATGGTAGATGAAATGAATGATATGGTAGTAGCCATCTTGTACATGTTTATTGATTGACTTTATGTCTATCTATTGTCATTGTAGAAATTGTCTAGACTTCTTTAGAATTGGAATTTGTTATTAAACAGATTGAATGAACTCAATATGAATGTGTTAACGTGCTATTACGAGATTTGTTTATATATTGTTGAACCATTGTGTTCATTAGTGTTATTGATGGCATTACAGGCCCAAATGCCCCTGCCGGTCCAGCAGTGCCCCCGGTGGCAGCGGAGGAGACCGCTCCAGTTCCTCCAAGAGGATTGATCGAATGGAATAGACGAGATACCATCTGAAATGGGCATCCGAGTGCGAAATGGAATTTGAACATTTTGAGAAATGTTTTGAGGAACTATTTATAGATTCATTTTGAAATGTAATTAGTTATCATCTATATAGTATTTTGAATATGCAGTGTTTGAGAAGCAAATGTTGGAAATGATACATATATAAGGACTTTATTTTATATACATGTAAATTGTAAATTGATATTGTCAAATATAAATGCTTCCGCAAAGATTTTGTATTTGACAGGTATATTGAGAATGTTATCCATTGCGGATTTCGTTTTAACTTCGGTTAATTCGGAGTTTACGGGAGTATGTATGAGCTCACAGCTCGGGATTACCGGGTCTCGAGCCCGGGTCGTGACACTTTTAGCTAGCTTAGCGAGAGAATATATGGGTTCATTCTTTTACAAGCTTGAATATGAGAAGAGGTTATTTAAGGAGTAGTTTATGTCTTTTATGTATAGAATATGAGAGTGGTCTTATAAGGATGCATGGATTTTACTAGGGGTAGTTTGGTTTTTATGTATAGAATATGACAGTGAACTACAAAGGCAGAAAATATATTTAACTACAAAGTTAGAGACTAACAAAATCCAAACTACAAAGTTAGAGACTAATAACATCACGGCCTCCATAATAATAGACTTTCGCCAAAATATATATAGGCCACTTGAATTCTTCTAGGGATAAAATTAAAGATGGACCCATCATTTGAATATACATACGCGGAAATCTTGTACAAATGCAGTTTTTCCTGGTTAGGATTGGGTCCTTCCTTACACACTCTCTCACACAAGAAAAAGGCATTGCCTTTCTAAAATATCAGTTGGGATGCAAATAGTGGTAGAAAAATATCACTCACGATTATTATTTTTACAGTATGTACATTTCTAAAAATGAAAATACAAATTAACTTATGTATCATACATAGCGCAATTTTTTGGGTGACTTGATGTGGCTTCTAAAGTGCATCTTTTCTTTAGCCAATATAAATTATCTTTTTTATCTGATTAAGAAATTGGGTCCGACATGGATATGGATTGATAGCACGAGGTCCCCCGTCCACTATTACAAAAAAAAAAAAAAAAAGAAGGAGCCCAGACCCTACCTTATTGAATATCTAAACCACTCAAAATAAAAACACTCTCAATGTATGACATATTCTCAGGTTTTACCCCAAAATGAGATGGTCCTGCCATAAGATTTCCCATTTAATAAAAAAAAACATGATTAATGAATATTTATCAAATTGTGTTAGACACCTTATATAATCAATTGTCAATCTTACAGTGAGACTAATTTCGACACCGTGAATTTGAAGAAATGTCAAATAGTGAAAGCGCATTTATTTTAAGCGACTCATATCTTCAATAGCTTGATTCCACTCCTTAGAAATCAATGAGTATTTATACGATTGTGTTAATCATATATATAATCAATTTCTTATCTTACAGTGAGACTGATTTCTACGGAGTGAACTAGCAACGATTTAGCAATAAAAATATATTTAACTTTATTGGTTTCTTTAAAATATTACTGATAAGAAAATAAAGCAAGATAAATAAGTGTATTATTTAGAAAAAGGCTAAACTAATATATTTATAAAATCTAGATTGAGATGCTATTGTCATCTAACTTTGAAATTGCTATAAAATAACTATATAAAAGAGAAGAATGATAATGATAATTGAGATTTTTTACTATAAAGCCCAAAAAAATAATAATAAAACACCACTACACATGATAGATATATGTCCATTTTTCATCAAATGAGTCTCGTAGATAATGTAAATAACTTAAGATGGATCGGATCTTTAATCTATCAAATCCTATATAGATTAGTAAAATATTTATTTGGTAGATCCTGCTAAGATGGTAGATGGGTCAGATTTAGGGTTACAAACGAGTATTTGATTCTTCGATTACCCAGAAGTTCCAACCCGCAAAAAATCAGGTCTGGAACTTATTTTAGATTCCGATTCATAAATGGGTCTGAGTCCGGATCCTAATTTAGGTTCCGATTGATAAACAAGTCCGATTTTTGGTCCATATAGGTTCCAACCCAGTACTTGACATATGAGTCTTTGATATTGCAAACTGTACCTCAAAAAAAAATTTAAATTTCTACATGTAATATTGAAGGTCGTAGACTCGATACACTATTATAAGTTGAATGATATGCTTATTTTAAGAAAAAACCAAAAAATGAAAAGAAATTAGAACAAATTTTGAAACTAATTCCAGTCCCCTAACAGAATAGGTTCCGAGTTATAACCAGATTCAGAACCAAAACCATTATTTAGAAACGGGTCTGGATACTGAGATTCAACATCACTTTGTAATGTGAAAACTCATGTAGTTCCTAATTTGCATGACAAGAAAAAGGTTGTTTGCCTTGGGTTTTGGGATGATCAAAGTTGTTTTTTTTTTTTTTTCCTTCAATGGATCTTTTAGTTGTTTAATCCAAACCCACCCCACCTCTTAGGTTTCTCCTTGGAATAACAAACGTGAGAAAAATGGAAAAGTGTGGTTTATCCACCATCAGGTCATCAGGTTTCTCTTGCTCTCTTCAAATAGTAGAATTACAATCCCTCAGGAAGTTCCAAGGATTAAGGCTGTTTGTTATCTATACCATAGATTCAAAATATCTCATTATGTTTGATCAGAAGCACCTGAAAATGGTACAAAGGTGCATTTGTGTAATGAGGAGATTCTTCACTCAGCAAGTTTTTGTTTCCACACTCCAGGAATGAGATTTTGCCTCCTGAACCCTCACATCCCACCTTACCCCACTCCTACAAAATTAAAATCCTTTCCATTGGAGGAAATTAAATTTTTTTTCTTCTTTCTTTCTTTTTATGCAATGTTAAGTGTCGCACCAAGCTATGAAAAAAAGTACGAAAATGGAATGATTTTCCTCTTAACCACAGATTGAATTGTTTATGCAGATTGAATTGTTTATACAAATGCATTATAGAAGGTGGAAGAGTGGAGGGTCCATGAAACTGTTTTTTTCTACCTTCAAGACAAATAGTTGGATCAGTGGCAGGGGCAACTCAGTTTTACAGTACCAATCAGGAATCCAACCATAGTCTATACATTGAAAGTTCCAATCCCATGCTAGTGATTAAAAAAAAAAAAAAAAAAAAAAAACACTGGCAAAATTAGTGTTCCCAGTTAACTTACAATTGAATGTGCCCTTGGCTTGTCATGGAATTAGTTTGTGTTTTGTTATGTTTTAGAAGACTTAATCTAATTGGATTTGTCAGTCTTTATAGAAACGAAAAGACCCCACTATGCTGTTGAAGGAAATCTTCTGCTTCGAGCTAGTTTTATAGTTCAAACAAGTGGAGCTCTTTTGTTGTTTTTGTTGTCCCATTATTGACACAGCCATTCTCAGAATTTTCAAATTTCACCAAAATTTATTTGCAATAATTTTTTTTGCGATATCACATCATTTTAGTTGGATCATGTGATATGCATATAACTGCTTTGTTAAAAAGTCTATGAAGAGCCTTTTTTCCGAATTTCAATGCCTAAAGTCAATTAGGCACCTTTTTTCCGCATTTCAATGCCTGTTTCCAACTACTTTCTCCCTGTCTCACCGCCTCTTCCCACCTCTCAGTCATCAGAAACAAGCTTTAATATATGGGGACAAAAGTGCTCATTGACTCTTGTTAAAGTTTTATGCAATATCACAAATTCTAATTAAATTTTTGTGACATCACAAAAAAAAAAAAAAAAAAAAAAAAGTAGCAATACATAAAGAAATTTTTTCAACTTTCATCACAAGGCGAGTATTCATAACTAAAGATAAATGGGACAAACCCCTAGAACCTATTCACCATGGAGGTGGGACCACAAGGGGTCCATCCCTCATAATCATAGGATAGAGCCACAGTACCACTCGTCCAATGTCCCAACAAAATAATAAACAACAAAGCTCATTTCATACATATAAATAGCTTATCTACCAACCTCCTCCAATGCTATGAGCTCCAAGAAGTGAAACTCAGGTACAATGGGCCGAGTATGGATCAAACCCAAGCCCAAAATGGATTGCACGTTCATTAGCTCGAGTTCACATTCAAACTTAAAAAATTTGAGCCCCAGCTCAATGCATATAATATTAAATTATATATTATATGTACCTATGTTGTATTCATAATTTATATTTATATAATAGCATTAAATATATGCAATTCATAATAATATTAAATTATATATTAATGTACCTATGTCGTATTCATAATTTATATTTATATAATAGCATTAAATATATGCAATTCGTACACTAAAGTCCAATTTAATGATCAAATTTCTCTTAGGTTAAAAAATCAAACCCAAAAACCGAACAAGCCCAGCCAAAATTGGGTTTTTACACAGGCTAGGACATTCAGCCGTATGCATTCCCTAACTCAACTACACCCCTAGGAATTACATGCTCCCTGTACATTCCACCATTGGTCCTTATTAACTAACTCCTTGAAAAAACACATCTTCTTAGGATTTTGCCAAATGTGGCTTGAAGCTACGTCAGCACAATTAACTACTAATATGCAAGACGCCCATATTAAAGCAAAATGATCCTAGATACACTTTAAATAAAACAGTCTCAAGAAAATTATACAATCCATATTTACTAAGCTCTGGAGAGATCTGAATGGAGAAAGCTTGATGATGGTGATTATTTACTACGCATTATCTTCATCTCTGCAGAACTAACTGCAGAGAGAAGCACCAACCTGTACATATTTAATACAGCTTAATTCAAGGTGATTCAACTGGGGGAGGACAGATGCATGCTTTGCTGCTTTCCTTGGGATAAGAGACAAGTTTACTGTTCTAAAACCTGAAACACCAATCAACTCGACTCGAAATGCTTTCCAGTTTAATGGAGTATTTTTTTATGTTTCAAAATGGTGGGCAAGATAGTGTTCTTTTATTTGCTGTCATCCACCTAGGCAATGTGTGCAGTACATCACATACAGTGAGTGATACAGACACCTCTTCTACTCATAATTCCAGGTATGAATTTCTATAACCGAAGGTGAATTTCAAGGATTACTAGCATACGCCTATAGCTACATTGTCCTGCACTTTCTTATAACTATTACAACTGATAAGAGGGAGGCGACAGTTATTACCTGCCTTTTCCGAGTTTGAATTCAGGCGCACAGCTTTTCTCACCCGAGGCTGTAATACCTCATTAGTCATTAGAGATCTACTTTCTTCACTGAGGGCCCCCTCTCCAAAGGCTAGGCGCCCCAGCCCCCCTAAGCTGGGATACCAAAAAAAAATAAAAAAGTCTATAACTATTGCAGGAATACTTCTATTGAAAAAAAAAAAAAAAAAACACTATTACAGGAATGCTAGAATGGGGCACAGACCAGGTGATTTGGAAAGGATGCATATGGAAGCAACAGCATGGCCTTATTTGTGCAGAGGCAGTATCACGGAATTAGACTTCCTTGCCCACTTGTTTTCCTCGATTTATTTGAATTTCTATTCTGTTGCATGTCAGTTTCAATGGGCTCCACCACAAAAAAAACCCATAAATGAAGGTAACATTTGTTTGCAAACTGATTCCTTGGGCAGAATTTGCAGTTTGCACAGAATTATATATGTTCAGTGCAGCCACTTGCTTTTTTATGGAAAAAAAACAATCTAAAATTCCAGAATTTAATACTGTTATAAATAAATATATATATATATATATATATAGGGGGGGGGGGGATAAATTTAGTAAAGGAAATAGAGTTATAGTGTAACAGTAAACTATTGATCTACTCAAAGCCATATCTGGTTTTGTATATTCAGAGTTGTGGGTCTTAAATTTCTATTTTCTATCTACATCAGCCAGAAATCATATAATCACACTATCAAAAAAGAATATTTAAAACACAGGTGGGCACTCCAAACAAGCCACTGGATATACTCACATAAGGTGATAACTTGCCAAACTTTAGAAAGGAGGCCACTTTTAGACATCTTTATTCCCCAATCTTTTTTACCCGAGTAGGTTGTTAAAGAGTAGGGTTACTATACAGTCATCAAGCTAGAACTCGGTCATCCTATGCACAGTTTATCTGTGAATCGAATTATCTGTGAATGTGATTAAACAACAGGATGATCCCTCATCTACAGAAAAACCTATTTACATGCATGGCCCCTCCTCCACTCAAGGTTTCTGAAAAGCAACTGGATGAACCTTATTTAAGACACAATATTTTTTTTACTACATAAGTAACTTTTTTTCCTAATTTTCCCTACATCAGTACTTATGCCAAATTCCTTTTCTTTAATCCTCTCTAGTCCCTACCCCCGGATTGTTGGTTTTACAACCTCTTCGAATTTAATAAAATGATATTTCCTCTTTCTTTTCCTCTCATGGAAATTCACCATTGTGTTCTTTCCAACTATTCTCTGCTATGTCTTGCAAGACTTTCAAAAAAAACCTAGTAATCTTGTAAGTTTGCCAACATCCCCTTACTCAAGGTGATCCACCAGAGAGTCCCACTCACCATTCACCGTCCACCTCAGACAGGCACTTATAAGCAAGCCAATTTTGTATAGGCAGTCTCCCTACTTTAAGCCTTGAAGGCAACTAAAAGGGATTCGAAACCAAAAGTAGCATCACAAACCTCTTCCCAACTCAAAAGGTCCTCAAAACACTGATCTCATTCTCTTGAAATTTATCCTAAATTAAAGCTTCGTGATCCCATGTCCACCATGATGTTGATAAAGAGAACTGTGGACAAAAGCAAAATAACAATGCTTGTCACTGTGCGAGGTTTAGGGTACAATCCAACAACGAGTACATTGAAAATTATCAGAACATTTGGTAAATTGGATTCCAGTGGTCCATAGTTCCATCATTTAATTAGAGTAGTATGTTTTATTAAGAATTTGAAGTGCGGTAAAGATCGCATTGCTATCTTCTAAGAATACAGAGTCAATTCCTATGATGCCGAGTTTCGGATATGGATATGGTCACCGATACGGGGAATGGGGAATATGACTCCTCACTTTTGAAAATGCAAGACACGGATACGGATAGGAGTGTCCTAATTTTTGCTTTATATCACTTTTGAAACAATGAAATTATCATTGTTTTCATCCCTTTTTAGAATTTTTTCTAGTGAGAAGTTATTATTATTATTATTTTTTTAAATGGTAAATACATTAAAAAACAACAATAAGTACAAGAGAAATATACTGAAAAGCTTACAAAGAACACCAAAAAAAGGAAACAACCAAACAGGACAAACATAACCAAAAACTGAAAGGCAGAGAAGCTAATAAGACATGGCAATTTCCTTCCAATTTAACAACAATTGGTACAGTAGAATCCCTTGAAAACTTGAGAAAATAGACACCCAAAATGCTACTGAAAGCTTTATCTTTTCAGTAATTGAATTGACACATGAAGCACCATGCTTTTCTCTCCTTCCAGATAATCTATATAACAGCCAAGAAAGACAGCTTCCACATTTCCTTTCACCTAGGCGCCAGAGATGGACAAATCCAAGCTTCATGTAGATCCAAGAGAGAGTCAGGGAGACCCAACTACACCCAAACCAACCCAACACCACACTGCATGTCCTATGTGCAAAGTTGCACTTAAGAAGAATATGATCCACAGACTCCTCGTCCTTAAGACACAAGGGTGAGAAGTAAAAATATTAAAAGAATTATATGACATAAAGGACTTTATAAGTAGGATATGTTAAACTTGTTTCCTAAAAGTATCGGTGCAGTATCAGGTACCAATACAAGTGTTGTATCGGTCTGATACAGATCCGTTGGGCTTGTACAAGCATCCAGGTATCATAGGTTAATTCCCAAGTTAGGGTGAGTGGGTAGGTTGGATCCAAAGAGATAACTGCATTCTGTCTTTCTCTAAGCTGTGTTCTGAGTTCCATCTCTCTGCCTTTTGTTGCTTTCACAACGGCTAACTTGTATCTTTTTTTTCTAAGCGCTTTAGCTTTTCCCTCTTCTAACGCAACTGAACGAGTGTATTCAAAGTGCACTGCACATTGGTTCCGGTCCGGAAGTTCACTACGGCAAGCTGCAGAAAGGAGGGTTTCCCACAGCAGCCCGGAACAGCAGGAGCAGTTTTATGTATCACGAGTGCCTCTCGTTTGTGTTCCACAAAGGAACGGCACTCACACGCCAAGGAACAGAGACAATTGTTCTCCATCCGCAAGAAGGAAGAGTTTCCCATGCAGAAATTTGGAGGGGCTAGCATGCAAAAGGGTAAGCATAGTATCATTGCAGTCAGTTCCAAGTTCTACCAAACATTTTGATATGGGAATGGCCCTGCATAGCTAAATATCCTAGCTTAACTGATACCAACTCTACTAAGAGTGCACAGTTTGTAGCCTTTGGGCAGATCAGTAAAATAAAATAAAATAAAAGCAGATAGCTCATAGTCAGCTAATATAGTTGATGACTAATATTTGATCCAAAGAAGAAACTGCAAATCAAACTTTAAGGTCAAAGTATCACACTATCAACATCCAACTTATTAATTAATAATGCAACCACAAGGTTGCAGATTCAAGTCTTGAAATCAGGAAAATAAAATGCATCCAAAGAAACTGACTTTCCAACACTTCCAACTTGCTGGAAAATGTGAAGCGCAAACAGTTTACCAATTGAAGTGGGAGAAGATCCATGTCATTTTCTCAACATCTACCACATGTCCTCAATGATTGATACATAAAAGAGTAAACAATGCAATCCTCCATCATGTAAAGCAAGCCCATCAACATGCATTGATGGTAATACAGAGAAGCCACACCCACAAAAATCATGATGAAACAAAATTCTGGTTAGAACGAGCAGATAACATAATAGCAGCGAGTTCAATTGGATGTGCAACACTACAAAGAACAACACTATGAATGACAAGAGCACGAAAAACATAAAATAACAAGTATCTAGAACATACCCACATCAAGAAAACTGCCTCCAACTCCTCCATCCATCAACACCCAATTGGAAAACCAGCCTCCAAATCCACCCAACAGAGCAGAAATGAGCCCATCCCACATCCTTCCACACCAACCCCAACTCCCAAATCCTCATTCTCTCTATAGAAGATGATGAAAAAAAAAAAAAAACATGAAACCAAGTAGAGAGCAGCAGAATCTCTCTCAATCCTGCAAATCGCTCTTCCTCCCCAACCCATCACCCCCATCCCTCTCCTCCATAAGCAGCCCCCCCTTCTCCTCATCCTCCTGCTGCGCGCTCTTCTTCTGCACCTCCTTCGCCTTCAACCCCTGCAACTTCACATGATTATAATACGCCACCCCCAAAAACGCCAGCCCATACCCAATCAAATTCACCACAGTCACAGTATCCCTAATCACAGACCACGAGAATGCAATCAGCAACCAATCCTTCACCACCCCCGCAACATTCATCGTCAAAGCAGAAGTCTTTCCAATCAAAAGAAACACCGCAAGATTCAGCGCGAACGCGCAGACCGCATTCGTCCCGAAAATCGCAAAATCGAAATGAAAGCTTGAACTTTCCTTCAACTGGGGCAATTCCACAATCACCCAAGGCACGAAGAGGAACACCAGGCAGCAGGGCGCGACGTAGTAGAGGGAGGTAATGGGGTTGAGAGTGATCCCTTTAGAGGTGAGGAGAATCTGGATGAGGACGAGGCGGGTGGCCTCGAATGCGACGGCGGCGAGCTGAAGCCCGACGCCGCGGCCGTCGAACCTGGCCTCGCCGTAGGCGGCGACGGCGACCCCGACGGAGATGGAGAGCATGTTGGCCATGGTGGCGGATCTGAAAGCGTCCTTCTTGAAGAGGACGGAGATCGAATAGACGGCGACCGGCATCAGAGCCTTCAGCATCTGGATGAAGGAGACGGAGAGGTAAATGTAGGCGGAGTTGGAGAACCAGAGGCTGAGCGAGTAGAGAGCGCCGATGGGGACCACTGAAGTGATGTATAGCTCGCGGGACATGGAGACCGGCTCAACGAACCCGAGGACGCGGACGAGGAGGAACGCGATCGAGGAGCAGAAGGCCATGTGGATCATCGTGAGCGAGATAGGGAAGGGCCAGTTGTACATCTTGCGGTCGAGTATGTACTTGTTGTACACGATCACCGTGAACGATAGGAAGATCCAGATCCCGACGTAGGCGTACGATAGCAGGATCTTCTTCAGCACGTTCTCATTCAGCGACCCTCCCTTCCCCATCTTCGCAGATCTCAGATGCCGACCGTCGGTGGCGCGCGCAGGTTAGCAGAATCGGCGTACGTTAGAGAGAGAGGGAGGGAGGAGAAGGAAGAGCGAAGTGAGGAAGACTGTGAAAGAGAAGGAAGAGGTGGAGGAAGAAGGAGATGTTTGGGGCGTTCTATGTGAGTCTTCCACCAGAAAGAAAAGGGTTAAACGTGGAGGAGGGTTTACACTTTTTACTTTTTATGTCTGGTTTTATGGTGGGAGTTGTGCAGGATGTGATGGGGTGAGGATGGAGAGAGTGAAATGAGTGATACGTGGACGGTTATGATCTTTTGGGATCGTGGGATCACGAAGGTTTGATGATCGATGTTTATAGTTAAAATGCTCGGCAGCCAGGTGTGAGATCTGAAGGGTTGGGATTTAAGTTTTGAAGATTTGGGAAGGGCGTGGATGAGATGAGGGGCTTCATTGAATGGTTGGGATTTCATGAACTGGGAATGGACGTTACCGAATCTGATGTGATTTTGGAGGATCTGAGAGAGTGTTAACAAATCATGGTTTTGTCTCAATTAATGTGGTGAGCTAATAATATGGAATCCGAATCCAGGATATAATTTGTAATCAATTTTCCCCCCACTTTATAATCACTGTACCAAAATTTTCTCCAATGGGCACAGCCTTAAATATATCACCAAGATTTTTTCTAAAGCTTTTTCTATATACACCCCATCCCCCTCGGCAAATTCTAAATAATATTTTTTCTCATTTGCCAATCCCCCAATATTTTTTGTACACCCCCAGTATTTCTTACCCCCTACATATGAAGCATAATCATGTATTTTGAAAGTTTCATCAATCCAGCGGTGGGTCATGTATGGATTTGATAAATCATTACCGATTTTAAGTACAAGTATTGCTTGTCTTCATAATCAATTTGAATTTAATGAAATGAGCAATGTATTGATTTAAAAACAAAAAAAGAATTTATATAGGGTTAATCTCTCTCATTAAGTGCAATTGTTAATGTTACATACTTTGTAATATAAAAAAATGAGTACTTGCTTTTGAAACTAAGTATATAAAGATAAAAGAGATGAACAAAAATGTCATTTCGTTCTACAAGCCTATGGAGTTTGGATGACTATTGATTTTAAGGACACATAAGGTATTAAAATAAAAATGCAAGGGCCTATTTGTAAATACTAAAACTCTAGGAGCCTATTTACAAATCTTACAAACCTTCGAGGGTTATGTACAAAAAGCTCTTTTTTCTAGGAGAAGACCCAAAGAATTCTGCATATGCAGAGCCCATTGAGGAACCTCAAAAATTATAGTGAGTGGAAGCCTCAAAGGTAGGGTTGCAAAGGTAGGGTCCACCTAAAGGACTGAAATTTAGTTCTAAAATCGATTCTAATTTATCTTTAATCTTTACTTTTCTTAAAATAAGCATATTATTCAGCTTATAACAATACATCAAGTCTACTACATATAATATTGTACATAAAAATGTTCAAAAAAAAAGTTGATTTTGAAGTACAATTTGCAATATCAAAAGCTCATATGATGGGTCTGGGTCCACGGGTCGGAATCTATATAGACACGGACCCGTTTATCAATCGGAACCTAAATTAAGTTTAGGACCCGAACCCGTTTATGAATCGAAATCTAAAATAGGTTCCAGACCCGATTGTTTACATGTTGAAACTTCCGAGTAATCGAGAATGGGATACCCGTTTGCAACCCCTACTCAAAGGATTCAACTCAATAAAGATGGTCTAATTAAGCAACTCATCTCATCATCGTCATCTACTCTTTTTTATCCATCTTTAAATGTCAATCATATTATGGACGTTTGGATTGTGAGAGTATCTCCATTAATGGCTTAAAGAATGTATGGATCTTGGAGACCACTACGCCTTTTGTTTTCCAGTCGAGTGCGTTGAATAAGGATGCAAACGGGTCAAATTTCAGGTAAAACGATAATAGATTTGAACCTCGACACGTCTTTTATAAACTTGAATCCAGATTCGACTAGGAATAGGGGTGTTCAACTGTTCATGGGCTACGTTCAGAGGCTGGCTTGAGGAATATCCAGGCTGACTCCATTTTAAAAGTATTGGTCCAAGCTTGACCCAAGCCGGATCGAGCAATATGTACCTGGCCTAAGCCTATCCCCCGGCTTGATCCATCTAACATAAAGAAGATGCCAAAACATAAAAACTTTCCAGATTCATGATCATAATATTTATGGGAAACCAATCCCTCCCTCATTCAAAGATCAGTTCTTGGTCTCTAGCATAAAAAGTATGAAAGGGATTAACATATCGCGGAGGATTTTCTTTTCTTAATGAAAAGAAGAGGAATTAAGAACCAATGAACACAGAAGAACCCTTAGGTCACGTTTGGCAACCAAATTTTTAGGAAAAAGATTTTCGATTTCTCTAAAGTTGTGGTAAATCCTTGGCAATTGTAAATCCCTGAGGATTTGGACGAATTGAAATCTTCATTTGTTAGATTTTTCAAATCTGACCATCCCCCATAAGATTTGAAAATCCTCACTTATGTGGATTTGCATAGCAAACCCTATTTTTCTTAACTATATACATCGATACACACCAATATGAATGTGAAATCATCGACTATACAAATCTCTATTAAGGAATCCTTATTCCAGTGGTAGTGAAGAATCATTAGATCTATGGATTCCTCGCATGTTACCAAACATACTCTTAATGAAATGAAATAATTGCTTTGCTTTTCCCATTTATTAATAAGAAGATGAAAGATTATCATATATTTTGCTTTTGGCGCGTGCTTTATTTCCTCTTTTGCTTTGATTTGAAATGGTTCAAGGCTTCAACTTAATCGCTCACCTTATTATATTATATTATATTATTATATATATAAAAGCAGCAGCCATTTCACTGGAGAGCAATACGTGGCCGCAGGGGGCTTCCTAGGAGAATGACACGCAGCACAACCTTAGACTTTTTGCAACTCTTGACTCCGAAATTGCCATTCTAATCTTCCCTAAAATAACACGTAGCGCAACCTCAAACTTTTTATAACTCTAGATTCCGAAATTGCCATTCGAATCTTCCCTAAAATCTTTCAATTAAAATCTTCTCTAATTTTTCCTCTAAAATTTCTAATCACACCGAAATCTTTTCCTACAAATATCGCAATGAATTAATTTCGTATTAAAAAGAATTGCATTTCTAATTTCATCTCAATTACAGCCCACTCTCCTATCAATTTCATACTTACGGAGGATAACAAAACTCCCAAGATTGTTCCTTAAATCTTGGGATAAAATATAAATTTCATTAAATCTTCCATAAAACTTGGGTAGAAAAATAGATACCCTAAAAAAATGTGATTCTCAAATGTTTATAAAAAACTAATTAGGTGACCCATGATCCGATCAGGACTATTTTGATCATAACGTCCATGCTGAGCCCGGGCCCTATAATAACATATATTAAATAATAGTATATTAAGTAATAATAATATATAGATATATATATAATAAGCATGAAATAGATATTGGGTGTGTGAGCCAAGGCAAAGGGAGATATGGTTTGCAGAATAAATAAATAAATAAATAAAGGCTTTTGGGCAATGATTTTAGTGATCGGTGAACATGCATGTATTAAATGTTATTGCATATCAAATTATGGGACCCTCATGTCAGATCTAAGTTGCATAAATTTAGGGCACTTTCGTAGACAATATTTTGCTTTTTTTTTTTTCTTATTTTTTCTTTCAGTATTTGATATGGTTGATCCGTGGGGACCACTGTGGAAGTCAGTTAATTTCAAAATCTATACTTAATATTTAATCATTTATATTTACTAATTTAACCAAATAAATTTTCAGGTCTTCTTTATTTCCAAACTCACAATTTTCGGGGGCCAATTTTTTTTTTATACCAACACACGAAGAGCTTTTTTGATATCAGAGCGAGTGCTGCTTTCATTTGCATAAATTTTCTAATGAGTTTCCATCTTTATTATGAATTATATATTAATATTCATTTATAATTTATTTAAATATTTAGATATATTTCTAATTAGAAATTCTAATGATTTCTTAATTATGCCTATTGCACTAGAATATTTTAATGCAAATTTAAAATATTATTGAAATAAGATACTTATCCATTTCCTAAAACATAACATACAATAATAACTTCTCTTTAGTTATGAAACTCAAGTCTTCTTTATTTCCAAACTCACAATTTATAGGGTCCACTTTTTTTTATACCAACACACTAAGAGCTTTTTTTATACTAGAGTGCGGGCCACTTTCATAGGCTATACTCTACTACTTTTTTCTCCTTATTTTCCTTTCAATATTTAGTAAGATTAATCTGTGGGGCCCATTATGGATATTTTTCTCCTAAAATATCTCAATACAAATATAAGATATTATTGAAATAAGATACTTATTCTTTTCTTAAAACATAGCATACAATAATAACTTCTCTTTAATTATCTTCAAAGGGCCCCAGGTATTATTAAACTAACAAAAAAAAAAAAAAAAAAGAATAAAGGCTCTTTGGCTTTGATTTTAGTGATCGGTGAACATATATGTATTAAATATTATTGCATATCAATTAGTGGGACCCTTCTCTAAAATATAGCATACAATAATAACTTCTCTTTAGTTATCTTCAAAGGGCCCCACGTATTATTAAACTAACAAAAAAAAAAAAAAAAGAATAAAGGCTCTATGACTATAATTTTAGTGATCGGTGAACATGTATGTATTAAATGTTATTGCATATCAATTTGTGGGATCCTCATGTTAGATCTAAGTTGCAAAAATTTGGGGCACTTTCGTAGACAGTATTTTGCTACTATTTTTTTCTTATTTTTTCTTTCAGTGTTTGGTATGACTAATCTGTGGGGACCATTACAAAAACCAGTTAATTTCAAAATCCACACTTAATATATAATCATTTATATTTACTAATTTAACCAAATAAATTTTGATGTCCTCTTTATTTCCAAACCCACAATTTACGGGGGCTACTTTTTTTATACTAACATACGAAGAGCTTTTTTGATATCAGAGTGTGTGCCACTTTCATAGGTTGTATTCTGCTACTTTTTTCTTCTTATTTTCCTTTCAATATTTAATAAGATTAATCTGAGAGGCCCATTGTGGACATTTTTTCTCCTTATTTTTCTTTGGATATTTGGTAGGATTAATTAATATGTGGGGCCCCATTGTGGAAGCCAATTAATTCCAAAATCCACATTTAATTTTAAAAGGACACTCAATTAATGGCTAATCATAAATATAATCAAATCAAGGACGTCCTAAAATCTTTACTATTTACTTGATCTTTCCCTAAATATTTCCAGCTACCTAAAATTTCTCTAATGAGTTTTCACCTTTATTATGAATTATACATTAATATTTATTTATATTTTATTTAAATATTTAAAATATTTCTAATTAAAATTTTTAATGATTTTTTAATTATGGCATGTGTTCCTATTGCACTAGTTATATATATATTTATATATATATTAAAGCAAAGGGGGAGGTGGGCTCTGAGGGTTGCCTCCTCAGCCCTGAAAATTCTCTCCTTTCATAGAAATACAAAAGAAAAAAGAAGGGAGGGATGCCTTCACGTAGGGCCTTCTCAATCTCCCCTTCCCAATCTACTCAAATATCCTAAAATCTCTCCCTTCTGAATCCACTAAAATCTTCTAAAATCTCTCCCTTCTCAATGCATTTTTGCAGCCTACCTAGCGATTGGTTTTGATCCTCTTCGGCTAGGTAAGCATTGCTGAAGTTTACCCATTTTGAGGTGAAATAAGCATTGCCTTCAATCCACTTCAATGCTAGACTTCATCCAGCTCTTCGTCTTTTTGAAATTTAAATGGGTTTTCTCTCCAGCTCTTCATCTTTCGTTTTAGGTATCCGTTCTCTGCTACTCGATCGCAGATTCAGGTTTTCGTCCTTTCTCTTATTTCTATTGTTATTCCACATGCCTTCCCTACGGGTTTTTTTTTTTTTTTTTTTTGAAATCTCGTTGAAAAGTTCCATTCTTTACGTTGCGAGGCACGCCATTTATAGATTACTACACACATGAAATTATTAATTGGACTATCATAATAGCCTGCAAATTCACAATATGAGATAATGTTGCAAGAGAACAACGAACAACCAATTGAGCAGAAGTACTTATTTTTTGTGGGTCCCACTTGATGAAATTGGGCATGTCCTGATCATGTGGGCATGCATGCAAGGCACAGGCCCCTTTGTCATGCCGGATTTGATAATGTCTTAATTAGTATTGAAACCCATATTTTCTTTCTGATGCAGAAATAATAGATGGGGCGTTTTTTTTTTTTTTTCTCTTTGGTTTTTTCTTTCTCTGTTTATGTGGAATGGGCTCATATGAAACTTTTAGGATGGAGCAAAGGAAAGTGCGTAGTCTTCTACTGTTTGGCTTCTTGAAAAAAAACCACCATTGTAAGTAATGGAAGGGTTATAGATAAAATGGTTAAGGTGCGTTCTTCTTCATATTCCTTTTTTTTTTTTTTTTTTTTTTTTTTTTTTTTTTTTTTTTTTTGACTTTGTCATTTTTTTCACCATTGTAAGAAAGGGGCTATAGATAAAATGACTAAGGTACGTTCCTTTGTTCCTTTCTTCATCTTATTCTTTTTTTACTGTCATTTTTTCATATAATTAAAAGCTACTTTCTTCACCAACCGATTGGCATCTGTATATATCTTGAAGTTGGCCACCAATTTCCTTGGGTGCCTTTTTTTCATTGTATTTGTTTTTTTTTTTTTCTTTTTCCTTAAAGATGTAAGTTTGTATCTGCAAATTGAAGAATAGAGGACTGTATAATTTCACAAATTGCATTAGCATTTTTAGGAGGCAAGTGAATTCCAGGCTAACAAAAATCCTGATTTGGCGTCATTATATTGAATCTATGATTCTATTTGGTATAAGTTGAGGCATAGATATTACTAAATAGTGTGATTTAAACAATAATGGTTGAGGCACTTTTTTTTTTTTACCTATTACTTCAGACATTGAACTTCCAACTGATATTCATGCACTCCCATCGGTACTTTTTTTTTTTGTTATATTATTTTCTTTATTTTATTTGCTCTTTTCCCCCTTGCGTTTTAAATGGCCGTCTAGAAAATATACAAGTCAAGTATGTGGACATCCAAGTTCCGAATTCATTTTGTTATCTTAATACTATGATTCTGCAAAAAATGATTGTGAGATTACCAAAGCTCCACAAATCAATTGGAGGCATTTCTTTATCAGTTGAGTTTTTCTGTGTGCAATGAATGGATTTTATATCTTGTGCATTGCCACAAACCAGATTGCATCACAATTTACAATAGTCTAATGTTTCTAAAGTTCCACAAATCAATTGGAGACATTTCTTTATCAGTTGAGTTTTACTGTGTGCAAATGTATTGCAACGAACTAGATTGCATCGCAATTTACAATACTCTGGTGATTCAAATGGTTTATTTGGTGGACCCTTTTGTGGATGGCCAACTTTAGCTTTCATTTTTTAGGAAGCACATAAATTGGTCAATCATCTTATCAATGACTTTTCTGATTTAGATGACCTTCGCCAATACTGTTTCACCATCCATCCATTTCTAGGTGTCTAATTATACATTTAAGATTGTTTGAGCAATGAGAACATTTCACTTAAAATGCCATGTGTTTGTTGAATTGTACGCTTTCTTAAAATGTGCAATATCTTGAATTTGATTACTTTGTGTTTGTTGAATAGGTCTCCCTCTACGTTTGATAATTGGCTTAAAACAATCCTCAAAATCATCCATGGTTCAAAATGTGTGGTTTAATCAAAACCATTCACACGATGTCCCCAACGGACTGAGCCCCAGTCGGGTATTGATGTGTTTGTAGGAAAATGGACGCATTTTTTTTCTTTTCTCATTTTTTTCCTTTTTTGAATGGTATCATTTTTTCTTTTTGCTTCCTTCCTGGATTTTCTCTTTTTTAGTGGGGACTTTCAACCCATGCATTTTTTCAATTTATAAAAAGATTTTATAGGTGTGATATTACAATATTCTCATGATTATTTTTCACGATAATTTCTTCCTTTTACCATAAAATCTTAAGATCTTTTTCAACTTTTTTCTCTTCTAAAAATTCTTAAAAATAATAATAGTGGATTCTTCTTTTATAGTTTTAATTATTATAATAATTTACTATATCTTTATTTTGAGCCCTGGCGTTTATTGCTAGTATATATTAAAGCAAACTAAAGGGAGGATGTAGAGAGCGCCATGTCGGCACTCAAAATTTCTCCTTTCAAAAAAATAATTTTAAAAGAAATATACAACTTCCCTTGGCTTTGAAGTAGGTACACCTCTTCAAATATCCTTCCTAAATCTTTCCCTCTAAAATCCTTCTAACTTCCCCTCAAATCTCTCACTTTCTAATTTGTGTTTATCTTCCTATCTTAATCCTAAAATCAATATCTAATCTTAAAACATCCTAAAATCATTCCACATGTGGATGGTATCCCCATTCTCTTGCCAGCTAATTTGGAGCTCTAGAAAAGAATTGCATGAGTTAAAGACATCTTTTAAGCCTGCTTCTAAAATTGTACCTATAAAATTTTAAACTTCACACATTTATTGGTTCTAGGCCAATTTTACTCTGATCAAGATCCCATCTTTAGGTTTGATATTTTCTCTGGGTTAAATGTTAGAAGATCTGAATGTATGAGGGCCCTCGCACTGATATGAGAAAGATAACTGGGGCGCATGGGCCCTTCCTCTCTTTCTTATGCGGCACATCCATTCAAATGAGAATGATTCTTTTCTAATATTCAGGAAACTTAAACCTAATTCATTCTAAAAAGGATCATCAAACAGAGCCCAAAATTGAGTCTCAACTAGGAAAAAGAACAACTGCTAATTCTAATTGGTGGACCAGAAGTTAATAATATTTTCTTGCTAAAAGATGTGCCAAACCCATGAATCAACCCAACTCATTGGGTCACCGAGGGTGGGCTTGAATTTGGTAGGCCTAACTTGGTCAGCAGGTGGGCTATGTGGGCCCCAAGCCTCTCAAAGACTAGGGGTGTTCATGGGCCGAGCTAGATGAATCTGTCAGCATTTGTTTTTTACTTTTTCCTTGGTTGGGACTTGTAATTCTTGAATGCAACAAGAATACATATTAGATCTGAGTTGATTTCCATTTTTATTTTGCAGAGATAGGATGGCTGCCCACCTCTGGAATAGCAATTTGTACTTGTTATTCAAAGATAATAAAATTTAATATTCAAAGATAATAAATTTTTTTATTTTAGATTTGTTTTGTCTTAATAATGTTTAAAAAAAACTCTTAAATCATAATATGTTTTTATTTTTGTCCCGGGCTTAGCACAAGACTTTGTTGCTAGTTAATTATTAAGAGAGAAAGAAGAGGATTACCATGGTCTTCTTGGCCTTGGCCATAATGAGCTTCGGCAAAGTAAGGAGAAAAGAAAATTAGTCCATGGTAAATAACTTTATATTGAAATTCTAAAAGATGGAGGAAGAAATGGAAAGAAGGAAAAGGAAGAGTCGTTAACTTTGAGTATGGTTGCAAACGGGTATTCGATTCTCCGATTACCCGGAAGTTCCGACTCGTAAAAAACCAGGTTTGGAACCTATTTTAAGTTTCGATTGATAAACAGGTCCGGGTCAATATAAGTTCTGATCCGTTGACCCGAGACCCAGCATATGAGTTTTTGATATTGTAAATTATACATCAAAATCAACTTTTTTTTGGATATTTTTATGTACAATATTAGAGGTAGTAGACTTGATACAATGTTATAAGATGAATGATATACTTATTTTAAGAAAAATAAAAAATTAAGATAAATTAGAATCGATTTTGGAACTAGATTCCAGTCCTCTAGGTGGATCCGGATTCGGAACCGGATCTGGATTTTCCTATTGGAACGGGGTCCGAAACCAACTAAACAGGTTCTAAGTCAAAATTGGATCCAAAATCGGAGCCGTTACTTAAAAACAGGCCTAGATCCACTATGGTTTCGATCCCAGCCATTCCATTTGCAACCCTGCATGCGACCCCCTCTCCCCGCTAAATTAAAAAACAAACACTTTTAAGCCACCCATTTTTCCCACAGTGGTCTTTCTAAATATACCGGCTCCGATAAATAGAATGCCATCTAAAAATAAAACTAGAAAATAGATATGTAAAGTATAAAGTATAAAGTATCAACTAGAAAGGGGCAGATAATAACATGATGGAAGAACATCTTTACATTTTTACATGATGGGATTTATAAAAAGGACTTCCAAGGTCAGGATCTTACTTACATGTGTGTGGAAGATATTTCACTTCTATTGCAAAAGCAATCCGCGTGGACTATTAAAGCCAGGGAGGGATGTCTTCCCAACGGACCAACCCACGCTTGGTGGGATGTGTAAGCTGGAGAGAATGTATCAAAATTATTACTTGGGTAGATCTGATCCTTATCCAATTTTTGGGTTAGAGGAAAACTTCTTTTTCTTCCTCTAAAAGAAGAGAGGTCTCATAGTGGACTCTTTTTTATCGGAGTGTCCGTTAAATCCACACAAATGCACGTCAAATTAATTAATTAAGATGGTTTTTGATTATAAAACATGAAAAATAAATCTACATCTTATGTTACTCCACCAAGTCACAGGTGGTGCGGTGAGAGGAAACCATACCATCGCAGTTTCATGAGAAAATTGGAGGGGTGGGATCAGCTGTACTCCCCTTTGCAGTTGAGCCCATCAGATCAATGTCAATGGCACTGGGTTTTGTGGCCCACCCCTTCATAATTAGTTCCTGCAATGGTGCTAGGATCGTCCTTGGACACTGTATGCATCTCCATGTCCGACCGATTTATCATCCATGCTACCCTCCAAATGGGCTATTCTTTTGCCCATGACCTCATGACGATACACATTTGTCGCTATCGGATCGGCCAAATCTGGGAAAGGGACATTTCCTGGCGTACGCGGTACACCTTTAGAATCCTTTTCTGCAACCGATTATTGGCCCCACCTTGTTTTCTGCATGCAAAATCTCAATCCATTAGATAATGCCATCCTTAAGATTTTCATATTTCTTTTATTAATCCCGATAAGAGGGCTAAGATTCAAGAGAGAGCCCCATATCTACAAGGAAAAGTAATTCATTCAAGTCGGAAGAAAGAACCGTATAAGCGGAAAGAGGTGACATACTCTACTTTAATGTTCAAACCCTGGACAACTAAATAAGAACCACTCTTTACCACTAGGGTAAGGAGTCATTCTTAATGTCATCATTAAGTTGATTACATGTGAATCATGTTATTGAAATAAGAGACATCAGAATAAAATCCTATATTTTGTAAGTCTTCAATAAGATAGTGGGCATAATTATAGTTCGAGTGAAGATTTTCTTACAATTAAATTAGAAAAGATAGTAATTTTAAGTTGTTTGAATTTCCTTTTAGCTAAAAAAAGGAAGGAAAAAAAAAAAAAAAAAAAAAAAAACAAAGTTTGAATCAAATGTGAGCCCTATTTATAGATTTATAATATTCAACTTACATAACTCTTTGAGTTGTGTTGAAAAGATTTATACTATTGTTTTATCACTATTGGTCAATAGACATTGCTTGCTATTAGATTCAAAATAATTACACAACTGATCCAAAAAAAAATTTAAACAGTTGGGGTCATTTTTCCCATACACAAGGGGCATGAAAATGGGATTTGTATATGTATAATTTATAAACAAATTTTCTAGTGAGTACGGCACTCACCATCTTAAAATAAGGGCAATATAGTGAGGCCCACATTATGATCCATCTAAACCGTCTACACTCATGGGGTTTGGGTTTGCACCCATTCAAATCAACTGGAACGTTGGTCATGAAATTAAAGGAGCTTAACTTGTGGGCCATGGATCAACAAGTTAGAGTCATGAAATTGATTCCAAAGTTGATATGTGAGCCCTGCCCATTAGGCTCTTTCCATCCGCCCTCTATCCCATGATATGTGCGGCCCCAAGTGGGCCCCACTAGTTAGTGTGCATGGTAAGTCCATGGGCACTGTGCTCACAGGGATACATACCCAACTTATATCTAGATTTTGCATATGTAACTATATATTTTTCAATTTATTAGCTAAATATCAAAAGAATTGTTTGGATTACAAATTGGAGGCTGGCAGAACTTCCAAAAAAAAAATGTTATAGGTGATAGGATTTGATCCTACCACTCACTGCAGACAAAAATGAAGCTGGCAGGTGCATTGGCGCCTTTTCAGGTTGTGGGTGGTCTGCAATAATTTACCCCTCTTTCATGTGTGAAAATCTTAGGTTGAAAATGCAGGGGTGCTCATGGGTCGTGCCAGCTTAAGACCGATCTAGGTCCAATTTATTTTGGGTCAGGCTTGGATATGTGATTAGGGTCCGTATAATAATTAAGTTGGGCTTGGATTAAGTGATAAGAAAATCCAAAGCCAAGTCCAGCACGCGTAAAAAATGCATGTGATTTAATTTAATTAGTCCAAATAATTGCTCAAATGCCCATAAAAGTGATAAAAACCCGATTGATTAAATGGGCGGGTTCAGGCCTAACTTTCACGGCCCGTGTTGGGTGCAAGCTAACTAACGTTTTTAAAGCCGGGCCGGGCCTGAAAATGCCTTGGCCCCGCCCAGCCCGGGCCATGAACACCCCTATGAAATGACTCGATTTAAATGGAAGAAAATTTCATACATGCTAAGTACCTGCGCACTGTGGTTTTGCACCTTTGGTCTTGCATATGCAGAGGTGGGTCTCACTCACCTATAAGATGGTTCGGATACACTTTGCACAGGTGTGCAAATGTGCAGTACGTAGCTGAACATTTTTCCAATTTACATACCTCTTTGACCTTCATTTATGCATGTGATCCACACAAACAAACAAGCACAAAATAAAATTGCATAGGGGTGGTGTGAACAAACAACCCCACAAGTACTCCATTTGCTGGAAAAGATGATTAAAGCCACCGATTGTTTGGTGCAGGTCATGAATCCCTATCATCTTCATGATCTCTTCATGGGACATTTTCATTTTAAGAAGGAAATCAGCTCCAATAAAGTTGTTATTAGGTGCACACAAGCATTATGGATATTATAAATATGTCCAATGGTCGGTTTCTTTTCCATTGAGAGGTCAATATCATGAGGTCTCAAGTCTAATGTTTCTAGCTTTTCATCACATCTGAGATGAGTACGGCCTCACTGTCATCCAACAAAAGAAACTACCCTTTTAGCTAAAAAGAAAGCTACAGCCTAATCAAATAAACAAAGGTAATGTATGAGATGTTTACAGTTTACTGGATGTTTTTTTGGATGGACATCATCAATACATCATCGTCAGGCATCAGCTACTACTACATTCTTCTTGCCTAGACGAAGGTATAACTGCAAAAAGAATTTTAAACATTCATAATCTAAAAAAAATGACTTAAGATCATACTAATTAATGGCCAATGTTCATTGGAATGGGAATGCTGGCACCCGGACTGCGTGTATGTGCAACGAGAGAATTCCATGCTCCATTGTTTTTCGTTTCCATGAGAAAATAAATCTTTCTTTCCTTTTCTTCTCATAAAAATTGAGATTGTCACCAATGGAAAGACAAGTTCATTTTTTTTTTCCTTTCATCTTTTATAAGAAAATAATATTGAACTGGTGATGGAAGTGTGGAATGCTTGCCAAATTAGAGTAGTTTTCCTTTTTATTGTGGAATTCTCTTATTACATAAATAAACGTACCAAAGAAAAATGATTCGACTTTATATAATAGAAAAATTAATAGTACCTACCTCTTTCATCAAAGTCCCATCCATACTAGAAAAGAAAGGCCAAGATGTGATCAAGGGGACTCATTCACAATTCGCACGATAGTTAATCAAAATCAATTAAATCTTGCAATTAGTAAAACAAACAAAGATAAGAGATAATAAGGCATTATATAGAACATGGGCCTAAAACACTCGATCTAATCCAGTCTGATATGGGGAGGCCCGTTGGGACCTAAGCGAATCGTACATGAACAATTTTATGGTTTGATTAACAAGATTTTAAGTATTTTTTTCTTATGTTTGTGTACTTCTGTTTTCCTTTCCTATGGAGTGGGCCTCTATATTCTATGGCCTCCGGTTGTGAGTTCTTTCAACTTTTAGTGCATATTTATGTAGCATTCGTGAAAATGAAATGTTTGTAGACTTCCGCTTTTTCGGATTTTTTCTCCACCACTTCATTTAAAACACTATTTTGAAGATTCACCAAAAATTACATAACTTTTGATGACTTTTCTCATGAAAATGTGCTTGCACTAATGAAAGGCTTTCTTAGAATTTTGTAGAAAAAAAAGTCAAGCTTGTCGTTTCTGGTTTCATTGAAAAGCAAACCAGCACTAATCCTCTTTCCTTTTGGATACCCATGCTGTGTGGGGAGATTCCTAATCGTCCCAAAGCTGTTTAACTAATGGCCTAATCTTCAGTCCGGCTGAACGCGTCCCGGCTGTGGTAGTGGAGCACCAGCCGGGATGCGGTTCATGGTCCCAGTCCGGCTGGGGCTGTCCTCCGCTAAGCCCGGCTCCGACACGCATCCCGGCTGCGAGACTGCCAGCCGGACTGCGTGCTTAAAATATCTCCTGCCTCCAGGCGCGTGGCGACAAGACAGATGTCATCCTGGCCGTCCAACCCTCTGACAGGGCAGCATCCGACGGTCACAGCCCCATCGGGGGAGGCCCAAGAAAGGATCCAGTGAGATCTTCGCCTGCCATTGAGTCCAGACAGGATCAGGCCCAATGTGACTGGCATTTAATGCGACATGGGCTGATCGGACCGGCAATTAATGCAATGTGGGCTGTGATGGACCGCCATTTATTATTTTGTGAGCTGATGATCTCAGCATCCAGATCATCAAGCCCATGACAAAGTCTCTGGTAATACTCATATATAAAGGAGAGAGAGCATCTAAACCAGGTACGCATAATAGTATACACATACATCCTATCTCTCTTCTTCTCCATCCAGGACCCAGTATTCATACTAACTGAGGCATCGGAGAGCCCTGTGCTGCCACGGCCAGGGTCCTTTGACCTTCTCCCTCTTCCCTTTCAGGTCCCGCGAGTCGACACCGGCCAGCTCTCGACGGTCATTTGATTAAGTCCTCTAAGGCATCTCCAAATCTTGTGAGTTACCATAATTGCACTTACAATTGGCGCCGTCTGTGGGAAAAACGTGATTGTCAATCTTCCTTCATACTATGGCTGGGAGAGCTGCAAAAGGTGGAAAGGCACCTGAAGCGGGCCCCTCAGGGACCATGGTGAACCCTTTCCATGAGTCCTTGAGGTCCACTCCTATCTACTTGCGGGGGGACCAGTCCTGCCCGCGGTCATATCCACAGGAAGTGGTGACTCCCCTTCCGCCTCCGAGAGGAAGAGATCTTATTCTTAGGCGTTCTCGACGTAAGTCTCCGGTTTCGCTTGACCACCGGAGACGTAGTGGGGTTCGCAGCTCTGATGAAGATTTCGACCCTACTTATGAAGAAATTCAGGCGAAGAATGCTACCATCCGAGAGAAAGATGCCCTTATCAGGCATCTCCAGCAACAGCTTAAGGAGACAGCTGAAGCAGCCGATGTCGCCAGGCAGCATCTGCAGCGAGCCAGCAGAGCAGGTTCGTCTCATCACCGGCAAGTCACCCCTCCTCAGAGGGATCTTAGATTCCATTTGAATGAGAGGAGGCGCAGTCAAACTCACGACGAAGTCTCCAGCAGCAGCCCTAGTCGTTCGAGGAGGAGGTTGGAAGTAAGTTCCGAAATCCGTCATGACACTCAGGGGTGGCTTGAGGAGCAAATTCAGCAAGCAGTCCGGCGGAACCTGGAGGTGGCTGGTCTCTCTCGAAGTCATCAAGACGCTAGCCTGTTCGCCGACCTCGGCGCTTCACCTTTCACTGATGATATCAGAGATCATCCTCTTCCAAAGAAGTTTACCGTCCCAAGATTCGTCACTTATGAAGGAGCTTCGGATCCGGCTGCGCATCTTCGACATTTTTCTCAGAGGATGTCTGTCTGGGGGGATGAAGGTCGTTTGAATTGCAGGGTTTTCTCGTCCAGCCTGGGCGAGCTCCCTTTGAAGTGGTTCTGCGGTCTTCCAGAGAACTCCATCTCGACCTGGCAGCAACTCCAGCGTTCCTTCATAAACAAGTTTCAAGCTTACAGGGTTATCCCAAAAATAGATGCCGATATAATGGCTCTAAGGATGAGGCAGGGCGAGAACGTCACTCGGTTTGCCAAGCGATTCTGGAAAATCTATAGCCAGATCGATGGCTCTAAAGATGAAGTGGCGATTTTCGCTTTCCAGAACGCCTTGCTGCCGGACAATGATCTTCGAAAAGATCTGGCTGGTAACCCCGTGACCTCGATATCGGCGTTGATGGCCCGGGTGAACCGCTTCATAGCTCAAGAGGACGATCAGCTCCGAGCTCGGGAAAGCTTCCGTGTCGGCCGAACGGATGGGGACGGCGGATCCTCAAGGCAGGAAGATTGGCCCTCCAGGAGAGAAGACTCGAGCCGACGCAAAGCCTCGATCAGCTCGGCGAAAGCTCGTGCACCTTCTTACAGAGACAATAAGAAGCTCAGACTGTCTTCCGATCCCTACAAAGCTGTTGATATCATATTTAGAGAGCCTATTCACAAGATCATGACCAAAATTAAATCCAGGCCGTATTTCAGCTGGCCGCCGCCCATGAGGGGCGATCCGGCCAGCCGCGACCAGAGTAGATTCTGCGATTATCATAGACAGAAGGGCCACAGTACCGAGGAATGCAGAATCCTCAGGTCTCACTTGGAGAAACTTGTCCAAGACGGACACCTCAAAGAATATGTCAAGGCGAGTGACAGGGATGAGCTCCGAGCACGGCACCGGAATGAAAAAAGTCAGGACAGCGATGGATCCGAAAAACTCATTAGTGTCATACACCTCGCTCCCCCATCCAGAGAGAGTAATCAAGCGCGTGCCGAGGCGAGACGGGCTTCCCATGGAAAACAGGTGATGGCTGCCGAGTTAGAACCGGTCGCGAAAAAGCCTCGTAAGGAGCGGCCCAAGATTTGGTTTTCTGATGACGACCTGGAGGGCGTACAACTCCCACATAATGATCCGCTTGTTGTCACCCTGAAGCTGAAGAATTGTAGAGTCCAAAGGATTCTTGTCGATCCCGGCAGTTCATCCGAGGTCATCTACTTCGACTGCTTCAAGAAGATGGGCCTCTCGGAAGCAGACCTGCAAGAGGCCCGTACCCCATTGATAGGCTTCAGTGCCCAGCCTGTATACCCGAAAGGGAAGGCGACCCTTAAAGTTCAGGTTGGAGGAGCCTCCATGATGGTGGATTTCCTGGTGGTCGACGCGCCATCTCCCTACAATGCCATCATGGGCAGGACTTGGCTCCATGACATGGAAGCAGTGCCCTCCACTCTACACCAAAGGTTGAAATTTCCATTGGAAGACGGCGGCAGAGTAAAAGTAGTGACCGTCCGGGGAGATGAGCAAATGGCTCAGCGGTGCTTGATGGCCGTGGTTCCTGGAGAGCGCGAACCCAAGCAGGTCAACATGGCCGAATTGGAGAAGGAGCTGGATAGGGTCGGTCAAGATCCTGAAAAGAAGAGCGTGGAAGATCTGATCGAGATCAGGGTCAGTCCTTTTGACCCAAAGAAGTTCTTCCTGCTTGGCGGCCAGCTCACCGAGCCAGAACGGTCCGAACTGACCGAATTCCTATTCCAAAATATAGGGGCCTTCGCCTGGACCCCAGAGGAGATGCCCGGTATTCACCCCGAGATCGCGTGCCACAAGCTGAATGTGGATCCCGAGCACAAGCCGGTGATGCAAAAAGCTCGTAGGACCGGGCTGCCACAGACAGAAGCTGTGGTTGAGGAGGTCGGTAAACTACTCGAGGCAGGGGTGATCAGGGAGGTGCAGTACCCGGTCTGGCTCGCCAACACGGTAGTGGTCAAAAAGAAGACTGGCAAGTGGAGGGTGTGCGTCGACTACACAGATCTCAACAAAGCCTGTCCCAAGGACAGCTTCCCGCTCCCAAAGATCGACCAGATGATCGACGCCACCGCCGGCCACGACCGGATGAGCTTCCTCGACGCATATCGAGGCTACCATCAGATACCTCTGTACGCTCCGGATGAAGAGAAGACTGCGTTCATAACGCCCAGGGGCATCTACTGTTATAAGGTAATGCCTTTCGGCTTAAAGAACGCGGGCGCCACCTACCAGCGCCTGGTCACCAAGATGTTCGGGGCGCAGCTCGGCAGCACTGTTGAAGTGTACATTGACGATATGGTCGTCAAGTCCAAGCAGGCCGTGAACCATCTGTCTGATCTAGCTGAGGTGTTTGCCGTCCTGAAAAAGTACAAGCTGAAATTGAACGCCTCCAAGTGCGCCTTCGGCGTCGGTTCGGGCAAATTCCTAGGGAGCCTGGTCACAAGGAGAGGGATTGAGGCGGATCCGAACCAGATTTCCGCCATCCTCGGAGTGCAGAGCCCGGCTACTGCGAAAGAAGTCCAGAAGCTTACTGGCATGACTGCCGCACTGAATCGATTCATTAGCCGATCTTCAGATAAGTGTCAGCCCTTAAGTTGTTAAGAAAAAGCTCTAAATTTCAATGGACCCCCGAATGCGACCAGGCCTTGCAAGCACTCAAGGCCTATCTCTCTTCACCCCCATTACTTTCAACCCCAAAACATGGGGAATTATTATATTTATACCTGGCTGTCTCGAATCGAGCTGTGAGCTCAGTCCTCATTAGGGAGGAGGAAAATCAGCAAAAACCGGTTTATTACACGAGCAAATCGCTCCTCGATGCCGAGACCAGGTATACTCAGTTGGAGAAGCTTGCGTTAGCGTTAGTCAGTGCCTCTCGCAAGCTCTCCCATTATTTTCAAACTCATACTGTGATGGTGGTTACAAAGCACCCGCTAAAGTCTGTCTTTCGAAAGGCTGATTTTTCAGGAAGGCTTTCGCGATGGGCGGTTGAACTCGGCCAGTATGACATTCAATACCAGCCCAGAACTGCAATCAAGGCTCAGGTTCTGGCAAACTTCATCGTGGAATTCGTACCTCCGGCTTCGGCGCCAACTCAGCTCCGCCCCGAGCCCGGGGATGACGATCCCGAAGTACCACTCCTGGAAGATGAGCTACCGCAAGGGCAACTTCCGGCCTCGGTTTGGAAGGTCTTCGTAGACGGTTCGTCAACCGCCAGGCGAGCTGGAGCCGGTGCCGTCCTTCAGACCCCAGACGGATTGGTTATCGAGCAGGCCCTCACTCTGGATTTCAAAGCATCGAATAATGAAGCGGAGTATGAAGCTTTGTTAGCCGGACTGAGCAGCGCCAAAATCCTCGGGGCTCGGCAGTTAATTGTCTTCAGTGATTCTCAACTGGTGATTAACCAGCTGACAGGAGACTATCAAGCCCGAGACGATAGGATGTCTGCCTACCTCGCCCTCGCAAAGAAATCCCTCTCAGAATTTCAGACTACAGAAGTCAGACAGATTAACAGAGGAGCAAACTCCCACGCCGATGCCCTAGCCAGCCTAGCCTCCGCCGTTGAGGCAGGGAAGAAAAGAACTATCGAAGTGGGATCGCTGGCAAGACCCAGCATAGAGCTTCAGCCACCCCGGGAAGTCCTCCATCTTGACTCCGGCCCAAGCTGGATGGATCCAATTATATCCTATCTTAAGGACGACCAACTCCCGGAGGACAAGATTGAGGCTCACCGGCTCAGATTGAAAGCTGCACGGTTTTGGTTATCCCCCGAAGGTAAACTCTACAGGAAGTCGTTCACTGG